>JXCR01147222.1:20101-42001 GCA_002079205.1 Phalaenopsis hybrid cultivar
ACCAAATCTAACTTCTAGCACTACACCACAAGATCATCACCAGAGGCTCGACAAGGCCATAATCGAGAGCCAGTAAAGCACCGAGAAAGTGAGGGGGAGGGAAATACACACCCTCAAGCTTTTAAATGTCATTTCCACACAACAAATGTATGAAGCGTAAGCTAGAACATGTTTAGGAATGAGGTAAATAGTAATCTCCCTATTCTAGCATGCCAACAAGGCTCGACACAGAACGGGGACGAGCACACATAAAGCACAGGGGCTCGGTAAAGAGCAGGGCCGAACGTAGACAGCTCACAGGGGGAGAGGGAAGAAGGTACCTCTTTGAAGTAAAAAGAAGGTAACACAGAAACTCTAAAAGCACTCCGGAACTTCACTTCCTCTCCCAACAGCAGGAGGAAACCGATTCAAGCACCAGAAGATCAAAGTGAGTGAGAAAGAAAAAAAGCAAAATTTTCTCCCTTAGAAAGATTTTCGGTCCCCTTGGAAGCTTCACAGAGAAGCTCTCATATACGCTAAGGGCAAAGGAGACGAATGATTAAGAAGATACGACAGAGGGATCGAGAGATGCGGAGGATTAGATCCTGGCAGAGGATACGATCCGCGACAGAGAAGATCGAGCCTATATCGCAGAAGATAGGATACGAGGGATGGGCGCCTACGTGATTTGTCCCGCGTGCGAGAGGCGAATGCGGGAACGAAGCCTCCCAACGGCACGAAGGAGTGGGCCGAGCGACCGAACGAGCCATCCTAGGGCTAAGGCAGACCCACGGGTTCGAAGGGATGAGGCATGGAGGGGAAAGAAATTTAGGTTAAGGGTTTTAATATAGGTTATTAATTATAATAATAATAATAATAATAAAATATTATTTATTATTATAATAAACAATTAAATATGTATTTTCCCCAAGACGTGTCGTCGCAATGAAGCGAACGTCCTCCTTAAGCAAAATCGACGTTCCGGACGTATCGGCGCAGTCCGTTTCGTCATCCGGAGTCGTCCGGGCAACTTTGTCAACGATTGGGACAAAAATGCATTGCGGTCTGAATCCTGTCAAAATTTCGGCTCGAATTCGATTAAACAGGACGACGGAGAGCGCAGCGGCGCCAAATCAACGAGTAGAGTCAATCCTAAGGNAAGACGCGTCGTCGCAATGAAGCGAACGTCCTCCTTAAGCAAAATCGACGTTCCGGACGCATCGGCGCAGTCCGTTTCGTCATCCGGAGTCGCCCGGGCAACTTTGTCAAAGATTGGGACAAAAATGCGTTGCGGTCCGAATCCTGTCAAAATTTCGGCTCGAATTCAATTAAACAGGACGGCGGAGAGCGCAGCGGCGCCAAATCAACGAGTAGAGTCAATCCTAAGGTTGTCAGTCCTATAGGAATGCTCCCTAAGTTCCTTCGGAGTAGCCCTACCTGCCAAACAATAGCGGTCAAGATTACTACATGAAACGTCAAGTCGAGCGAAGAGAAGTCCAGAATTGCTAACGGGGAGGGCTCCTTCACTAGTTTTCTAGGAGTAGTCGACAGAAAGGTTCACACGGCTAGATCCTAGACTACTAAGGAGAGGAAAACTACACCTCGACTGAAAGCGAGGTCANGAAAGGTCACACGGCTAGATCCTAGACTACTAAGGAGAGGAAAACTACACCTCGACTGAAAGCGAGGTCAACAAGGATCTTCCTTGGATATCTATGTCGTAGTATTTAACGGTTCAATCAATTTGAAAAAGACCTAAAGTTAAGGATTTATCAATAAGTAAAATTGCTCAAATCCTTAACCAAAGAGCTACTGTTGTACCGATCAAAAAGACTGTTGTGGCTACTGAACGACGAAATGGATTTTAGACTTAATTGATATTCTCCAAGAAAAAGCTGTCAATAATGTTATTGGTACTAAAACCATTAAAAGAAAACCCAATAAATTATTGAGTATTGTGTAAAGTATTTGAAATAAGGGATTTTGGAATTTATTGACATTCTCCGAAAAAAGTATGTCAATAATCTTATTGATACTGAAACCATTAAAAGAACACTCAATAACTTATCGAGTACTGTGCAAAGTATTTGAAATATGGGAAAGAAGTACCATTCGGGTAATATTTCCAACGGAGTTGCAAACAGATCCGTCGGTTCACTAATCATTGACGGCTCTAGAACTGTTAAGACCACATTACATGGAGTAGTGCCTAGAATTACTACTGGAAAAATATATAACAGATCATTGAGCCATGAAGGTTCTCCATAATAATTATGTCCCACCACTTTAGCCAATTTAGCTCTTAATACAAGATCATTCAAATCGGGTTTCATTGTTATTTGGATAGGTGAATTCTTGTGAACCCATCCCCCAGAGGAACCGGACATGATGATTTATTATCATCCAGCTCAAGCAAGAATCAAAAGAATCACAAAAATAGATTCATAGAACATAAATAGGTATATAGAAGATCTATAATTTATACATATCTACATAGAAAATGTAGAATGATTGTATGTAAGAAAAGATATATAAAATTACATTTCCCCAAATTTCAAGGATTCAGTTCTGACAATAAGAAAATGCTCAATATCCAAGTCGACTTACAAATTAGATCATGATCAAGTGTTTTTAGATTGTCTCATGCCTTTTGGTTAATATTAATCCCCACAATATCTTGATTGTATTACATATAAAAATAAAAAAAACTCTAGTTGTTACTAATAAAATCTTAGCTCCGTTCTTCCTTAGATCCCTTATTTAACTCTAATAGTATCATAGATCAGGGTTGATGCAGAGAAAATAAATGCATCTACATACTATTAAAACTTACTAAGATTACTATCCAATATGCTCTCAAATTAATTCTAAGAAAAAATAATAAAGAAAAAAGAAAAATCAAACAAAAAGAATAAAAAAACATTGGATAAAAAAAAATCAAACAAAAAGAATTAAAAAAACATTGGATTATTCCACATCACTTATTATAAGGATCTTATAGAGCATTTTCATGCATGAAAAGATTCTTTCATGATTCTGGTATGATCATATGATGTTACTCATAAATGGGATTTATGAGTAACACAAGATATGGGAGAATTGTCCAGTTTTCAACCAGTTAATAACCCAAATTTCTAGGCATTTCTTAAACGAGAGAGAAACCCACCAAGACAAAAAGATAATAGACACAAGATATGGGAGGGAAGCCAATGCTTCCTTTTTTTTATTTTGTATCTGTGATGTGAATTGTAAATGAACTTGTTTTATTGGTCGATTTTATCTGAGATTTCTTGAAGTACGAATTACATGACAAGAGTCCATAACTCTAACAAGAATATGGTATCAAACCTATGAATATGTTCCTTTTTTTTTGTGTAAGAATCATTTTTTTGGATCTAGAACAGAACATTCAAGAAAGGCTCTTTTCGAATGAAAAAGAAGTAAATGTTCTTTCAATATTCCAGCGATCACAATTAGGAAAATTGTAATTGATTTATCCCTTCATTAATTACTTTAGATGAAGACTTGAAAACCCATTTGAACTAACAAATATAATTTGAATTTAAAGACGAACCCTACCATATTTTTTAACTCTTTTATTTACATTTCGAATTTGAAAGATTTCACTGTTTAACCGCAACGCAAGGATACGGTGTCAATTCAAAGGCCTAAAAGAGGAAATATGTTTATGAAGGCAAACAACATGACAAAATATTTGATGAATTTATACTTATTTAATTATTACTTATTAGAGCTTTTACTAGTATAAAGAGTGAAGTCAAACAAAATGTGTATGCGTATACAAAATAGTTATTATTCCATATACATCTTCTCACTTTTGAAATGTATTAAGTTCCTTCTCTCATGCTTAGAATTATTACTCAGTTCATTTCAAAATTCTTCAATGGGTACGCTCAATAAATAGGCTAATTTGGCAACTTTTTGTTCAATTTCGAGTGGAGTCAAATACTCATCAGTATAGGTCAAGGAAATGGTTCCCTGANTGTAAGAATCAATTTTTTGGATCTAGAACAGAACATTCAAGAAAGGCTCTTTTTGAATGAAAAAGAAGTAAATATTCTTTCAATATTCCAGCGATCACAATTAGGAAAATTGTAACTGATTTATCCCTTCATTAATTACTTTAGATGAAGACTTGAAAACCCATTTGAACTAACAAATATAATTTGGATTTAAAGACGAACCCTACCATATTTTTTAACTCTTTTATTTACATTTTGAATTTGAAAGATTTCACTGTCTAACCGCAACGCAAGGATACGGTGTCAATTCAAAGGCCTAAAAGAGGAAATATGTTTATGAAGACAAACAACATGACAAAATATTTGATGAATCTATACTTATTAGAGCTTTTACTAGTATAAAGAGTGAAGTCAAACATCATGTGTATGCGTATACAAAATAGTTATTATTCCATATACATCTTCTCACTTTTGAAATGTATTAAGTTCCTTCTCTCATGCTGAGATTTATTACTCAGTTCATTTCAAAATTCTTCAATGGGTACGCTCAATAAATAGGCTAAATTGGCAACTTTTTGTTCAATTTCGAGTGGAGTCAAATACTCATCAGTATAGGTCAAGGAAATGGTTCCCTGACTCTTGATTTCCATATAAAGGTCACGACGAGGAAAAAGACCATCTCTAACCTCGATTATGATTGATTAGAAACCTTTCAGAAAGAAACTAAGGATTTATGAAAAATATAACCCAAATGATAAGCTTCCGAATTGGCCAATTTAGCTCAGGACCACACTACTCTAGTAAAGGTTTCTGCGGCATGTTGATCAAAATGAGGACCCCAAATTGCATCCATGACTAAAAATTTCCTTGACAAGCTACATGAAACGGATTTTTGGACACAAAAGATTATTGCTAATTGTCCAAAGTGCGAATAAAAAATGTTCTAATAAAAACGTTCATCAGTAATATCATCATAACTCTCGAAATCATGTGTGGTAGTAAAACCAAACCAAATTAGACGGGTAGTGGGGTCCTGAGCTAAGCCTTGGCTAAACATTGGAAATCTTAATGTCATAATGTTTTTTAAATCCTCCTAAGTCATTATCCTACTACAATAAATTTTGCTAAGGAGAAAGGCCATGCTGTAGCAATTCCACCCAAAGGATAATGAATTATTCCTAAAGGATGCCCTTGTACGATACTCAAAGCTCTAGGCTGGATAGCAGGAGCAACTTTTAATTTTTTATGAGCTCAAACGATGGATAAATGAGTTCTTCACAATAACCATGACCACTAATAGAAACATTAAACAGAAAGTGGAGACAAAATGAGCACCTAAACAAAAATATCATATGCAGATAATGAAGNTTGGATAGCAGGAGCAACTTTTAATTTTTTATGAGCTCAAACAATGGATAAATGAGTTCTTCCCAATAACCATGACCACTAAATAGAAACATTAAACAGAAAGTGGAGACAAAATGAGCACCTAAACAAAAATATCATATGCAGATAATGAAGAACCATAAGACTAAATTACCTGAGATGTCTGTACCCATAAGAAATCTCAGAGCCATCCATTAATAAAAATGGAACTCTGTGCAAAGTTACCTCATGTGATATGAGTGACTAGTCCTTGATCACTTATAGTACCTCAAACATCCAACTGCATTTTCCAACTGAAATGAGAAATTACTATCGAAATTACATTGTACATCCAAAATAGGCCTTCATCGGGCAATTGCAAAAAAATAGAATACTTTTCAATAGGATCAATACAGTAATGTTAGGATCCGTAATAACTATTATAGCCACANTCAAACATCCAACTGCATTTTCCAACTGAAATGGGAAATTACTATCGAAATTACATTGTACATCCAAAATAGGCCTTCATCGGGCAATTACAAAAAAATAGAATACTTTTCAATAGGATCAATACAGTAATGTTAGGATCCGTAATAACTATTATAGCCACATATAATAACTATTAGAATTACGTAATAGCCACTCCCATCTTTCGAAAGAGACAGCCAGGAAGCATCCTCAGGATTGCGACGTACAGTGATCCAAGAACTCGCAAACAGAAAGTTTTGGGGATCACGACGAACAGAGACTCGCAAGCCTTAATCGCGATTTGATCCGCGCAAGTTGAGCCTGCAGGCGGACGAGGTCGCAACTTACATTTCAGTTGCTGCTTAATCTTGTTGTGAGTCGATCAATTGGATAGCGGCATGCCTCGTGCGGTACAATCGCAATTCTTATAACTCCGTGTAGGTGCTTTCATCTTTTGGTGATTAAAAAAAATTCTTGAAAGAATAGCAGCTAAGAAAATAGAGAATNTGACGAACAGAGACTCACAAGCCTTAATCGCGATTTGATCCGCGCAAGTTGAGCCTGCAGGGGAGCGGACGAGGTCGCAACTTACATTTCAGTTGCTGCTTAATCTTGTTGTGAGTCGATCAGTTGGATAGCTGCATGCCTCGTGCGGTACAATCGCAATTCTTATAACTGCGTGTAGGTGCTTTCATCTTTTGGTGATTAAAAAAAATTCTTGAAAGAATAGCAGCTAAGAAAATAGAGAATTTGGAGAAGAAATTAGAAAAAGATGTGAGGCAACTCAGATCTCGGATGGAAGAAAGGTCTGTCACCCTAGAAAATAGGTTTTCTTCCATAGAAAGCCGAATGGAGGACTGATTTAAGAGCATAAGATAAATGCAAGGAATGATGAAGAAAATAATGGAGTTTCACACAAAACCGACTCTGCCTGCCACAATGTCAAGAGATGATATTGAGAATGGACTCCAACAACAATAAACAAAAGGATTCACACAATATGAAGGCAGTGTCACAACTTTAAGCGGATCGAGAGCTGTGGTATCATAGCAGAATGGAGCGGCAGCACTTTGAAGAAATAATACGACATTTAGATGGCTTGAATAAAAAAAAACAAGCAGAATCGAAATTGACATAGATGGAAGAGACATGAGACGGAGTTGACAGAGATTCTGGTGATCGATAAGACACAAGATGAGTTGTTTGGGGCTGCGATATTTTCTGAGATTGAAGATTGATTGGAAACAGACCACTAATTGATTCAGAGGCGGCCAAATGATATGCATAAGACTACATTTCTAACCTCTATGGGTCAATATGAATTCCTGTTTAAATGGAAAAGATGGTCAGATAATGACGCCTGGTGGAAGCAGTCTAATTTTTTCCCACCCTTACAACAATGTGCCTTTTAGGGAGGGAGTATTGTTAAGTTGGCGCTTAGTCTAATGGGAAATCTATCTTTTATATGCCTAAGGGCAATTTAGTCTTTTATTTTTATTATTGTTTGGTATAAATAGGCTTGTTACGTCTAGGGTAAAGGGGGATGTATGTTTTTGTTGGCAACTGGTTTTTCTTCTTTTGGTTGTGTTCCTAGCAACGTCTAGTGATGTGGGAGAGTCGATCCACCTCTCAAAAAGTAGTTCATTGTTGTATATTGCTTATTTGCATTTGTTTTTGATAATAGCAGCCCTTGTTTGAGTATTCTCATCTCTCTCTTGTCGTTTAATTATGGTTTGCTCGCTGATTAGTAGTAGAGGTAAACAACTCAGTTCGGCTCAATTCTCATCATTTACATGCCTAATCAATTCAAAATCCATTCATATCCATAAAACAGAAAAGCATCCATGTTAGGTAAGTATTGTGTTTAATTGAGTCGTCCATCTCTATTGCATCACTAATTGACCCTAGGAGGTTTAGCTCGGGTGTGACAGAAAGTGTCTTAAATCACAAACCAATGCAGTCAGTCATAATCTGCAGAATTCAAAACAAGCAAAAATATGATAAACAAACACGATATGCATACTATTCCAGCTATACCTGGTCCAGTTCTCACAATTTGATGCTGGCTCCTAACCGGACCAGGGGCCAGGAGGTCCATCTGGCGTGTGAGGTTGCTGCAAAATAACATCAACCAATTCACAGTAATTGGAGATTTAAAATGATAAGAACTAATGCACATAGACTTAGAGCTAATAAGCAATGTAGCATGCATACTTGGAACATATGCTGAAAACTCCAACGTATGCTTGCTTGACTGTCAAGCACATGTTGTTGACTCATCTGTACTCCAAAATGATTCCCAATTGACAAGTTAGGTGGGCTAACTTGGTCCTGCAATGGTAGGTTGTGCCTCATCAATAGAACATTCAAAGAAAGAAAGAAAATGAATCAACTAAAGCAACAGATATACTAAACCGTTAGGGTGATACTGTCATGTGTCCAGATATGTGGATCAAATTGAGGGGTATCTGGAGCCATACGAACCAAATCATTCTGACAAGCAACCACTGGCTTTCTTGGCGGAACCTTTTAAGATAATGATTATGTCCATAAGGTTACATGCTTCAGAGTGTGGGGAGATAAATTAAACCAGAAATATGTCAAAATGGTCACCTAACTCTTTTTGGAGGCTTATTTTAGACCCCGACTATAAAAATATCAAATTAGTCCCCAAGTTTTTTTAATGGGGGATAAAATAGTCCACCCTATGGATCATTTCAGCCAACAGTAAAAGTGAAAGAGGGCTAATGTCGCACTTTAATAGACTCTGGACTGAAATGCAACCTGTAAATTGTCATGGGACTAATTGGGCACTTAACTCTATATTAAACACAAAGAATAGTAAGCAAAGCAAGCTAGAATACCTTCTTCTTGCTGTTTTTAATTGTTTTTTCTGCCAACTCTTTTCTCTTTTTCAATGGCTGACTTCTCTGGCTCAATTCTGAAAGATCATAGATCTCATCATTCTCATTCCCAATAATTCGTTTATCATTGAAAGGATTGCATGCTCTCAGTTGTACGTCACTGGAAATTGGATCGCTAGCAAAAAGTTCATTTGTGGCCTCGCTTATTATTTTAAGAGCATATTCATAGAGTCCATCAGAACTAGCCCCTAACTCCATAAATTTTAAGCAATGCTTGTACAAATTACCATAACGTTCTGCAGGCCCTTTAGCTCCAAGATCATTTGAAAAGCAGGGCAGAACATGAATGTTCTTATAGTCCTTTCGCCACCGCTCAACAATAAAATGAGGTGGGATTTCATAGATCTCGAGAAAGTTAAGAACTGATAATGTATGCCTACATAATATGCCGATCATCTGGAATGAGCAGCAGATGCATCTCACCTCTAGCTCGTTTGAGGAGTACGTAACTTCATAGTTCTTGTTCTCCATCTGATTTCCATCCTTCATTCTCAAAGGTTCTTTAACCTCAAAGATTGACACTGGGCCATCCACCCTAACCAGTGAAGGAATACAGTATAATATGGCCTTAACTTCTTCTTGGAACTTTTTGAACATATCAACCGTGTAAAGCTTACGTAATTGATCCTCCATATAAAATTTTGATATTAGTTGTGGGCTTTTATGGAAAGAATCACGATCTGCCTGAGCTTCTTTTTCAAATTTACATTTTAAAGTTGACTCATACTTGCAAAGGAACTGCTTTAATGATGTCTTCGGATAAATATATCCATCAAAATATGAATTCTTATTTTCCTTATGTTGAGTGCTTGACATTCCCGCCCAAAAAGTTTCTTTTACAAAAACAGGCACCCACGAATGTCTAATTTCATACAAAGACCTCAGCCAATCATTATCTTCGAGGGCATACTTCTCAATCATAATCTTCCACTCTTCTTCAAAATCTCCAACCCTTAATGAGTCACAAACAACTTTTTTCATCATTCCCTTGATGGATTTGTATTCAGGGTATGCTCCCAAATTCTCCTGAATTTGCTTCATTATACTCAATAAACAAAGACGATGACGGGAGCCCGGAAAGATCTCAGCAACTGCTTCTTGTATGGCCTTGAAATTATCAGTTATTATGGCGCTCGGATAGCTTCCAGACATGCATGATAACCATGATTTAAACAGCCACCTATAGGATTCAACACTTCGATCCGAAATCAAACCACAACCGAACAACACTAAATGACCATGATGGTTTACCCCAACAAATGAAACCAAAGGTGTCTCATAATTACCTGTAAGATAGGTAGTGTCAAAGGTCACAACATCACCAAAGTACTGATACGCTGCCTTACACCTCCCTTCAGCCCAAAATACGTTCTTTAGATAGCCGCCCTCATCTAAATCCATCAAATGGAAGAAGTTTGTGCCGCTGGTCTGCATTCGAGCAAGAAATTGATGAAGAGCTTCGAGATCATCCTTCCCAAGGAAAAAAGACCGAGTTTTTGCTGAGGAACGCTCTTCTTCCTTCTCCCCCAATGGTGTATCCCTATGCCCTTTCCCTCGCATAACAGGCAGCTTCTTCGCACCATCATTTAAGTCCTTGTGAGAACGAAAGAATCTAGACATTGATGGATTAACAGGATGATTATGTTCGAGATTAACTTCTGTTAAGTGAAACAAACCATCGGAATATTTCTTAAAAACTTTAATCCTTGCTTGACAATCAGTTCGAGCAGCCAGCCTTAATCTGTATGAGCTGCAGCGTTCTGAGTTCTTGTACTCTCTCTTGCCCTCCTTGCAACAAGTGAGCATGAACTTGTTGCATTGCCCGTCATCGAGACTGTACCATGACCTCCTTATCTTTGTACCGAAGCCGACACGCCGAGCATATTGGTTATAGAAATCATACACTTCTTCGAAGGTTTTGAAGACCATTCCCACTGTAGGAACTCCATCCTCTTCAACATTCTGTATCTTCCCCTTGTTATCCTCTACGCCTATTAAGTTCAGATTTTCACCTTTGATTTCCTCGACATCATGTAAATTAATATCCACCATTTGATCAGGTTCGAGCATACTCATTCCACTGCTCGAGTCCTGAGCAGAGATTGACGACACATCCTTCTCAAGTTGCCTTCCAGAAGGAGAATCCGCATCCATCTCCTCCAGTACGAAGCCCACCTCCACTATGTCATCTCAGAAGAAGAAATTCCACATATTTTTACAAAAGGTTAACAGAATCCAGAAAAAGAGTATGGCATTTCAGCCTGGAAAATTAACATTGTTATGAAGAAAAAAACCCTTTTTGACGAAACAAAGCGTGAAGTGCCGAGAAGTAGAGTTTCTTGGTTTTAATTGGGCAATACAACAAAAGAAAAAAAGGAAAAAGGAATAACGAAACATAAAGAAAAAGCTAGGGTTGCAATCTTCGTCCAAATAAATTATATCATCAAAACGAAAGAAGTTATAAAAGAAAGTCTATCTTACAAATATTCGCTTCCAATTCCACCCCTGCGCTTCTTCTCCTACTAATTTCGGGAGAAAACGAGAGAGAGAGAGAGAGAGAGAGAGAGAGAGAGAGAGAGAGAAGGGAAGAGACGCAGACACGGAGAGACAGAGGAGACTGCGTGTACCAGCTACGTGCGGAGTCGAATAATGGCCAGCCCGACTAGTGTGTATCAGCGTGATCCAAAAAAAATGGTTCGGCAAATATAACCTTAATTAAGGTCATGGATGGATAACGTAAAATTCCTTAGGGGATACCACAAAATTCTCTATTTGCATATCTAATACCCAAAGATTGATATTTACTATCACCAAGGGTGTAAACAAGCCAAACTTTATATATATATATATATATATATATATAGGTGTAGTTCACTATTGTATTGTAATAAAGATTGATTTTGTATCTTCTTTTTGTGTTTCTTCTTCTCCACTTTATATTTTGTCTTATTTTTTAGTTGTCTGATTATCAAAAGAAGCCAAGAAGCTTTTCATGTATCAGAGATTCTTTGCCTCACGAGACCTCATCATTCTCTTCTTATTGCTACAGGATTCTTCTCTAATCGTCGGTGCCACAACGCACAACCTCTTCAAGGCTTCTGAACCAAAAATTAGTATTTTCATCTTAGTTTTACTCTTTCCTTTTAAAGGATCTGCACCCTCTATTCCTGCATCTCCTTTTTTATTTTCTTTCTGGTCATCAACACTATGAATTTCGTCTCCATCTCTTCTATTTTCTCTTTTTTGTTTGGGTATTCGGTCTTTTGTTCAAGAAGGCTCAAAGGTTTTCATGGTTTCCCTCTGTAAGCTTCTCTTCCTTTCCTCCTTTCTTGTTTTTTTAGGAATCTTTCCCCATCCTATATTATCTTTTATATTCTTGGGTTCCTTGGATTCTACCTCAAATGCTTCGGCTCATATTGTTGCCTCTTCCACTTATCCTAACCCCCTACCTTGTGATCGTCCTATTCCTACACAGCTCAAGTTTCTTATCACACATCAACAACAACATATCCACACCCCTAAATGCTAAAAACAACATCACTTGGAAGCTCAAGTGTTGAAATTAATCAAGGCTAATGGATATGAAGGCTTCTTGATCGAAATTACTATCCACTCTCCTCTACAAATTCTTATTCTTCTGATGGTGAGATTTTCAACCCTAATTATTCCTCATGGTTGATAATTGACCAAAATCTTTTTAATGGGATATGTTAGTCTAGGCAGTGAGATCCCATGTTTGGTAAAGAGATGGTAAGTTTGGGGGCGCATATGCGACCCCTTTATTGTCTAGGCAGTGAGATCCCCTTTGCTTAGGCTCCCACTTATGGCGTTTAGGTGCCTACTTATTGCGCTTAGGTGCCCACCTATGGCCCTTAGGGTGTTTTACCTCACACTACCTATAATTGTTTAAAATTTGTTTGTGTAACTTTTGTTGTGTATCTTATATTTTTTATTCCTCTCCGCTTTGGATCATTTCTAAGATCCGACTGAGAGATTTATTTGAAAAAGGGAATCATACGACGGTAAAACAAGCCAACGACTCCTAGTTTTTCTTAAAAAAAAAACTAAAACAATAAACTTGATAGAAAACTTCTTATATCTTAAAATATATGACTCTGTAAATCATATAAAAATAGTCAATTAATAAGGAAACATGTCTAGAACACACTGATGAAAACAATTTGCAAAATGGAAACCGAATGGTTCCAGAAAGCCCACTTTTATAAGAATTTATAAAATTCTTAAGGAAAACAAATCTAACAATAAACCAATTATTTTTCTTACTTATGATACCATAAATATAGATAAAAAGTCTTAAAATATTATCAAGTGTACTTTACAATCTAGTAAAGATAATTTATAAATCGGGAAAAAAAATAAAACTACAAAAAATTGATTAATAAATTATGTATCAAATTAATTTCAAACATTTCAAGAAAATCAATAAACATTAATAAGTATGCAAAACTTACTAGATCCTAAAATTAGATCTCAACAAGTGCAATGATATACCACATATGGCAGTCAAAACAGCTCAATGTTCGTGAACAACACGTGTTTGACTCGTTAAGTACTCGTGTTCGAATCATCCGCTAAGCTAACTAACCGAACGCTTACAATTTTTTTGCGGTCGATATATAAGCGTGACAAAAAAAAAAAATTTCACTCATGCTCGATTCATTTTGGCACAAACTAATTAAGTAATATATATATATATATATATATANTAAACTCACGGCTAAAGCAACCAAAGGCACAGGTAAGGTTCACGGCTAAAGCAATCCAAGGCACAAAAGAGGTTCACAGCCAAGGCAAACCCGAACCGATCATATGGAGATATTTGATAAATGGACAAACCCTCACAAAGCCTCCAAACCGATTCCAAAACATTGTAAGCAAGGCCCACAGCCAAGACACGAGGCAAGGGAAAGTGAAGGCTTACGGACTAGGCTGAGTCCAAGGCATAAGGCAAAGTCCACGACCAAAGCAAAAAGCTAAGTTTCAATAAACTCAACACCCAAATCTTCCCAAAATAAGAAACCGAGCCACCAAAGCAAAAAAAAAAGGAAGAACCCCCAATAGGCAAGAACCGAGATCCAAAACAAAACCAAAGCCGAACCAAAATTTTCACCAAATTCCAGATCAATTAAAGACCAGACCGAGTCAAGCAAGGCCAAAACCCGAACCCAGTAAGGGTCGAAAACCAGGCTACAATTGAGACCTTCAATACTAAGTTGTAATAAGAGTTAGAGAAGTATTCTCATGCCTTTAAGACATCTCAAAATAGAGCTACCACATGCTTTGAGTGAAAATAAATGAAAGTTTCACAATACATATACTAACATGCTCATGAGAGCAGCCAAATTATTCCAAGGCCATCCTTTTAATTGTTTCTAATATAAATATGCCTCAGAAGGTAGGAAAAATGTCNTCTGCCACAAGGTCAAGAGATGATATTGAGAATGGACTCCAAAAACAATAAACAAAAGGATTCACACAATATGAAGGCAGTGTCACAACTTTAAGCAGATCGAGAGCTGTGGTATCATAGCAGAATGGAGCGGCAGCACTTTGAAGAAATAATACGACATTTAGATGGCTTGAATAAAAAAAAACAAGAAGAATCGAAATTGACATAGATGGAAGAGACATGAGACGGAGTTGACAGAGATTCTGGTGATCAATAAGACACAAGATGAGTTGTTTGGGGCTGCGATATTTTCTGAGATTGAAGATTGATTGGAAACAGACCACTAATTGATTCAGATGCGGCCAAATGATATGCATAAGACTACATTTCTAACCTCTATGGGTCAATATGAATTCCTGTTTAAATGGAAAAGATGGTCAGATAATGACGCCTGGTGGAAGCAGTCTAATTTTTTCCCACCCTTACAACAATGTGCCTTTTAGTGAGGGAGTATTGTTAAGTTGGCGCTTAGTCTAATGGGAAATCTATCTTTTATATGCCTAAGGGCAATTTAGTCTTTTATTTTTATTATTGTTTGGTATAAATAGGCTTGTTACGTCTAGGGTAAAGGGGGATGTATGTTTTTGTTGGCAACTGGTTTTTCTTCTTTTGGTTGTGTTCCTAGCAACGTCTAGTGATGTGGGAGAGTCGATCCACCTCTCGAAAAGTAGTTCATTGTTGTATATTGCTTATTTGCATTTTTTTTTGATAATAGCAGCCCTTGTTTGAGTACTCTCATCTCTCTCTTGTCGTTTAATTATGGTTTGCTCGCTGATTAGTAGTAGAGGTAAACAACTCAGTTCGGCTCAATTCTCGTCATTCACATGCCTAATCAATTCAAAATCCATTCATATCCATAAAACAGAAAAGCATCCATGTTAGGTAAGTATTGTGTTTAATTGAGTCGTCCATCTCTATTGCATCACTAATTGACCCTAGGAGGTTTAGCTTGGGTGTGACAGAAAGTGTCTTAAATCACAAACCAATGCAGTCAGTCATAATCTGCAGAATTCAAAACAAGCAAAAATATGATAAACAAACACGATATGCATACTATTCCAGCTATACCTGGTCCAGTTCTCACAATTTGATGCTGGCTCCTAACCGGACCAGGGGCCAGGAGGTCCATCTGGCGTGTGAGGTTGCTGCAAAATAACATCAACCAATTCACAGTAATTGGAGATTTAAAATGATAAGAACTAATGCACATAGACTTAGAGCTAATAAGCAATGTAGCATGCATACTTGGAACATATGCTGAAAACTCCAACGTATGCTTGCTTGACTGTCAAGCACATGTTGTTGACTCATCTGTACTCCAAAATGATTCCCAATTGACAAGTTAGGTGGGCTAACTTGGTCCTGCAATGGTAGGTTGTGCCTCATCAATAGAACATTCAAAGAAAGAAAGAAAATGAATCAACTAAAGCAACAGATATACTAAACCGTTAGGGTGATACTGTCATGTGTCCAGATATGTGGATCAAATTGAGGGGTATCTGGAGCCATACGAACCAAATCATTCTGACAAGCAACCACTGGCTTTCTTGGCGGAACCTTTTAAGATAATGATTATGTCCATAAGGTTACATGCTTCAGAGTGTGGGGAGATAAATTAAACCAGAAATATGTCAAAATGGTCACCTAACTCTTTTTGGAGGCTTATTTTAGACCCCGACTATAAAAATATCAAATTAGTCCCCAAGTTTTTTTAATGGGGGATAAAATAGTCCACCCTATGGATCATTTCAGCCAACAGTAAAAGTGAAAGAGGGCTAATGTCGCACTTTAATAGACTCTGGACTGAAATGCAACCTGTAAATTGTCATGGGACTAATTGGGCACTTAACTCTATATTAAACACAAAGAATAGTAAGCAAAGCAAGCTAGAATACCTTCTTCTTGCTGTTTTTAATTGTTTTTTCTGCCAACTCTTTTCTCTTTTTCAATGGCTGACTTCTCTGGCTCAATTCTGAAAGATCATAGATCTCATCATTCTCATTCCCAATAATTCGTTTATCATTGAAAGGATTGCATGCTCTCAGTTGTACGTCACTGGAAATTGGATCGCTAGCAAAAAGTTCATTTGTGGCCTCGCTTATTATTTTAAGAGCATATTCATAGAGTCCATCAGAACTAGCCCCTAACTCCATAAATTTTAAGCAATGCTTGTACAAATTACCATAACGTTCTGCAGGCCCTTTAGCTCCAAGATCATTTGAAAAGCAGGGCAGAACATGAATGTTCTTATAGTCCTTTCGCCACCGCTCAACAATAAAATGAGGTGGGATTTCATAGATCTCGAGAAAGTTAAGAACTGATAATGTATGCCTACATAATATGCCGATCATCTGGAATGAGCAGCAGATGCATCTCACCTCTAGCTCGTTTGAGGAGTACGTAACTTCATAGTTCTTGTTCTCCATCTGATTTCCATCCTTCATTCTCAAAGGTTCTTTAACCTCAAAGATTGACACTGGGCCATCCACCCTAACCAGTGAAGGAATACAGTATAATATGGCCTTAACTTCTTCTTGGAACTTTTTGAACATATCAACCGTGTAAAGCTTACGTAATTGATCCTCCATATAAAATTTTGATATTAGTTGTGGGCTTTTATGGAAAGAATCACGATCTGCCTGAGCTTCTTTTTCAAATTTACATTTTAAAGTTGACTCATACTTGCAAAGGAACTGCTTTAATGATGTCTTCGGATAAATATATCCATCAAAATATGAATTCTTATTTTCCTTATGTTGAGTGCTTGACATTCCCGCCCAAAAAGTTTCTTTTACAAAAACAGGCACCCACGAATGTCTAATTTCATACAAAGACCTCAGCCAATCATTATCTTCGAGGGCATACTTCTCAATCATAATCTTCCACTCTTCTTCAAAATCTCCAACCCTTAATGAGTCACAAACAACTTTTTTCATCATTCCCTTGATGGATTTGTATTCAGGGTATGCTCCCAAATTCTCCTGAATTTGCTTCATTATACTCAATAAACAAAGACGATGACGGGAGCCCGGAAAGATCTCAGCAACTGCTTCTTGTATGGCCTTGAAATTATCAGTTATTATGGCGCTCGGATAGCTTCCAGACATGCATGATAACCATGATTTAAACAGCCACCTATAGGATTCAACACTTCGATCCGAAATCAAACCACAACCGAACAACACTAAATGACCATGATGGTTTACCCCAACAAATGAAACCAAAGGTGTCTCATAATTACCTGTAAGATAGGTAGTGTCAAAGGTCACAACATCACCAAAGTACTGATACGCTGCCTTACACCTCCCTTCAGCCCAAAATACGTTCTTTAGATAGCCGCCCTCATCTAAATCCATCAAATGGAAGAAGTTTGTGCCGCTGGTCTGCATTCGAGCAAGAAATTGATGAAGAGCTTCGAGATCATCCTTCCCAAGGAAAAAAGACCGAGTTTTTGCTGAGGAACGCTCTTCTTCCTTCTCCCCCAATGGTGTATCCCTATGCCCTTTCCCTCGCATAACAGGCAGCTTCTTCGCACCATCATTTAAGTCCTTGTGAGAACGAAAGAATCTAGACATTGATGGATTAACAGGATGATTATGTTCGAGATTAACTTCTGTTAAGTGAAACAAACCATCGGAATATTTCTTAAAAACTTTAATCCTTGCTTGACAATCAGTTCGAGCAGCCAGCCTTAATCTGTATGAGCTGCAGCGTTCTGAGTTCTTGTACTCTCTCTTGCCCTCCTTGCAACAAGTGAGCATGAACTTGTTGCATTGCCCGTCATCGAGACTGTACCATGACCTCCTTATCTTTGTACCGAAGCCGACACGCCGAGCATATTGGTTATAGAAATCATACACTTCTTCGAAGGTTTTGAAGACCATTCCCACTGTAGGAACTCCATCCTCTTCAACATTCTGTATCTTCCCCTTGTTATCCTCTACGCCTATTAAGTTCAGATTTTCACCTTTGATTTCCTCGACATCATGTAAATTAATATCCACCATTTGATCAGGTTCGAGCATACTCATTCCACTGCTCGAGTCCTGAGCAGAGATTGACGACACATCCTTCTCAAGTTGCCTTCCAGAAGGAGAATCCGCATCCATCTCCTCCAGTACGAAGCCCACCTCCACTATGTCATCTCAGAAGAAGAAATTCCACATATTTTTACAAAAGGTTAACAGAATCCAGAAAAAGAGTATGGCATTTCAGCCTGGAAAATTAACATTGTTATGAAGAAAAAAACCCTTTTTGACGAAACAAAGCGTGAAGTGCCGAGAAGTAGAGTTTCTTGGTTTTAATTGGGCAATACAACAAAAGAAAAAAAGGAAAAAGGAATAACGAAACATAAAGAAAAAGCTAGGGTTGCAATCTTCGTCCAAATAAATTATATCATCAAAACGAAAGAAGTTATAAAAGAAAGTCTATCTTACAAATATTCGCTTCCAATTCCACCCCTGCGCTTCTTCTCCTACTAATTTCGGGAGAAAACGAGAGAGAGAGAGAGAGAGAGAGAGAGAGAGAGAGAGAGAGAAGGGAAGAGACGCAGACACGGAGAGACAGAGGAGACTGCGTGTACCAGCTACGTGCGGAGTCGAATAATGGCCAGCCCGACTAGTGTGTATCAGCGTGATCCAAAAAAAATGGTTCGGCAAATATAACCTTAATTAAGGTCATGGATGGATAACGTAAAATTCCTTAGGGGATACCACAAAATTCTCTATTTGCATATCTAATACCCAAAGATTGATATTTACTATCACCAAGGGTGTAAACAAGCCAAACTTTATATATATATATATATATATATATATAGGTGTAGTTCACTATTGTATTGTAATAAAGATTGATTTTGTATCTTCTTTTTGTGTTTCTTCTTCTCCACTTTATATTTTGTCTTATTTTTTAGTTGTCTGATTATCAAAAGAAGCCAAGAAGCTTTTCATGTATCAGAGATTCTTTGCCTCACGAGACCTCATCATTCTCTTCTTATTGCTACAGGATTCTTCTCTAATCGTCGGTGCCACAACGCACAACCTCTTCAAGGCTTCTGAACCAAAAATTAGTATTTTCATCTTAGTTTTACTCTTTCCTTTTAAAGGATCTGCACCCTCTATTCCTGCATCTCCTTTTTTATTTTCTTTCTGGTCATCAACACTATGAATTTCGTCTCCATCTCTTCTATTTTCTCTTTTTTGTTTGGGTATTCGGTCTTTTGTNTTTTTTTATTTTCTTTCTGGTCATCAACATTATGAATTTCGTCTCCATCTCTTCTATTTTCTCTTTTTTGTTTGGGTATTCTGTCTTTTGTTCAAGAAGGCTCAAGGTTTTCATGATTTCCCTCTGTAAGCTTCTCTTCCTTTCCTCCTTTCTTGTTTTTTTAGGAATCTTTCCCCATCCTATATTATNCATGGTTTCCCTCTGTAAGCTTCTCTTCCTTTCCTCCTTTCTTGTTTTTTTAGGAATCTTTCCCCATCCTATATTATCTTTTATATTCTTGGGTTCCTTGGATTCTACCTCAAATGCTTCGGCTCATATTGTTGCCTCTTCCACTTATCCTAACCCCCTACCTTGTGATCGTCCTATTCCTACACAGCTCAAGTTTCTTATCACACATCAACAACAACATATCCACACCCCTAAATGCTAAANCGGGTTCCTTGGATTCTACCTCAAATGCTTTGGCTCATATTGTTGCCTCTTCCACTTATCCTAACCCCCTACCTTGTGATTGTCCTATTCCTACACAGCTCAAGTTTCTTATCACACATCAACAACAACATATCCACACCCCTAAATGCTAAAAAACAACATCACTTGGAAGCTCAAGTGCTGAAATTTATCAAGGCTGATGGATATGAAGGCTTCTTGATCGAAATTACTATCCACTCTCCTCTACAAATTCTTATTCTTCTGATGGTGAGATTTTCAACCCTAATTATTCCTCATGGTTGATAATTGACCAAAATCTTTTTAATGGGATGTGTTAGTCTAGGCAGTGAGATCCCCTGTTTGGTAAAGAGATGGTTAGTTTGGGGGTGCATATGCGACCCCTTTATTGTCTAGGCAGTGAGATCCCCTTTGCTTAGGCTCCCACTTATGGCGTTTAGGTGCCCACTTATTGCGCTTAGGTGCCCACCTATGGCCCTTAGGGTGTTTTACCTCACACAACCTATAATTGTTTAAAATTTGTTTGTGTAACTTTTGTTTTGTATCTTATATTTTTTATTCCTCTCTGCTTTGGATCATTTCTAAGAACCGACTGAGAGATTTATTTGAAAAAGGGAATCATACGACGGTAAAACAAGCCAATGACTCCGAGTTTTTCTTAAAAAAAAAAACTAAAACAATAAACTTGATAGAAAACTTCTTATATCTTAGAATATATGACTCTATAAATCATATAAAAATAGTCAATTAATAAGGAAACATGTCTAGAACACGCTGATGAAAACAATTTGCAAAATGGAAACTGAATGGTTCCAGAAAGCCCACTTTTATAAGAATGTATAAAATTCTTAAGGAAAACAAATCCAACAATAAACCAATTACTTTTCTTACTTATGATACCATAAATATAGATAAAAAGTCTTAAATTATAATCAAGTGTACTTTACAATCTAGTAAAGATAATTTATAAATTGGGAAAAAAATAAAACTACAAAAAATTGATTAATAAATTATGTATCAAATTAATTTCAAACATTTCAAGAAAATCAATAAACATTAATAAGTATGCAAAACTTACTAGATCCTAAAATTAGGTCTCAACAAGTGCAATGATATACCACATATGGCAGTCAAAATAGCTCAATGTTCGTGAACAACACGTGTTTGACTCGTTAAGTACTCGTGTTCGAATCATCTGCTAAGCTAACTAACCGAACGCTTACAATTTTTTTGTGGTCGATATATAAGCGAGTTGAACACAAGAAAAAAAAAAAAAAATCATTCATGCTCGATTCATTTTGGCACAAACTAATTAAGTAATATATATAAACATATATATATATATATATATATATATANACCCTTTTTGACGAAACAAAGCGTGAAGTGCCGAGAAGTAGAGTTTCTTGGTTTTAATTGGGCAATANAGCAGAAATTCCACATATTTTTACAAAAAGGTTAACAGAATCCAGAAAAAGAGTATGGCATTTCAGCCTGGAAAATTAACATTGTTATGAAGAAAAAACCCTTTTTGACGAAACAAAGCGTGAAGTGCCGAGAAGTAGAGTTTCTTGGTTTTAATTGGGCAATACAACAAAAGAAAAAAAGGAAAAAGGAATAACGAAACATAAAGAAAAAGCTAGGGTTGCAATCTTCGTCCAAATAAATTATATCATCAAAACGAAAGAAGTTATAAAAGAAAGTCTATCTTACAAATATTCGCTTCCAATTCCACCCCTGCGCTTCTTCTCCTACTAATTTCGGGAGAAAACGAGAGAGAGAGAGAGAGAGAGAGAGAGATGGGAAGAGGCAGACACGGAGAGACAGAGGAGACTGCGTGTACCAGGTACGTGCGGAGTCGAATAATGGCCAGCCCGACTAGTGTGTATCAGCGTGATCCAAAAAAAATGGTTCGGCAATTATAACCTTAATTAAGGTCATGGATGGATAACGTAAAATTCCTTAGGGGATACCACAAAATTCTCTATTTGCATATCTAATACCCAAAGATTGATATTTACTATCACCAAGGGTG
>JXCR01147223.1:0-44462 GCA_002079205.1 Phalaenopsis hybrid cultivar
AATTAGCTTCAGTGCTTGTGAACCCAAGAAAAATGGGGGAATAAATCTATGGATGTATCAAACATGATGAGAGGAGCAACTGCATATCTAAAGCCTAAAAATCCTCAAAATTAAATTCTTAACCCTGACCCAAAACCAAGTAAATCTAAGGCTAGGAGATTAAGCTGGAACACTATCTAATTGTTCGTTTGGGGTGGCTGCAACTAACTACAAAAACTCTTATGAGAAAAAATAAATCTTTTAAAAGCTACAACAGGTATTATAAACTTTTGTTATTTGAAAAAAATTCGACAACTTTCTTGAACATTACAAAAATTTTTGAAAGACTAAGAAATTTTTACCCCTATAAAGTGTAGTTGCTGCTTGAAATGCAAACAATTAGAAAGCCACCCCAAACAAACGTTTTAGGGTCTATTTGAATGGCTATAATTGTCGGTAAAAGTAGTTGTAGAGTTGAAAAAACTGATATTTTAAAAGTTACTTTTGGGTATTATAAATCATATTCCTTCTGAACAAGTTGGATAGTAGCTTTCTTCTAACTATAAAAAATTGGAAAAAACAAAAGTTATGTTCGCCAAATAGAGAATAGGCAGCTTTATGAAAAGCCAAAGTCGTGTGAAAGCACTCAAATGAACCCTTTGCCCTCTGAATAAAGGGAAATGTGCATCCTTTTGGCAAAAGTTAGCAATGTTAAATTAGATCTTAGTCTATTTTCGGCAATTCCTTATTGTAAGATAAGATTGCTTTTCCACTTCAGATTATTCAGAAGTCGGGTCCAAGCCATGTCAGCCAATTCTTCTCCAAGCTATATAATTGAAGAACTTCGCATCATTAAATTCTCGTTAGACTCCAACCTGATACAAATTTATGGCTTTTTGAAAAGCTTTTGCTGTATAAAAAGCAAAATGTGTCATGGAAATGCATGCCAATTTGACGTGAAGGTTACTGGTATTGATAACCCTAATCTTCCTCAACAAAATTTACAAATTTTAATGAATAGCTGTCCCAGATTACTGCCAACTACCAAAATAAATCACAAACCTTTCAGTGCAGATGACCTGTTAGAAGCCTGTTTTATCCATACTGCATCCACAGCCTTGTCAACTACGGGAATATGCTCGTCCGGTTCCGAGAACCTTAATGGGTGGGTACCCTTCCCTATCATTTTCGGCTGGGAAAAAACAGAAAAAATAATTAATAAGTTCTACAAACATTAGTGATAAATACATAAAAGAAACCATCCTGATCTCATCATTTTAAATTCTAACAGATCTCAATATGATAAGATTGCAGTTGCCTAATTCAGACCTGGATGATGTAAAGATTGCATTTAAGGGTGTCACTTAGAGGTTAATAAACAAGCTTATATTAAATCTACTCTCATTTATGAGCCCAAATAATTAACTAATAGAGTATAAAAAGTTAATAAAGCTCGCTGAATGAACTCAATAGCATAAAGATTGATTGAAGATATCAAAATCCTTTCACTGCGTGAGCTAAGCTCCTTATCACGCATAAGCCATTTTCAATAAAGCAAACCTTGTTATGCTTACTAAGTGAACAAGAACCTTTCTTAACCAATTCATTTAATTTTCAGTTATTAGAGGAAAGCACTGTGCTTTTGTGCAGGGACTGGATTTTTGGAGGTCTAGGGATGATCCCTAGATTGCTCTTTGCATCAGCAACCATAGAGAAATTGTCCTTGAAGGCGCAGTGTTGATGTAGCACTCCAAAATTATTAGTTTTGCTTATCATCGTGAGAATGGCTTTCAAGCCAAAAGCCTATGGAGGCTAATGAAGAATAAGGTGGAGATAATCAGTATTAGCAGAAAAAAACGATAGCAGAACATCTTTTGAAATGCCAAGTTGGCTCTTAAAACTTATCATTATTCTTAATTTTTTTTTTTTTTTGATTTAGGTTATACAATGCAAAAAAATTAACAGGGGGAAGAAAAATGTCTTTTCTAATTATACTTCAACAATTTTTCCTTGGATAAGGAAAGCAGCCAATATTTTCAATAAGGCGCTAAAATATTCCCTGGAGAGCCTATACTAGTTTTATCTAACAAAAGGGTGAACCAAGTGCAATTAGCTCCTGTAATGCAGAGTCTGGGGAGCGGTTTTTATGCTGGTTTATTAATTTATTTGCACATATGCTATTCCAAATCTAGGACTTCAAGATATATAATTACCAAAACTTCAATCTAAGACTTCAAAAATACACTAGAGGCAAATTAACAACTGCTTCAAGCACACCCTCTTAAAACAAGTGATTTTAAAAATTCTCCAATGTGAACAAAGTGAAGCTGAGTGAAAATCACAAAACGCATGATTGTGATGATAGAATGAAGTAAAATGTTGAAATAACCTGGATAATGCAGCATGAGCAATAAAAGAGCATCAATCACTGTGATACACACAATTAGGAAGCTCTGGGATTTGCATTAGAGATATAATCGATTTGATTTTATAAAAGATTATAAAAAGAAGTTTGTAACTATTTTGCATATTTAATTACATTTTAGTAGTGTGATAGAATTTGTTCATGCATGGGCATATAAATTCACTTTATTTGTGATGACCATGGAAATTGCAAGAGAAAATGGGAAGTGTCGGTAAAAAAGCATTGATTTATAAAAAAAAAAAAAAAGAGCACAAGCTTTGCACCTAATTCAAACACCCGAACATCTTTTTTACATATGGAATTTTATTTAATTCGAGAAATACAACAAATTAACTTAACCAGCATAATTATGTCTTTCTAGTTTGACACTGACAAATATTATACTTGGAAAAGAAAATAAATTAGTATATTTTAAGTAAAGCCAAAATACTTCTTAGAGAACCTACAGAAGTTAACTGAAAAGTACGGAATTTATGCTTGTGAGAAAGGCACACAAGCTGGATATCTTAATCTATTTTAAAGTTCAGTGTAAACATAAAAAGAGAATTAACTTTGCATCTAATTCATAAAATGAAGAAGATCAAAAATTGCTTTAGAAACAGGCCCATATTAGCTTCAACAAGATAATTCCACAATCTGGTTGAAATTGAGTTTCCAAGTACAAGATTGACTGTTATAGCGCACAAAATAAAATGCATTACATAATACTGAGATATTTTTGTGATGTTAAATGTTTTGGACAATATACAAAAATTTTTGAAATTGAATGGCTTTTGAAATTGAAGTCGTGGAGAATAGCTTAAATTATAAACACCTTCAACATTCTCATTTGCATAATCTAAAAAAAAGTGACCGCACGTGCTGAATTACCTAGTTCAGCAGCTAGGGGTTGCTACATAAGGTAATAAGCTATGAATTTATATGCAAACTGAGTGATGAACCACTAATTCATGTGCTAAAGAGGAAACCGGACGGCCACGGATTGATATTTAGTTGCCACAGTTAAATGGTTACGAGGGCCCACATATTTGTATGACAAGTAAGGAAAAAAGAGTGCCAAAGATTGATCCCTATATGGAAATTGGAAGGCAGCAAGGGTTGCAATGCTAGCATGCTTGAAATAGAATGTTCTCTAAATTTTAACTTATTCTTATTGCTTCTTAAGGATTATATATTTTCTAATTATTTTTTGGTAACTTTGCATTTAAATACCCATCAAATAAATAAATAAATCAGGGAGAAAAGTATCAAAATAGTCTCCGAACTCTTTATTGCAGGTCATAATAGTCCCAGATCTATGGAGTGCCAATTTATTCCCAAGAATCTTTTAATATGAGCAGAAAAATTTTCCATTTCAACTACAGTTTAAAGAGCTTGGGAACTAATTTGGTACTTTTATAGACTCTGGGACTGAAATGACTCCATGTAAACAATCAAGTGATTATTTTGGCACAATATGCATAAATCAAGTTTCCAAGCCACTTCATTTTTTACATGGTATTAGAACTAAATTAGGGTCCTACATTTTATCTTTTTTTTTTCCTTCTATTCTTGTTTTCCTCTCCAAACATAGAATTTTCAACTTTCCTTCCAACAAAATTCATCTTCATGAATCATGAAAACAAAATTAATCTTATTAAATGAGAATTTAATATATTCTCCCTTGATATCGTTGCTATAACAGTATCGGAACAACAACAATCAATCACTAGACCACCATGTTTTATGCAAGGATAAAACCCATAAAAAATCTTCAACAAACTCAAGACTCAATCTTCGTCAAGTAACTCCCATAAACATGCACCCTCATCTATATCATAT
Organism: Phalaenopsis hybrid cultivar; assembly: GCA_002079205.1. Classification (NCBI taxonomy): domain Eukaryota; kingdom Viridiplantae; phylum Streptophyta; class Magnoliopsida; order Asparagales; family Orchidaceae; genus Phalaenopsis; species Phalaenopsis hybrid cultivar. The sequence goes on from JXCR01147223.1 coordinate 4,226, forward strand.
AACCCTGTACACATCCTTCAAAATTTTTCTACTACATATAAAGCCTTATTATGAATATAAGTTTTGTAGAGTTAAAATCTCACAAACCCTATTTCAGGCATTATAAGAATATGAATTGAATACACATCATGAAAAAAGAGATGGAATGCCTTCAAAAAATATTTGGGAGATAGTTGAGCACATAAGGAAAAAAAAATTATAAGATGCAGGTGGATTTTCTCATTCAAATTTAAAGCTAATAGAACATGCAAAGGGATAAAGAGGTTTAGTAAACAAAAAATTACTTAATCTTATAGGATAGAATGTCAAGAAACCTTTGTTGTTATTGTCTAAATGAATAATATTAACATCATAATGTCTTTGGCTATTAATTTTGGAGGTTCTATACAACAATATGCACAAAAAATGACTTTTCATATGGGGATGTGGAAGAAAATAATTATATGATAGGAAATAAGGTGTTCAAATTAAAAATGTCTTATAAAGCCGTAAATAGTTCTCAAGAGAATGGCTTGGTAGATTTGCGAATGCTATGTATGGAATGAGATATAAACGAAGCAGGGAGATCATATACTTTTCATAAAATATTCCATCGAAGGAAAAGTGTTAATTTTTATCATATATATTGATGATATACTAAAAAAAAGAATTTGAAATATGGAGTCTAAAATAAAATCTAGAAAAGGGATGCTCTATAAAATATATAACTATAAATTGAAGATTATATTCATGTTGACTATGTGGGATCATCAATGAAAAGATATATTTCAAAATATTGTACACTGTAAGGTGCAAATCTTGTAACATAGAGAAGCGAAAATAACACTTAATCGCGAGGTTAAGTGTCGAACCTCAATTCAGAGTAATCTCTCAAGAGATAAGCAAACTCATATGAATTAAATTATATCATATGATTTCAAGATTAATTAAAAAAAACTTATGAGGATATACTGTAACAACAAATTAGCTGGTATTATTGCCTACAATATGGCAACACATAATCGAACAAATTATGTGGAGTTGGATAAAATTTCATTAATAAATAAAATAAAAAATGGGTTAACTTGCATTTATTATGTTCCAATAGGCGGCCAATTTGCTGACATTTATCAGAAGACTTTACAACCTTGGATTCAAGAAAATCTCAAACAATTTAGAAGTAGTAGATCTCTACCATTTAATTTGAGGGAGTGCTCAAATTACCATAAATCTATAGCTAAGAAATGCTAAATAGGAAAAATAATCTTCTTTGGATCATACGCAAACAAGGAAAACAATGAGTCCCTGATTCATATATTTAAGGAGGGAAGCCATGTATTACTTTCAAGTTAGCGAGACTAAATGGCTATAAGAGGCCATAGATTTGTATGCTGAATAAGAAGAGTAGCATGGATTGATCCCAAGACGGAAAAAAAATGGGAGGATGCAAGGGGTGAATGGCTGGCATTCTCAAACAACAGGTTTTTTTTTTATTTACTTTTAAATTGTTGAATTTGCTTCATAGATTTTATGTATTTTCTAGGAACTGTGTATAAATATCTATTAGATAAATAAATAAATCAACTTTCCAAGCTTTTTCTTTTAGAGAACAACATAATTTAGTAACCCTCATGTTCAACATAACTAGCAGCAAAAAGAAACAACTATAAACAATCATAATGAATCAGTGAGCAAAATCGAGAAATAAACTGCTAAAATATACATAACCGTAAACAGTCATAATATTAAAAAGAAATTTAAGTCCATCTCAAAGTATCTTTAGTCATTGCAAAGTTCAGATTCTAGCTAGTCACACTGGTGACTATATCCCTACATAAACTAATACTCGTGGGTCTGGTTACTTGGGTTAATGGTCGTAAGTTTTAGGGTGCAGAGAAAGAAGAAGATAGATTGGTGCAAAGTAAATCTTACGAATTCTTGCACAGGGGTTAGGCGGTTGTATGATACAGAAGGCTTTACTAATTTGAGTGATGTAATATTATCTACTTCTGATCCAGATTCAGCTGTGGAACTATCACCTCCTTTCACCTGGCCAAGCAAGGGAACGAGTTTTAACATTTACAGAACATAGAATCATTAGGCTTAAGAAAAGAATGAAGAAAAAAGCCTTACTGCTGGATATTGTGGCTTAGCATAAGCAATGAACCTTCCCTCTCCACTAGAAACAGTTACTATTTGCCGGGCATATTGGGCCTCTCCACTAAGAACCATCTGCATGTCCATTAGCATCATTGTAAAGATTAATCACAATGACTAACATTATGGCAAAGAAAAAACAATACAAAGGATTGCCCAATGTTGACCTTCAAAATATTAGGGTCCTTCCATGGGCCCTTTTCAGCTTTCAAGCATCCACCCACATCAGCACAGGTACAGGTACCACCGAGAAACTCAGGCAACTCACTAGAGGAAATTGAAAACCCAAAAAAAATAAATTAAAGTTTGAAATAATAGGAATCATGTTATTAACAAGAAAATCTAGTATAGAATGGATACCGGGTATCAATTACTTCTAGAAGCTTACTCTGGTACTTGGTACCAATAACCTGAAGAAATTTAAGCAAACAGAAGTCATCATATTATTCTAATGATCACTGGAAAAAGAAAGAAAATGAGGCAAAGGTGAGGAAAAATCATAACCCACGTTTATCTTTGAAGTTGTCCTGGGGTCAAGGAATGATTTTACAGTGTTCCATAACAATCTAAAACTGGGGCCAGCATTGATAATATACATGCGGTATAATGTCTGCATGTACATTAAAAGCATATATGAAAGGGTTCCTCAAATGTGTTATGGCAAGTGCCTGAAGCTTGGTTAATGGAAAAAAAAACATTTAAAATATTAAGGTAATCAGATAGCATACCTCAGGGTAATTATCATTGTCAATTTTTTGTAACCTTTGAATCAACTCCCTTGCAGTCTTGCTAAAGTTTTTCAAACTCTATTATTGACAGAAAAAAGAAAAAAGTCAAAAAGGCAACCAGAAAACAATATTTTCAACCGCAGAACATACAATGGGAAAAAAAAAATAACTTACCACCCCTTGCACATCCAAAATAGTTGTACTAGAATCAATATGCCGTTTTGCAGCAATTGAACAAGCTGGAAATTTGATTAAAAAGCTCCTCTCAAACTCTTTCACATGATATCGTACATATCGGTCTATAGTTGTAACATGCATAAGCTTGTTTGGTTCAACTTTTCCCAACTGCTCAATGTAAACTGGCCTCCCCTCCTTGTCTACACCATGATAACCATGCGGATAGTACTTCAGAACTTCAGGTAGTTCTTCATACTGAAAATCCTGGCAACAAAAAAGATGACGTCAAACATGTATTAACAGCCCAAAATGTAAAGAATTATTACTCTGATGGCATGAATCATAAGAATATCTAAAGGACATCAAAGCTCAATAGGCTTCTTTTAGAGCAGCCTCGCACATCAGCAGCTTCATTCAAGGGAGTGTAATGCAAGCAAACCAAAAAAGGATGCCTCTACAAATTCTATGACAAGGAGGACATCAAAGCAAAAATATGTAAGATGGCACATTAAGCAATACTCAGTAAGCTACAGAACCACACAATGCCAATAAATTGCATGGCATAGTGTCAAGGCAAGTCTAAACCCTAGAAACATTTATGTGGGGCTCTATTTCTATGGTAGCAAACGTATAAATGGATAAGGTATCACCTAGCGCAATAGCTAATAGAATGCAAAATAAGAAAAGAATTTTATAGGTGCAACGGAAGCCGGAATTTACCAACTGTGATCATCTGATTGCCAAAAACTGTGATAATTCTCTAAAACAAATAAAAGTATAAAACAATGCTAACCATATTTGCACAGCTTTAACTGGCATGCATCTGACCAATAGGATCCACAGGCCAGATGCAATCAAAATTTATTTTCCACGGCTGTCAGGGGGGGTGCAGCTTGCATAGGTCAAAGTTTGCATGGATACTTCTTTTGAGAAGTAGGTATAATAAACGATGTTTCACATGGTTATTTTTAAGTAATGAGATATTATTGCAGATCTGAAATCCTAGTCCAAGTTGCTTATTTAGAACAAATAATGGATAAGAAAATATGTTACCTCTATAATCGTATCAGCCCCAAACTCCTTTCTCCACTGAAGCATTTCAGCCCACATTTGCTTTGCTTTCTCAACATCAAATTTGCGAGCCTTCAAAAACCTAAGTTTACATATGTATGTTATAAGGGTTTAAGATATGAGAATAAACTTGGAATGAAAATTATGATGTTCATTCAAAAGAAAATAATTTTAGGTCCACAGAGGCTCTCAAATATTTAAAATTTCTTTGCACCCCGAGTCAATATGTTTTTCACCACGAAATTATATTATGTGTTATTGTAAGATTGATGCACCATTTTCCTTTTCAACAGGAAGTGTTAAAGTTGTATTGATTTCGAAGAAAGCGAGAAACATTTCTCCTAAATAACCTTCCATAAGTTATTATGGCATGAAGATAAGGAGGATAACTGGGGAATCCTAAACCATCCCCTTAGGCCTCAAGTTTATTAGAAAAAAATTCATAACAGAAAGTGTAATCTCATTGGGGATGAATCTAAGGTTGGAAAGAGCATGAATTACTACGTGTGCCGAATCACAACAACACAAATCGAAGTAACAAAAATAACAATTGAAGTACCTCAACATTTTATGGTAATCATCATGCTTTGCAGNTAAGCAAACTCATATGAATTAAATTATATCATATGATTTCAAGATTAAATAAAAAAACCTTATGAGGATATATTGTAACAACAAATTAGCTAGCATTATTGCCTACAAGATGGCAACACATAATCGAACAAATTATGTGGAGTTGGATAAAATTTCATTAATAAAAAAAATAAAAAATGGGTTAACTTGCATTTATTATGTTCCAATAGGTGGCCAATTTGCCGACATTTATCAGGCGACTTTACGACCTTGGATTCAAAAAAATCTCAAACAATGTAGAAGTAGTAGATCTCTACCATTCAATTTGAGGGAGTGCTAAAATAGCTAAGGAATGCTATATAGGAAAAATAATCTTCTTTGGATCATATGCAAACAAGGAAAACAATGAGTCACTAGCGACATTAAATGGCTATAAGAGGCCATAGATTTGTATGCTGAATAAGAAGAGTGGCATGGATTGATCCCAAGACGGAAAAAAAAAATGGAAGGATGCAAGGGGTGAATGGCTGGCATGCTCAAACAACAGGTTTTTTTTTTATTTACTTTTAAATTGTTGTATTTGCTTCATAGATTTTATGTATTTTCTAGGTACTGTGTATAAATATCTATTAGATAAATAAATAAATCAACTTTCCAAGCTTTTTCTTCTAGAGAACAACATAATTTAGCAACCCTCATGTTCAACATAACTAGCAGCAAAAAGAAATAACTATAAACAATCATAATGAATCAGCGAGCAAAATCGAGAAAGAAACTGCTAAAATGTACATAACCGTAAACAGTTATAATATTAAAAAGAAATTTAAGTCCATCTCAAAGTATCTTTAGTCATTGCAAAGTTCAGATTCTAGCTAGTCACATTGGTGACTATATTCCTACATAAACTAATACTCGTGGTTCTGGTTACTTGGGTTAATGGCCGTAAGTTTTAGGGTGCAGAGAAAGAAGAAGATAGATTGGTGCAAAGTAAATCTTACGAATTCTTGCACAGGNATAAGCAAACTCATATGAATTAAATTATATCATATGATTTCAAGATTAAATAAAAAAAACTTATGAGGATATATTGTAACAACAAATTAGCTAGCATTATTGCCTACAAGATGGCAACACATAATCGAACAAATTATGTGGAGTTGGATAAAATTTCATTAATAAAAAAAAATAAAAAATGGGTTAACTTGCATTTATTATGTTCCAATAGGCGGCCAATTTGCCGACATTTATCAGAAGACTTTACGACCTTGGATTCAAAAAAATCTCAAACAATGTAGAAGTAGTAGATCTCTACCATTCAATTTGAGGGAGTGCTAAAATAGCTAAGGAATGCTAAATAGGAAAAATAATCTTCTTTGGATCATATGCAAACAAGGAAAACAATGAGTCACTGATTCATATATTTAAGGAGGGAAGCCATGTATTACTTTCAAGTTAGCAACATTAAATGGCTATAAGAGGCCATAGATTTGTATGCTGAATAAGAAGAGTGGCATGGATTGATCCCAAGACGGAAAAAAAATGGAAGGATGCAAGGGGTGAATGGCTGGCATGCTCAAACAACAAGTTTTTTTTTTTTTTATTTACTTTTAAATTGTTGTATTTGCTTCATAGATTTTATGTATTTTCTAGGCACTGTGTATAAATATCTATTAGATAAATAAATAAATCAACTTTCCAAGCTTCTTCTTCTAGAGAACAACATAATTTAGCAACCCTCATGTTCAACATAACTAGCAGCAAAAAGAAATAACTATAAACAATCATAATGAATCAGCGAGCAAAATCGAGAAAGAAACTGCTAAAATGTACATAACCGTAAACAGTTATAATATTAAAAAGAAATTTAAGTCCATCTCAAAGTATCTTTAGTCATTGCAAAGTTCAGATTCTAGCTATTCACATTGGTGACTATATTCCTACATAAACTAATACTTGTGGTTCTGGTTACTTGGGTTAATGGCCGTAAGTTTTAGGGTGCAGAGAAAGAAGGAGATAGATTGGTGCAAAGTAAATCTTACGAATTCTTGCACAGGGGTTAGGCGGTTGTATGAGACAGAAGGCTNATTATAAGATGCAGGTGGATTTTCTCATTCAAATTTAAAGCTAATAGAAACATGCGAAGGGATAAAGAGGTTTAGTAAACAAAAAATTACTTAATCTTATAGGATAGAATGTCAAGAAACCTTTGTTGTTATTGTCAAAATGAATAATATTAACATCATAATGTCTTCAGCTACTAATTTTGGATGTTCTATACAACAATATGCACAAAAAATGCCTTTTCATATGGGGATGTGGAAGAAAATAATTAAATGGTAGGAAATAAGGTGTTCAAATTAAAAATGTCTTATAAAGCCGTAAATAGTTCTCAAGAGAACGGCTTGGTAGATTTGCGAATGCTATGTATGGAATGAGATATAAACAAAGCAGGGAGATCTTATACTTTTCATAAAATATTCCATCGAAGGAAAATTGTTAATTTTTATCATGTATATTGATGATATACTAAAAAAAATCATCACAAAATTTGAAATATGGAATCTAAAATTAAATCTAGAAAAGGGATGCTCTATAAAATATATAACTATTGAAGATTATATTCATGTTCCCTATGTGGGATCATCAATGAAAAATATATTTCAAAATATTGTACACTGTAAGGTGCAAATCTTGTAACATAGAGAAGCGAAAATTAACACTTAATCGCGAGGTTAAGTGTCGAACCTCAATTCAGAGTAATCTCTCAAGAAATAAGCAAACTCATATGAATTAAATTATATCATATGATTTCAAGATTAAATAAAAAAAACTTATGAGGATATATTGTAACAACAAATTAGCTAGCATTATTGCCTACAAGATGGCAACACATAATCGAACAAATTATGTGGAGTTGGATAAAATTTCATTAATAAAAAAAAATAAAAAATGGGTTAACTTGCATTTATTATGTTCCAATAGGCGGCCAATTTGCCGACATTTATCAGAAGACTTTACGACCTTGGATTCAAAAAAATCTCAAACAATGTAGAAGTAGTAGATCTCTACCATTCAATTTGAGGGAGTGCTAAAATAGCTAAGGAATGCTAAATAGGAAAAATAATCTTCTTTGGATCATATGCAAACAAGGAAAACAATGAGTCACTGATTCATATATTTAAGGAGGGAAGCCATGTATTACTTTCAAGTTAGCAACATTAAATGGCTATAAGAGGCCATAGATTTGTATGCTGAATAAGAAGAGTGGCATGGATTGATCCCAAGACGGAAAAAAAATGGAAGGATGCAAGGGGTGAATGGCTGGCATGCTCAAACAACAAGTTTTTTTTTTTTTTATTTACTTTTAAATTGTTGTATTTGCTTCATAGATTTTATGTATTTTCTAGGCACTGTGTATAAATATCTATTAGATAAATAAATAAATCAACTTTCCAAGCTTCTTCTTCTAGAGAACAACATAATTTAGCAACCCTCATGTTCAACATAACTAGCAGCAAAAAGAAATAACTATAAACAATCATAATGAATCAGCGAGCAAAATCGAGAAAGAAACTGCTAAAATGTACATAACCGTAAACAGTTATAATATTAAAAAGAAATTTAAGTCCATCTCAAAGTATCTTTAGTCATTGCAAAGTTCAGATTCTAGCTATTCACATTGGTGACTATATTCCTACATAAACTAATACTTGTGGTTCTGGTTACTTGGGTTAATGGCCGTAAGTTTTAGGGTGCAGAGAAAGAAGGAGATAGATTGGTGCAAAGTAAATCTTACGAATTCTTGCACAGGGGTTAGGCGGTTGTATGAGACAGAAGGCTTTACTAATTTGAGTGATGTAATATTATCTACTTCTGATCCAGATTCAGCTGTGGAACTATCACCTCCTTTCACCTGGCCAAGCAAGGGAACGAGTTTTAATATTTACAGAACATAGAATCATTTAGGCTTAAGAAAAGAATGAAGAAAAAAGCCTTACTGCTGGATATTGTGGCTTAGCATAAGCAATGATCCTTCCCTCTCCACTAGAAACAGTTACTATTTGCCGGGCATATTGGGCCTCTCCACTAAGAACCATCTGCATGTCCATTAGCATCATTGTAAAGATTAATCACAATGACTAACATTATGGCAAAGAAAAAACAATACAAAGGATTGGCCAATGTTGACCTTCAAAATATTAGGGTCCTTCCATGGGCCCTTTTCAGCTTTCAAGCATCCACCCACATCAGCACAGGTACAGGTACCACCGAGAAACTCAGGCAACTCACTAGAGGAAATTGAAAACCCAAAAAAAATAAATTAAAGTTTGAAATAATAGGAATCATGTTATTAACAAGAAAATCTAGTATAGAATGGATACCGGGTATCAATTACTTCTAGAAGCTTACTCTGGTACTTGGTACCAATAACCTGAAGAAATTTAAGCAAACAGAAGTCATCATATTATTCTAATGATCACTGGAAAAAGAAAGAAAATGAGGCAAAGGTGAGGAAAAACCATAACCCACGTTTATCTTTGAAGTTGTCCTGGGGTCAAGGAATGATTTTACAGTGTTCCATAACAATCTAAAACTGGGGCCAGCATTGATAATATACATGCGGTATAATGTCTGCATGTACATTAAAAGCATATATGAAAGAGTTCCTCAAATGTGTTATGGCAAGTGCCTGAAGCTTGGTTAATGAAAAAAAAACATTTAAATATTAAAGTAATCAGATAGCATACCTCAGGGTAATTATCATTGTCAATTTTTTGTAACCTTTGAATCAACTCCCTTGCAGTCTTGCTAAAGTTTTTCAAACTCTATTATTGACAGAAAAAAGAAAAAAGTCAAAAAGGCAACCAGAAAACAATATTTTCAACCGCAGAACATACAATGGGAAAAAAAAATAACTTACCACCCCTTGCACATCCAAAATAGTTGTACTAGAATCAATATGCCGTTTTGCAGCAATTGAACAAGCTGGAAATTTGATTAAAAAGCTCCTCTCAAACTCTTTCACATGATATCGTACATATCGGTCTATAGTTGTAACATGCATAAGCTTGTTTGGTTCAACTTTTCCCAACTGCTCAATGTAAACTGGCCTCCCCTCCTTGTCTACACCATGATAACCATGCGGATAGTACTTCAGAACTTCAGGTAGTTCTTCATACTGAAAATCCTGGCAACAAAAAAGATGACGTCAAACATGTATTAACAGCCCAAAATGTAAAGAATTATTACTCTGATGGCATGAATCATAAGAATATCTAAAGGACATCAAAGCTCAATAGGCTTCTTTTAGAGCAGCCTCGCACATCAGCAGCTTCATTCAAGGGAGTGTAATGCAAGCAAACCAAAAAAAGATGCCTCTACAAAATTCTATGACAAGGACATTAAAGAAAAAAATTGTAAGATGGCACATTAAGCAATACTCAGTAAGCTACAGAACCACACAATGCCAATAAATTGCATGGCATAGTGTCAAGGCAAGTCTAAACCCTAGAAACATTTATGTGGGGCTCTATTTCTATGGTAGCAAACGTATAAATGGATAAGGTATCACCTAGCGCAATAGCTAATAGAATGCAAAATAAGAAAAGAATTTTATAGGTGCAACGGAAGCCGGAATTTACCAACTGTGATCATCTGATTGCCAAAAACTGTGATAATTCTCTAAAACAAATAAAAGTATAAAACAATGCTAACCATATTTGCACAGCTTTAACTGGCATGCATCTGACCAATAGGATCCACAGGCCAGATGCAATCAAAATTTATTTTCCACGGCTGTCAGGGGGGGTGCAGCTTGCATAGGTCAAAGTTTGCATGGATACTTCTTTTGAGAAGTAGGTATAATAAACGATGTTTCACATGGTTATTTTTAAGTAATGAGATATTATTTGCAGATCTGAAATCCTAGTCCAAGTTGCTTATTTAGAACAAATCATGGATAAGAAAATATGTTACCTCTGTAATCGTATCAGCCCCAAACTCCTTTCTCCACTGAAGCATTTCAGCCCACATTTGCTTTGCTTTCTCAACATCAAATTTGCGAGCCTTCAAAAACCTAAGTTTACATATGTATGTTATAAGGGTTTAAGATATGAGAATAAACTTGGAATGAAAATTATGATGGTCATTCAAAGGAAAATAATTTTAGGTCCACAGAGGCTCTCAAATATTTAAAATTTCTTTGCACCCTGAGTCAATATGTTTTTCACCGCCAAATTATATTATGTGTTATTGTAAGATTGATGCACCATTTTCCTTTTCACCAGGAAGTGTTAAAGTTGTATTGATTTTGAAGAAAGCGAGAAACATTTCTCCTAAATAACCTTCCATAAGTTATTATGGCATGAAGATAAGGAGGATAACTGGGAAATCCTAAAGCATCCCCTTAGGCCTCAAGTTTTTTAGAAAAAATTTCCTAGCAGAAAGAGTAATCTCATTGGGGATGAATCTAGGGTTGGAAAGAGCATGAATTACTACGTGTGCCGAATCACAAAAACACAAATCGAAGTAACAAAAATAACAATTGAAGTACCTCAACATTTTATGGTAATCATCATGCTTTGCAGGCAGCAGCTCATCTAAAATTAGTGATTGACGAAATGCATCGACAGCTTGAAGCTCCTCTATATCCCTTATATCCTCAATTGAAAGAGAGGTAACTCTGTTATCACTCTTTCTCCTGGACTTTTTCTTCTTCAAAGAGTGCTTAAATATAGTTGAAGCATCAATTGCCCGTTTCCTTAAAGATCCCCTTCTTGTCTTCCTCTCATCTTCAGAGTACTCCAAATCAGACTTTCGTTCTCTACGTTCATCATAACTAGAGAAACCATCAAAACCTGCCAAGTCTCAAAGTCAATAGCTAAATAAACAAAACGAATAAAGTACAGTAAATTTCTAAAAAAATGCCAGACATCTGTATAAGATCTGCAGAAAAATAGGAAATCCAAATAAGAAAGGGAATCTAAAGTGGAATGATATTTTTAGTACATATCTAGTGAATTGAGTATTTTTCATTTGGATAGAACCTAATAGTAGTTGTTGATATATCACCAAAAAAATAATTCTAGTAAAATTCACATCTTGATGCAATTTTTTTAGATCTCAAAACTAACATATATGTAAACATGAAACATCCAAAATGAAGTTCGAGATCATTCAAACTTCATATTTATCAAATTTATATTCAAAAAAAGCATCTCGAAGAGATAAACTCAATAATACTAAATGACAACTAGATCTAAGTCCAAATTGGCCTAAGTCAAACATTGAAAAGCATAATTGAAAATTTCACAAGACCATTTAATGACTAAACTATAGTCAAAATAGGCATCTCAACGAGATTACTTAGTTAGTCAACAAGTTTTGGAGCTAGTTCCTATAAGTTCTCTCTTGTCAACCAAGTAACTTCACTTGGTTATTTTTTCTTTCAATTAATCAAAACCTTCATTACACTTTGATCTATAGAAACTTCATCGATAATGATTGACTCCATCTTTAAGAAAGTGGGGTATCAAGGCACTTGTAATTGATAAAACTTATCTCTAGCAAGAGTATTCATATTTAAATGTGGAGATTGGTTACCTCCATTGTATGATAAAGGAATCCTCAATGTTGAAAATTAAACTAAATAATATGTCACCAAAAAAATAAAGATAGTATTCATTAATTCGAAGTTGCTTAATAATCTTAAATGGATTGCAAGTTCTAGCTTATAAAATATTATTTTAGTTTTTGATTTAAAAATAAAATATTATAATGAGAAAACGACAAGCACATTACGACAATTAACATAAATTGTTGGAGAAATAATAAGAGCACATAAGCAAGAGACTAATAAAGTGAAAGCTTGAGAAACTAAATTTCTTTATACATTAAAACTTCAAAACAACACATTTAAATCTCTTTTCTTAAAGCTTGGTGAATGTAGGGCTTTGATAATAAAATTTTCTCTAATTTCTACTCGACTAGTAAAAAGATTCGGAAACATCCTATCTACTAAGGAGTCAACACTAAATACTTTCATTAATGAAGCACAAAAATTTGGATCAAACGAATAAAGCCAAAGGTCAAATTATAGTAGCCTAAGCATAAGATCAAGAAAGTGCTCGAGCAAGAGCCCATTCAAGCCCCATCACAAGAACCGTCATGAGGAAATAATTAAACATTAGATTTTATTTTTTAAATTTAAATTCTAATAGGTTTGAATTGTCTTGTGGTTAGAACTTATATGGGCAGACCATAAAAAAATAATTAATTTAGGAAAAAGTTTTACACCTTACCCTATTAATGACCCACCTAACCTTCTCTTCAAAATTTTCCTCTTCCTTTCATTGGACTTTAGTCATTAAAATCCCTATAAATAGAGCTAGTATATAATGAACTTATTCAATTTTTGTAACAAAATATTTTGTATGAAAAATTGCTCTATTTTAGGTTAGTGCTTAACNAAATCCTAAAGCATCCCCTTAGGCCTCAAGTTTTTTAGAAAAAATTTCCTAGCAGAAAGAGTAATCTCATTGGGGATGAATCTAGGGTTGGAAAGAGCATGAATTACTACGTGTGCCGAATCACAAAAACACAAATCGAAGTAACAAAAATAACAATTGAAGTACCTCAACATTTTATGGTAATCATCATGCTTTGCAGGCAGCAGCTCATCTAAAATTAGTGATTGACGAAATGCATCGACAGCTTGAAGCTCCTCTATATCCCTTATATCCTCAATTGAAAGAGAGGTAACTCTGTTATCACTCTTTCTCCTGGACTTTTTCTTCTTCAAAGAGTGCTTAAATATAGTTGAAGCATCAATTGCCCGTTTCCTTAAAGATCCCCTTCTTGTCTTCCTCTCATCTTCAGAGTACTCCAAATCAGACTTTCGTTCTCTACGTTCATCATAACTAGAGAAACCATCAAAACCTGCCAAGTCTCAAAGTCAATAGCTAAATAAACAAAACGAATAAAGTACAGTAAATTTCTAAAAAAATGCCAGACATCTGTATAAGATCTGCAGAAAAATAGGAAATCCAAATAAGAAAGGGAATCTAAAGTGGAATGATATTTTTAGTACATATCTAGTGAATTGAGTATTTTTCATTTGGATAGAACCTAATAGTAGTTGTTGATATATCACCAAAAAAATAATTCTAGTAAAATTCACATCTTGATGCAATTTTTTTAGATCTCAAAACTAACAAATATGTAAACATGAAACATCCAAAATGAAGTTCGAGATCATTCAAACTTCATATTTAGCAAATTTATATTCAAAAAAAGCATCTCGAAGAGATAAACTCAATAATACTAAATGACAACTAGATCTAAGTCCAAATTGGCCTAAATCAAACATTGAAAAGCATAATTGAAAATTTCACAAGACCATTTAATGACTAAACTATAGTCAAACTATGCATCTCGAGATTACTCAGTTAGTCCACAAGTTTTGGAGCTAGTTCCTATAAGTTCTCTCTTGTCAACCAAGTAACTTCACTTGGTGATTTTTTCTTTCAATTAATCAAAACCTTCATTACACTTTGATCTATAGAAACTTCATCGATAATGATTGACTCCATCTTTAAGAAAGTGGGGTATCAAGGCACTTGTAATTGATAAAACTTATCTCTAGCAAGAGTATTTATATTTAAATGTGGAGATTGGTTACCTCCATTGTATGATAAAGGAATCCTCAATGTTGAAATTTAAACTAAATAATATGTCACCCACTAAATCAAGATAGTATTCATTAATTCGAAATATTATTTTAGTTTTGATTTAAAAATAAAATATTATAATGAGAAAACGACAAGCACATTACGACAATTAACATAAATTGTTGGAGAAACACTAACAGCCATAAGCAAGAGACTAATAAAGTGAAAGCTTGAGAAACTAAATTTCTTTATACATTAAAACTACAAAACAACNTATTTAAAAATAAAATATTATAATGAGAAAACGACAAGCACATTACGACAATTAACATAAATTGTTGGAGAAATAATAAGAGCACATAAGCAAGAGACTAATAAAGTGAAAGCTTGAGAAACTAAATTTCTTTATACATTAAAACTACAAAACAACACATTTAAATCTCTTTTCTTAAAGCTTGGTGAATGTAGGGCTTTGATAATAAAATTTTCTCTAATTTCTACTCGACTAGTAAAAAGATTCGGAAACATCCTATCTACTAAGGAGTCAACACTAAATACTTTCATTAATGTAGCACAAAAATTTGGATCAAACAAATAAAGCCAAAGGTCAAATTATAGTAGCCTAAGCATAAGATCAAGAAAGTGCTCGAGCAAGANGCTTAAAGCTTGGTGAATGTAGGGCTTTGATAATAAAATTTCCTCTAATTTCTACCCGACTAGTAAAAAGATTCGGAAACATCCTATCCACTAAGGAGTCAACACTAAATACTTTCATTAATGTAGCACAAGATCAAACAAATAAAGCCAAAGGTCAAATTATAGTAGCCTAAGCATAAGATCAAGAAAGTGCTCGAGCAAGANAAGCACAAAAATTTGGATCAAACGAATAAAGCCAAAGGTCAAATTATAGTAGCCTAAGCATAAGATCAAGAAAGTGCTCGAGCAAGAGCCCATTCAAGCCCCATCACAAGAACCGTCATGAGGAAATAATTAAACATTAGATTTTATTTTTTAAATTTAAATTCTAATAGGTTTGAATTGTCTTGTGGTTAGAACTTATATGGGCAGACCATAAAAAAATAATTAATTTAGGAAAAAAATTTACACCTTACCCTATTAATGACCACCTAACTTTCTCTTCAAAATTTTCCTCTTCTTTTCATTGAACTTTAGTCATTAAAATCCCTATAAATAGAGCTGGTATATAATGAACTTATTCAATTTTTGTAACAAAATATTTTGTATAAAAATTTGCTCAATTTTAGGTTACTGCTTAACAACTTCAAGTGTGTCTTTCCTCGGGTAAGACTTAAGTTTTTTTTTTTAATTTATTCATTAGTCTGCCATAACACTTTTTCTAAACTCTGATATCAAAATGATGGTGGTAGGTTGTTCTTTAGTAAGATTAAGAACTAGAAAAAGCTATGAATAATTAGTNTCTAACTTTCTCTTCAAAATTTTCCTCTTCTTTTCATTGGACTTTAGTCATTAAAATCCCTATAAATAGAGCTAGCATACAATGAACTTATTCAATTTTTGTAACAAAATATTTTGTATGAAAAATTGCTCTATTTTAGGTTAGTGCTTAACGACTTCAAGTGTGTCTTTCCTCAGGTAAGACTTAAAGTTTTTTTTTTTTTAATTTATTCATTAGTCTGCCATAACACTTGTTCTAAGCTATGATATCAAAATGATGGTGGTAGGTTGTTCTTTAGTAAGATTAAGAACTAGAAAAAGCTATGAATAATTAGTTTAATATCTAAAAATAGGAATTATATACTTTTTAAATACATGTTATAGTGGTTACAATGCCAAGATTAATCAAGATTATGCTAATTTAGGCTGAGTTGAAAGATCTCCTTATGAAAATAGTTTAAGGTGGACAAATGATGGAAATGCATATCGCTGATTAGTTTAGGATGTGTATTTATGATTTATTGTGAATGGTTGGATTTAGATGTGCTTATAAGAGTGTTGGGGAATAGGGAACAAGATTAGGTTTTAGTATTCTTTAGCTTGGCTGAAAGCTATGAAGAGGTGTTTAGATTGATTGAGAGGCTTTGGCTGTTGGTTTGTGAATCTTAGAAGATGCTTAAGATGTGCAAGTGGTGAAAAACTTATATCAAGTGCTGAGAAGGAAAAGTAAATAATTTAAAGAAAATGAAAAATGTCTATTCTTACCAAAAAAGATACACACTTGAAGCCACAAAACATCAAGAAAAAATAGAACAGATTTTCACTCAAAATATTTCATTCTAAAAGCTGAACAAGTTCATTACATACAGACCCTATTTATAAAGANCGATACACACTTGAAGCCACAAAACATCAAGAAAAAATAGAGCAGATTTTCACTCAAAATATTTCATTCTAAAAGCTGAACAAGTTCATTACATACAGACCCTATTTATAAAGATTAAATTGACCAAATTTAAATAAAAAAAGGGAAAACTTTAAAAGGAAATGTGGGTGATCATTAATGAAGAAAAGTGTCAATCACATTTCTAAATTAATTATTTTTTATGGGGATTTACATACATACAACCTAAAACATTCTTCCTTTCATATTCAACACCTAAATCTATTTATTTATTTATTTTAATATCACCTAAAAAATTATAAAAGAACAATTCCACAATCTGCTACGCTCATATCACCCTCTATCCCTCTCCACTGTCATGGAATAGAAACTCACATAAGGGCTACCAAATATGATCACAGAACCCACACGCAATTTTCTTTGCCACTCCTACATTAATCATAGATGCTACACTGTTCATTTTGGCTATCCAAGTTGCACACCTCATCTCCACGTTGATGCTCCCTTTGTCACTCTCACCTCCAAACCAATTCCAGCAGCAGGTAGCCTCTCTTTAAGTAGAAGATCTCCTCCCTTTGGTTTCTTGTCTTTTATTAATCCAGCATCACCGAAACACCCCAAAGCTATTCGTCCCACCTAACCTCGTTCAAATCTCAGCAAGTCAAAGCTTCTTGTCTCTCCATCTCTACCTTGTTCTCAATGAGATAGAAGATGGGTTTGCTCAAGCTTGCAGACTTTTAACACCTTTGTCATTATTTTCCTTCTCTAGATATTTTGATATTTCTAGCTTATTTGAGTAGAAAAGGCTAAAATCAAGACAAGTATCTAGTGTGCAGTTTCCAAAATAAAATCTCTAAGTTTGAGAAGATTACAAAGGCTATGACCTTTCATGTTAAAAAGATTGATCGGTGACAGTTAAGTGCTTCCTGGCTTACATGTGATGAAGATTTTAGCTTTTCTTCGCGCAATCACATGAAATTTCTTTGCCTCTCTTGTGCCCAAACTCTCTCTAGATATAAAGTTAATGCTCTAAGTGCTATTTTTTTTTTTAATTTTCATCGAGTGAGAGATCTATGATTGGGGATTTTATCTTCCCTCTCCATGCCTCATGTGCATTAGTAGTTCTCTATGAAAGGGACAAATTAGTCATTTTCTTTTGTGCTTTTTTTCTGTAGTGCTGTAGTAAAATTTTGTTTTGTTATTTTATTTTAGTGATTCATCTCTGACTATTGTTTGCATATAGTAGTTTTTGGAGGTTGTTAGAGTTTGGAGATGCCTCTGGCTTTCATACAATCTTGGTTACCAAATTTATTGAATTGTTTCTCTTCCAGGATTAGCCATTTCACATTCAGCCTTTTTTATTTATAGATATACATAGTTTAATCAGAAGATTAGTGGGGAGAAAACTAGGAAAGGCGTGAAATTAGCAAATTTTGTATGTTGATGAATAGTTTACACCTGCTTTTTATTACTCTATGTATCATCTATTGGCTTTCCATGCTCGTTGCTATTAGCTATTGTAATAAGATGTTGGCTTACCTTTCATATTCCTTTTCTAGAATAGTGATGAATTGTTTAATTGGATATTTCTAGCTACTCAGGATGGTTATAAATGTCTGGACGGATACCCATACTATTTCTTATAGTATGTTGTACATCATATGGGGTATTGTTTTTAAGCCATATTCCAACTAATATAATATTAACTGATGACATTTTAGTTTTGTGTGCTATGTAGTTCTTAAGTCCTAGTTTTTATCGTTCTTTGGTTTTTATCTTAGTGGTTGTGCGAAAAAAATTGATGAGGATAGTAATGATGAGAAGTTATGACACACATCTAAGATAGAATTTTACGCATATTAGCTTACACTGCCACTGATACTTGCTCACTTCTTGTTTTACAGGAAACATGAGCCGTATTGCTATAAGCATAAGTAAATTTAACAGATTTATAAAATCATCTTCTACCTTTAAGATTATGAGCTGATGTCTTTTTTTCCCCTTTACTTATTACTAAAGTCTTTAGCTCATATATGGGCTTTTCATTTAAGATTGGATTAGTGCTAGCTTGCTTTCAAAATATTAATATCTTGTTTGAATTTCCAGGTTGCAGCTTTGCTAACCATAATTTTGGAAAGGAATTATATTATATGTTGAATCCTAAATTTTCTTCTGGGAAAACATGCCCTGAGAGTTAGAGCTGAAAGGAGACAAGTGAGAGAGAGAGAGAGAGAGAGAGAGAGAGAGCAAGAGACGAATTTGGAAGGTCCCCTTATTGATGTCATGATGTCCTATTTATAGAGGTCTCAGAATACAATTACATATAAGGAATAAACAGTTACTATACCTGTCTGAATGATTGAATCGACGTATCTGTCAAAATAAAGATTAAATCGTAACAAACATAAAAGATGATATCGGTTGATTGTCCAAAGTCTTTGAGGTCGACCGGCTGTGTCGGTTGACCACTGAATGCATAGGTTGGTCGACTACTAGGGTCAACCAAATCTTTTTCATAGAGATTCAATTGCTTGACAAAAATGCTCGTTCACTTGATTATGTTCTCTCGCTCAATGGTTTCGTCGGTCGGAAACTGAACTTTAAGTCAGTTGCCTCTGTTGTAAAGCCGATCGACTATTTGTTGATGAAACTTGTGTTATCTAGCTCAGAATTTCATTCGTACCCCCGTATTTCTGGCTGTTTGATCTCCTCGAGATTCGTGCTGATATTTTTGTATTATATATATTAATTCCCTGATTTTCTTGCTCTTTGATGGCAACCACTACGACAAGGACAAGAAAATCAAAAAATAATAAATGGCACAAAAATCAAAAAAATTAATTTAATACTAAATTCTTCCTTATTTTTTGTGCCCAACAAACCCTATAAATAATGACATTAGTCTTGAGTTATAACATTCTAATCAGATCACTCAAAAGTTTTTTGATCGACGACATGGTCGATTATTTGAGCAAGAAAGACATGAACGTTCAGCTCCTGACTTTGGGAGAATTTTGACTTTCTGCATCTGCCACAGTGGAGAAGAAAAAGAAAAGACTTTATAAAGAAAAAGAAATGGAAGACACCCGAAACTGAGCCAGTCGATCAAGTTGCCTTATTTGATAGCCCTGATGCTCGACCGTCGAAGAAAACATCGGCGATGGACCTCCTTCTGGCTTCAAGCCCGAGTGTTGATGCGGCCGCGGAGGGCAGTTAAGAGTAATTGAAAGGAAAGCCGGTTGCTGACCATCCCCCACCCCCTTCGCAAAGGACAGAGATGCTCCAACCCTGGAAGTGGAAGAATTCATGACTCTTACTGAAATATATAGTATTTTGGGTATGTAAGAATATCTCTTCGACAATTTTGTAATAATCCCTTGATACCATTCTTAATGTAGATGAGCCAATTGCTCTGGAGGCTCGCAGTGATGGTGAGCCATTTAAGAACATTGTTGATTCTGCCCCGACAGTCTCTGGTGCGCCTTTAAGATCGTTTGCAGCTGCGGCCTACCAAACTTTATGGACATTGATCAGCCACTTCAGCAACTCTCAGCGAGAGCAATCGCAAGGTCAGCGGCTGTCCTTCGATTCAATGGAGCGTCGGATGAGGGAGATGGTTGGCCCTTCAATCGAAGTGGCTGAAGTTCCTACCGAAGCACCTGCACTAGAGTGGTTGGTTCATTGCAAGCGGATGGAGGCAGCGATTGCCACACTTTGACACAGATCAGCCAAAATTGTCCGCTGGAGGCGGAGGTTGCATTACCTTACGCAATGTGCATCCTGAGTTGGGCCCATCCGTGAGTCGACTGTTTTGAGTAGATTTCATCATGATGTCGATCAGATGGAGCAGACTAGGTTTGGTGGATAGTTGGTCTTCTAGAGGATGCTTCAAAAGAGGTATGCCTCGGCTGAAGCGATGAAAGATCTTTTTATAAAAATTTTCCTTCGCGATCTATAATCATGTTATTTACAATAAAATAATATTTAATTAAATGTGAAATGATATTTGGTGTGACACTTATCATTTTGTGATGCCTCGACTTCTGCGTCTAGCCTATAAATAGGGTATGAGGCTGCTTTTTGCACTTTGCGCTTACAGATTTTTACCTCATCTTTCGATCATCTCCTTGCTTCGTGACATGATAGACACCAAGTATTCTCCTACTCACTTTGGCTCTAACCCACCATCAAAGCGAACTTGGCCGTGGGGGATGTAAAGGAGATGTCTAAACAAAATATTTTTGATGATAACATAGTTCTTTGGAAGGTTCAAGAATCAGAGTGCCCAACAGACAATGTTGGTTCAGATCTATTTTTCTATCGAGATCAAATTAGGTATAGTCTTCGACTGCCCCTATGCTCCGAGCTTCAGAGCATTTTCAACAAATATAGGATTATTCCAGCACAGATCCTACCAAACTCCGTCACAGCCATCATGACTGCTGTCATTCTCTGCCACTGGGAAGCCATCCCTAGGTCAACCGATTTGTTCAGCCATTTTTACTCGTTCAAGGTAAAAAATGAGGGTGGTTTCATCAAGTTTTCGACCGGAAAGAAACTCTAACTGCTTGAATTTGAGAACAAGATAGAAAACTGGAGCAAGCATATCGTGGTTGGTTCCTGCTTAAGCGACTAAGGAATCTTGACCAAAAGTTTGTGGTCGGCTAAAAGTGTGTGGTCGATCGAATTATAAGACGGTCATTAAATGCCCCTCTTGAAGCAGTTATGAGTACGAAATATTGTCAATGTCAGTTATGAATATGTAAGAGTCCCGAAATCGGTTACAAACATGAAAATGTGCAATAATGATTTGTAACGTCTCTATTAAGACAGGGATAAACATGTAATTTTAACATATAAGTTTATTAGATACCCATGGAATCGATAAATAGGGGACCGTTCTTCAATAAAGCGTTATTCAATTTACTCTCTCAAAATTGGTGCTACTGTGCTCTTAATTCATCTCTTCATATTTTTCTTTGTTTCTCTCGTCCATACAATGCTTTATAACTTGGGTGTGATTCAGATAGCATATTTGGATTCAACGTCATAAAAAGTGTGGAATCAAGCAATCAACAATAAGAGGAGCACACCACGAAGAAGAAGCTCATTTGGGAAATATCTTATATATGAAACATGTGAGAGAATTTGTGCAACAACAAATTCAGGAACTCAAAGAATAAATGGTGGGTTAGATGGTAAAGTTGGCCCCCACGCTACTCGAGAGAAGAGCAAAAGCTCCCCACGAACAAAACCCTTGAGAAGAACCCGAACCCCAAGACCATCGAATGACTCAGCGGAGCAGAAAGAATTGAAGAGCCCCAGTACCTGGATAGTGTTGGTTCTACACCAATGGTCAGACCACGATTTAAGCAAATGGAGGCCTACTATCAGCCGAAAAATGCATTCTTCCGGCAGATCTCAAACATTGAGCCCCGGAAAAGTTCAAAGTTCCATCTTTGGAATTCAACAAGGGTCGAAGCAATTCATCCAACCAAATAGCTTCATTTCAGTCGACCATCTACCATTTCAAAATTTTCGACGCACTGAAATGTCAGTTATTCTACACCATGTTGACCTTAAGATGATTTGATGGACTCCTAACATAAGTTATCACCTCCTTCGGTGAATTTAAGAAGATGTTCATGACACAGTTCGCTAGCACCCATAAGTTCCGTAAGAACTCATAGGCCATATGGCACGTTAAGGGCCGAACAAGAACTATTGTTTGTATGTTTCTCGATTCTACAAAGAAAAGCTGAAAGTGTTGGATTTGTAGCCCGTGGTAGCACAAGGACTGAGGTGCGAACGATTCAAATTTTTTTTAGGTATACAACAACCTAATAACCTGGCTTAACTCTTGGAGTTAGCTAACCAACACATCACGATAGAGGAGTATGTTCACTCGCAGTACCAGAAAGTTGAGCAATTCAACTGTCATTTGCAGAAGAGGGTCTCACGAGATGATGGATAGAGGTTTAAGGACAGCGTACAACCCAAACTTGAAGATAGTCGGTCGCCTCGTAATGATAGAGAGGAAGATAAAAACTACCAAATAGGATGGAGCCGGTTGAACAACCAATCGCCAGGCGACTGAGAAGCATCAAAACACACTTAGTTGAGGGTTTCAATAGCGGAGTTTGTGGAAGCCATACATGATAAGAAGTGTTTCAAAAAGACTACATTGATAAAAATGAAAGCTTTTCTCTGAAACACAAATATGTTCTGTAAATACCACAGAGACTGCAACAATAACACGGAGGAGTGTAGACACCTTTCAAACCTGGTCGAAGAGTTGATTCGGGCAAGGAAACTCAAGGAGTTCATGGCCCCAGAAACATCGACCCAAAGCAACGAGAAAGCCCCAATAGAAGAACTCTGACGAACCCGTCTAAGCCAATGCTATCCACATCGCGAGTACAGAGCCAGCAATCCCGGGAGGAGACTCAGGCTAGTCGATCATAAAAGGCTTCAAACGAGAGAACTTTGCGCAGCCACTTTCGCTCCAAAACGGAAGCCTCATCCCTCGATTATTTTTATTGAAGTGGATTTTCCCCAGAAGGGGATTCCCTACAATGATATCGTTGTGGTCACGACGATGATTAATAAATAACAGATGGATAGTATTTTGGTTAACACTGACAGCTCAAGCAATATACTATTTAAGTCAACCTTCGATAAGATACATTTATCGGCTAATCGACTAGTGGCATCGATCGGCCCACTTTATGATTTTTTTTGCTGAACGAAAGGAAACCCTGGGAATAATTGGGCTATCTGTCACCTAAGGGGAAGGTGACGACCAATTTACCAACATGAAGTTTCTGGTAGTTGACGCGTCGTCCGATTATAATGTTATTTTCAGCCGACCACTACTCAACAACTCCAGAGTTGTGGTTTCCGCATACCACATCGTGGTAGAGTTTCCATGTGACAGAAAGATAATTACCGTTTGAGGCAATTTGAAACAGTCCCAGACATGCTACTTCTGGGCAGTCGGCAACGTAGAACAAGTGTCATTCAACATTTAAAACCAACAAGAGGAGGGGTCTCGAGACCGACGAGACCACTATAGAGGTTTTTGTTATCGACAAAGGCGAGTAAATTTTTCCTTATTAGTGAAAATATTGGTGCAGGATATAAAGATTTGTCAATCCAAACTCTTTGGCAACGAGACTTTTTTGCCAAGTAAGCCGCTAAAATTTTAGGCATCCTGATCGAGGTAGCATGCCAACATCTGAACATTAATCTAGTTGCTCGACCTGTAAAGCAAAAGATGAGGACATTGGTCATGACATTAGTCAAGTTGATTCGCGAAGAGGTGCAGATGAATATTTGGAAGTTATGGGAACACTGGAAGAAAACTAACCTAAATGAGAGACAAAAAATGACTTAAGGGAAGAAAAAGAGAAATTTGACAAGCGTAAAACCCATTTTCTCTTTAACCATATATGTATGGCATTCTTGAAGAGTGCAAATGCATTATTAAAATAAAATGATTACAAAATACAAACAAAACCTAGCCCTTACAAAATATGGGTCCGATCAAAATCAAATAAATGCAAAAAGGAAATGTCAACTATCAGCATTCCTATTACAAAAAGAAACATGTATGGCTTTCATTTCACAAGTATGGGCAACAATATTATTTTTCCTATATGAGTTGGAGAAGGACCTGTTTAAAAGAAACTATAGAAGAGAACTTTTCAACTTCAAGCAATTGTTTCTTCCAAGTGTTGGGTATTCAGAGAGTTTGAAGCGCCTCAAATCTGTACCTCGATCTTCAAAAATTTACATCAAATCAGCTTGAAATTCGAGAAAACAAAATGATTAAACTTCGAAAATTCATAGAAATTAAATTGTTATTTAAGATAGGAAATATTTTACAGATGGGTCTTCGACAGCTTCGGGCAATACAAGACCTCTACTCATAAGACTCTAACACAACAAGCGCCCCCTAAACTCTCTCTTCCTTCGCTCGGGACCGGGAGATCTAACTAGTCACCTGAACCTCTGCTAGCTCCATCCGAAAAGCCGCTACCTTCGTCCTGGGAGTCGCCATGTCTGCATAAAGGACTGTTATCTCTTCCTTCAGGTATGATATGACAACCTCCCTATGCAGGCCAGCTTTTCGAGCGATGGAGTCCACTGTTTTGTTCATCCAGCGAGCAACGATGTTGGCAATCCCTGTCAATCGTTTGTCATCCCCTCAATGTCCTTAAGGCCAGACAGATCACTGATTGTGCCTCCGCCATGGCACGGAGCAGATGTTCCTTCGATGCCTCTAGAGTAGAGGGTTGGTCGGTTCCCATTATCGACGAGCCGATAATATGCACGGTCTCCTCTATAAGAATAATCAAATGTCATAAAAAGGAAAAGGAATAAATCTAATCTACGAAAATTAGGTTTTCTCATGCCAATCCTTTGATCCATCTCAAATGATTGGAGGCTCTCACCAAAAAGTGGTTCGACGATCGCCTGGCTGGTCTCATCAACCGAAGGAAAGAGAGCTCCACCTTCACGCGATTAGACCTAGGTCTCTACGATTACTTGGACTGGTTTCTGAGTCAACCGCTCAAAAATGAATCCAGAGCAAGGACCGTTGCACTAGTGGCACGCACGTCATCCTTGCTACCCATCTCACGATGGATTGACATTGAGTTAGATTACTCGGTCGCTTCTTCCACTCTTTGTTTCTATTGGATGACTTGCTTAACCAGCTTCTCTCCCTTCAATCGACCTCTTTGAGCCAACCAGTCGTCTCTTTCGGCCTCTTTGTTATTATCAGTCCACCTCATCCTCTAGCTTATTCTTTATTAGGCCGACTACTCTTTGGCTTCATTTCATCCCTTGCGTCCATGGGAGGGCAGAGTCTATTGGTCAAAAGTCTGAAGGTTTTATCATGGCTTCCTCATTTACTGATTTCTTACTGCCGCCATAACTCTCTTCTGATGACAACCGAATGAGGGGCATGGAATTCATAAATAGTGATGAAGTGTTGATCACGCCCTATTTATAGGGGCTACGGGTACGAAAATCTAAAAAATTCAATTATTAAAAATACTTATTACATAATAAAAAAGTAAATTTTTGCATTTAATTTTCTTATTTTTATCGTAGTTGCCGCTTCTAAGAAAAAATCAGGAAACTAAATATGTACATAAGAAATATAACACAAATCTTGAGGAAATCCAACGAGTCTCGCTTGTGAAGATCAAAGGACAGTATATCATAATAGTCAAAAAACAAAAACGCCAATCCTCGCTTCCTTCAATTATTACTCTAAGCCGACCGAACGGAAACACAACCAAACAAATGAATAGAAAGTACCAAATCCGAGGAACGGTCGATTGTGACTAGCTCCCTCAGCATATTACAGAATTTTCACAAAGATTGCCAAATGACACCCTGCAGAGCACCTTTTTGATCTTCTGAGAAGGCCCCTTATACTAGGAGAGCTTTCATTAAATTACGTTGATATACCCTCCACCTGATGGTCCAAGTTCACCCTATCGACAGGATTGCCTCTACGCAGGATTCTGTTGAGAGGGTCGACCAATGACCTCTCAGCCGACTGAATTACAAGATTAACGGGCCAATAAATGCCTCTCTTCAAGTAGTTATGAGTATGAAATGGTGTCAATATCAATTATGAATATGAATGTATCTCGCAGTCAATTACAAATATGAAAAGGTGCAATAATGATTTGTGATATCGTTATTAAAACAAGGATAAACATTTATTCGGAACACATTAAAAATGAAAGATCTGTTGATGCAATGATAACTAATGAACAAATTAATTAATGAGTAACCAAAGGAGTTCAATTATAGTAAGCATCAAGGGATCAATATTTGCTCCATAATTTTACATTACTTACAAGGATTGTTATAAAAATATTCTAGGTGTGGTATTTGGATGTATGTTTTTGTATATGGTGCGATTCTAATTTATAAGAAACCTGCTGAAAAAAATGTGGAAACAAAAATAGAAAAAAATATATAGAAAATAGAAGATTTAAAATAATAAAAAAGATAATAAGTTTTGATTGATATTATTAAAGTGATACGTAGATGTGATAGGTTTGAACACTTAGATTTATTATACAATATAATATGGATGTAAATGAGAACATAAATTCTCGAGTTAAGGTTTGGCAGTTAATACAAAAGAGTGTCTTTAAAAAATATTATGTTATTGGACGATGTCATAGAAACTTAAAGCTTAATTTTATAAGTGATAATTAGGTTGACGATATTACATAGATATGAGTGTTAAAAATGTTATTGATAGCTCTATTGAGCATAATGGAAAGTGAACATTAAAACGAATTTGTTAAAAACGAGTAAAAATGAATTAAAAGTGAGCATAATGTTAATGGGGACATCTATTGAATCCTGGGCAATCGAAAATAAATTTAGGGAATTTGGATACATACAATGAAGATAAAAAATGCACCTATTAGATGTGTAGATAAAATTAATTTCAAAGAATTAGGGATGAGAAAAATAGACTTGCTATTAATGTATAAAAGTTATATAAAATGATTTGTGAATAATTCATTTAAAACCTCGGATAGTGCCCAATAGAAAAGAATGACAAATGAGAATTCATAAAACCAATAAAAAATAGTTGGGATAAGATGTTGGCGGCAATTATGATGACATCACAACAATGTGTGCAAGATAAATCATTTTTGATGAATCATGTAAGAAAACTATTAGCTTATTAATTGTCACAATCCAAAACAAAATAAACTAGTTCTCCCCTGAAAGCAATTTCTATTATCTAAACCAATAAATAATTATTGATTCAGAATATTTCATGACTGGAGGATTTTAATAAGGGAATTTAGATGTAAAGCTAACAAGATTTGATTAGATCGGCTACACTGGATAATTTGATTACGTTTTTGTAGGGAAAAAAATACAACAACAACAACAAGCCTTTATCCCACAAAGTTGGGTCGGCTACATGAATCATTTTTCTCTATTGTGTCCTATTGAGTATCAAATTTTCATTTAGTTCTAATAAATTAAGATCATTTTTTATACAACATGTCAAAGTCTTTTTTGGTCTACCTCTATCTCTTTTAGCATAAGTTGAATCTAAAGCATCTACTCTCCTAACCAAATCATCAGGTGGTCGAAAATTAATGTGACCAAACCATCTAAGACGACTCTCTCTATCTTGTCTTCCACTAGAGCTTCAACAACAAAATGCATTCTCTAATTCTTTAATTACCCAGAAAAGAGCCAATGTTAAGAAGCGCAAGCTAAAACTTTCAGCCCGATTAGATCGGAGGGGCAGTTGGAGTGCAAAGCGCCTCAATTCCAACTCACTTTATGCAATCGAATCGAAAACCCTAAATTAGGAACAGCACCTACCAACCACCAAATTACTGGGAAATTTTTAAAAAGAAGATAAAAAGGTGATGCTCAACTCACGCGACCAGGCAAACTGTTCCAGTGTTTCCGACATGATCAACTTAGATATTAGATCCGATGGCAAGAACGCAGCCGAATCGTGACTCGAACAAGCAATCAAGCAGGAAGCTGCAGAACAATCAGCAAACCAGCATTCCCTTCATGAAGCAGACAATCCGGAAGCCCTCCAATCAGCTGTCAGATCACCTGCGATAGCTTCAGTTGCGTGGCGTCAGCAGCGCGTGAGGGTGATGAAAGGGCATTGAATGAAATTTGGTAAAAATAGCGGAAAGAAGAAGGAAGAAATCGGAAAGCAAAGCGCCGGCTTAACAGCGAAAGATTCGGTATTAGTTAATTTTTTTTATAACGTTGCCTCCAAATGCCAGGACGAAAGAAATAGGCTCCTGGATAAATCGCCCACTATCTCAACGGATACGTCGCGGAATTGGGACTCTCGTCCCCCGCTTGACACTTGGCATGTCGGTGGGAGTAGAGTTTAGTTTTTGCAGGATTTTTTTTTTTTTTCCGTTTTCTCTTCCTTCAATTTGCCAATTTTAGATCAAAGTTGAAAGGTTCGCTCTACAAATTAATTCAACGTTATCGATTTCTCCAAAGTGCGAGAGAAGATATTGTTATAAATTTTAAGAAATATAAAGTAGAATGTGAATGAGTTATTGTTCAACCTAAACGTATTTGTGAATCATACCCAAAGAATAGAACATGTGGGAGAAGTGGGGAGAAGAGATGAATAGTGAAAAGATGAGTCTTTGGAGTCTTTTTCTCGTTAAAGAGTCTCCTATTTATAGGTATAGAAGATATCTTGAGAATAGGATTACCTTTAGGCTCAAAGAGATCTAGGGGCACCAAGATCATTTCCACAATACATTTAAATATGCCAACGAATGGCTTATAGGCTGGTAGTGGCAATCCTCGCTTGTCGCCTCATTCTTATTCGTTCGACACTGACGGGACGAACCACACGGATTAGTACGGTCCCTTTGTCGAATTTGTTTATAGGCTGTCTCTTATTCCCTGGTTCGTTTGTCTCATTTGCCGAGGGATGAGACCTTTCTCATTCGGCTCATCTCATGCACATCTTTCGTACAGCCCCCGCGATGGTAGGCCTGCCAAATAAACGAATAGATCAGCAAAGTCTTGTTACAATCTCCTGGTTTGGAGTTGATTTCCTTCTTGATTGTTTAACTTAATTTGTTGATCAGGGCCTACCTCATTTGTTGTGCACTTTTGTTTCGCATCAAAATTCTTATTGCTATATATATTTTTTATTTTTTATTTATTTTCTTTCAACAAAAACGAATGGTTAGAGTCAATGAAATGAGTCCCGACCATCTCCCATGCGCTTCTAATTCGAGGATCACACTTAGGGGGATTCTAACCGTAGACTAGAGGGGACTTACAACTGATAAGCAGATATCCGACCAAATGATCTGAGTATGCAGCGCATATATATATAAAATTTGAACACCTTTAAAATACAAGTGTAGCTTAAGAAATTCTAAAAACTTGATAAAAAGAGCCATTTATGTGAATTATTTTTGATTGATTAAATTTAGCGACAGTTGTTATGGATCCTGCATTAACAATTAGCCAAGTGGCAAATAATAATAACAATAATAATAAATCAAAGAGCTGGAGATGAATATCTGCTGCTTGTAAATAGATTGTTAACTAACTTATTTACAAATGGGAACTCATTTCAGATATTTCAGATCTTATTAAAGTCAAATTCAAATTGAATCGTGTGTCATAAAACTATTTGACGATGCCCCCATCGTGAGGGCAAATTGGAAGATAAAAATAAAAAATAAATTATATAAAATACTCAAATAAATAAATTGATTGAAAAAATCTTCTAATATCACGCCCCGAATCTAGAAGATGGTACATCCGAGATTATGAAAAGAGTTTAACATATTTTGTATTCTCATAAGAAAAAGAGTTTGCATGTAAAAAAAGAAAGAAATAAAAATAACAGTTAATTTTTATTTCAAAAATATGAGTCCAAATGATACTACTGAAAGAAAACAAGATAACTAAAAGAGTCAAGATGAAATAAGAGGAAAAAAAAACTACCAGCCCCCCAGAAAAGAAAATACAATAAGTAATATGAAACTATAAAAAATATCAAAAGTAAATCTAATTTTGGAAAATATAAGTCAGTAGAGACAGTTTAGTAAGTGGTTGTGTGAAATCTTTTATATAAAATTATAAACGGTGAATTTCACAATCAAACTTAGTAAATAACAATGATTTTTTAAAACAAAAATGACAAAGAAAAGTATGATCAGTAAATATTGACAATTTATTATGTGTATAACATAATTTTCAAAGACTATCACATGCTTAAGACAATAAATAGGAATGACTTTGACACATGCAACTTTTATATAGATATGTACATACTAAAATATCAGGTCTTTTTTGTATAGATATGACTCATTAATCATTTAACACTATTTGATATGACTTATTAATCATTTAACACTACTGTCCCCACTTCAATTCCTTCAGCACCTTCTCTGGCCAACCAATATGCAGGCAAGTTTCCTTCCCTGTATATAAAACTCCAAGTAATATTAAGATTATATTTATCAATGTAATTCCATTTTATATTAAGATAAATAACCAAGTCCAAGGTGGCACATTTTTTCTTCAATAGGAGCTCCAAAAGTATAGAAGAATTTGTTTTAATGTGTAAGAAAGACCAATTATAAGTAATAGCAATGTTCAAAGCTAGCATGACAGCCCTGCATTCTGCTTCAATGGGGGAAACACCACAACAAGGAGAAGAGAAAAAAATGAAACATTTCCCATAGAAGTTTCTAAAAAAGTCAGCCTCCCTCCCCTCCTCCTCCTCCTCCTCCAACAAGTACCATCAGTATTAATCTTCGCCCACCCAGGAAAAGGAGGGCACCATATAACTAAGAAGGTAAAATAGTAGCTTTACTCAAAGTAGACCTAGCAGTCTGAATGGAGAGAACACCAACAATTCCATCATTAGTAACTTTGCGACCTTTAGAAACATAAGCCACAATTTATGAAATGATAGAGTTAATAACTATAGGGGCACCCTTATGTTTACAATAATTTTGGGACATCCATATAAACCACATAACCACATAGAGAAAAAATCTCCCTTAAACTCTTCCCTAAATCCACTGACATCCAGGTGTCAAAACATGCATTAAGTTCCCTCCAAGATTAGGGTGTTACTGTTCCAAAATGATGCTCAAGAGCTTTATAAATCTATATAGAATATGAGCAGTGAAAGAAAAGATGGGTAGCTATTTCTTCCTCCCCATTACATAATGGACACTGAGAATTCAATCTTTGCCCATTCAGTTTTAAAATATCATCATAAGGTAAAATATTATGAAAATGTCTCTAAATGAAGGACATGGCAGGTGATAGTGCTCTACACCATAATTTTGATCTCCACTGCAATTTATTAAACTAATGAAGCTCTTAATAAAGATACCTAGAAACAGAAACATTCCCAACATCTTCAGCAATAGATCATTTTTTTATGTGTCTATTGGAATTTCGGAGATAAGGACGACCTTGTCTCCTAAAAAATCCTATAACTTATAGAAATTTTAGTTTCCCTCGACCTGAGAAATCAGAAACCAACAAATTACAATTATCCTTATTTCTCATATTTCCCAGCTCCTCCTCAGACCACTGATCATGCCAAAAGGAAAATTTCCCCACTTTAATATCCCAATAGTCAAAGTTTTTAGCTGTTAATATAGCATTAAGTAGAAATTTCCAAAGCTTAGAGTCCCCATCTCTCCACTCCACCAAAGATGGGTGGGAGACAACGATACACCTAAAATATATAGCTTTTTATGTACATTTTTATACCTATTTTTGAGATATTCTGTTTTAATGAAAGGTATTTGTGTGTTTTTCTTTCAAGTACAATCAAATGGATAAAAAGTGAAAAAAAGAGTGAAAAAGGATCAAATTTGGAGTAAAAAATGAAGAAGGTGCAAAAAATGAACTAAGGCGCCTAAGCGCCCAGGACTAGCGCTCACGCGCCAATTACTTAGAGAGAACCACACCTAAGCGGCAGGTACCCCGTGCTTAAATGTCAGGTACCCCACGCTTAAGCACCAGAAGTAGTTATTTGATGACTCATTGAATTTGGACTAATTTTTGAAGAGGTGTTCGAAGCAACCCTTGCTGAAAACGTGGGAAATAGTTAATGAACACGAAAATTCATCCAATTGGCTTTTGAAAGGAGGTAAATTCTAGAAGATTCATTGAATGGAGACACATTTTGAAGATACACCAAGAAACCTCTTGGATTTTTATAAAAAAATACATAGATCATCAAAGCAAGAGGTCAGTCCACATCCAACAGCCATCATTCATCCAAGTAACCGCCGCCGACCACCTTTTATTTTATTTTGAGTTTTAGTTTGTATGGTGAGTGAAGGAAGAGAATTCAAAGGAACTTGAAGACATTTGGTGGAGAGGAATTTGAGATAAGTTTTTATCTTTGTGACTACATTTGGTTTTAATTCAAAATTTTTGTTTGTGTGCATGATTTCTAATTTAAAATTCAACTGTGGTTGTGTTTTCTCAATGGATTATGAGTAGTTTTCTTTATCTTTTTCCTTAAAATGATAAGTGATTGAGTGTTGAAAGGGAGTTGTATGAAGTAAGAGACTTTAATGTTGGAAGAAGTTATGATGATTTTAAACCTTGTACTTCATTTACTTCTTGATTTGACCAATTAAGATGTTAATACCTATTGTGAGAACATGTAAGATCCAAGATGGTATTGTCTCAGTCAACAAATTATGGGAATCACATTTGATTTCATGGATGAGAATGTAGTTCATGGGGTTGAGTGCAAATAAGTAGGGAAATAAACTTGAAATGCGTAGAATTAGAGGACTTTAGAGTGACAGGCTAAAAGCCCCAATTTGATTTATAGTTTTAAGTTTTGATATGAGATGTTATCCCTCAGGTGGAGGGAGAAGAGGGGATTCTAAAGTGAGAGCTAGTATCTTCCCTACCCAACCGATCTTCAAAACTATTCAAACTATTGATTAGTCAATGTTCTTTATAGCATCTCTAGTAAGGGTAAAGAATATTATTGCTTATATTTGACACAAAACAATTAGATTACCTCCACAATAGAATTTCTATACTTGTTATGGATTCATGATAAGGAAAAAGATATTTTATTTATATTGCCTTCATCTTACAAGTACTTAGTTAAATTAATTAGTTGCCTACTTTATTTTAAACTAGCAAAAATTTACAAAAAGAATTGAACTTTCATTCCTATTTTAACATCTAGAGTTTAAGTAAGAATATTTTGCTTAGTAAATTTTGTTGTCCAGTTTCTTTTGTTTTGTGAAGTTGCATATTGTATTTATCCTTGTGGGTTCGATATTTGAGGCTTAATAAAAAATTTCTATATTACTTGATAATGATACATATACTTGCATAGTATCCCATATTGAAATATTATAACTTTATTCTTATTTGCCTCATAGTAAATAATTTACCAAGCTTTTGCTTTGGATCAAGTTTTTGGCTTTGTTGCAAAGAAAGAATTAGTATTAATAAAATTAAGCATAAAATCGCATACATCGCAATTAACATCTTTATAGAAAGTCGGGATCAAGTTTCTGGCGCCGTTACTGGGGATAATTAACAAAGTTTTTAAAGAAATTCTTAAGAAAGCAAAATTTTTACTTTTATAAAATCTTATTTGAACTTTAAGATTTATTATAGGAATATTGTAATGTTATTTTTATATAAAGTTCTTGTTTGTGTGTTTTTATTTTTTTTATATTTTATGTTTTATTCTATGTGTTTTATAGTAATGTATGTGTAATTCAGTTTCCAAAGGGCTTGTGCCTTACGATTATGAATTAGAAAGAACTATTAGAAAAATAAAAAAAATTAAAAATTACTTAAAAAATTCAAAAATTTAAAGAAATGGCAAATCAAATAATCAGAACGCTGAATAGTTTAGATCTTTAAGAGATTATGCAAACCCTACAGTGGATGAACTTCATTGTACTATTCAAAAACCCGTTGTAGTGACTAATTCATTTGAGCTTAAACCCACTATTATCCAAATGGTATCAAATAATCAGTTTGGGGGAGCACCAACTAAAGATCCAAATTTACATCTTGCTAATTTTCTAGAATTGTGTGCTACATTTAAATATGTCGGTGTATCAGAGGATGCTATAAGACTTAGATTATTTCCTTTCTCACTGAGGGATAAGACTAAGGTACGGTTACATTTGTTATCACTTGGATCTTTCAGAACTTGGGGTGATTTAGCGTAGAAATTCCTTGTAAAATATTTTTTACCATAAAAAACTACAAAGTTTATAAATGATATTACATTTTTTTGTCAATTTGAAGGGGAATCTATTTATGAAGCATGATAATGATTTAAAAAACTCTTAAGAAAGTGTCCACACCATGCTATACAGATTGGTTAATAATTCAAACATTTTACAATGGATTAGTTGGAACTCTTAGATCTATTATCGATGCTGTTGTTGGTGGTTCATTGATGTCAAAACCATTTAATGATGCTTATGCTTTAATTGAAGAGATGGATACAAAAAATTTTTATTGGCCCTCTGAAAGGGTGAATCTTAAGAAAGTAGCCAATATTCATGAAAGACATGCTCATGCAATGTTAGCAAATCAAGTTGTTATAATTTCAAAGAAGTTATGCCAATTTAGAATGAATTTTTCTCAATCAATAGCAATGATTGAAGAGAATTTATTATGTCAAATGATATATTCTCAAGCATCAACAACAATTTTGAATGCCATAAATAACAAGCATAATAACCTATATTCAAACTATTATAACCCAGGTTGAAAGAACCATCACAATTTTAATTAGAATAATACTTCCGGTGGTAATAATCAGCAATGGGGGAACAAACAAGTAAACACATTGGGAAACGGAAACAACCAAGGGCATAGTAATTATAGACCTACTTATCCTCTAGGTTTTAACAATAATCCACAATTTAAAGAGAAAAATGTCTGTATAAGAAGTGGTGTTATAAATGGGAAATCAGTTACAAAGTTAAGGAGATATAATAAGAAATATCAAGAATCTGTTAGGACAAATGAAAAATTCAATAAGTAATATATCTCAAGGAACATTTCCTACTAATACAGAAGTAAATCTAAAAGACCAGAATAAAAAGCAAGTAAAAGCTGTTCAACTTAGAAGCAGAAGAGAATGGGAAGGTAGAGATTAAAAAGAGACTGAAGTATAGAGAAAAGAAGTTGAAGAGCCTGAATAGGATGCTCTTAAAGCTTTAGAGAGACCTTATTCTCCAGTTAAAGTTAATTTTAAAAAACCACCACCTATGTTTCCTTAGAGACTCCGTCAACAAAAGTTGGATAAATAATTTTCAAAATTTCTAGAAATATTTCAAAAGCTTACAATTAATATTTGATTTGCAGAAGCCTTAGAACAAATGTCAAGCTATGTGAAGTTTATGAAGGATATTCTTAACAGGAAAAGGAAGTTTGAAGATGATAAGACTATTGCACTTAGTGACGAGTACAGTGCTATAATTCAAAAAAAGCTTCCTGAAAGCTTAAGGATCCTGGTAGCTTCACAATTCTATGTCAATAGGAGATAAATTTTTATGGGAAAGCTTTATATGATTTAGGTGTTAGCATCAACCTTATGTCATTATCAATATTTGAAAGATTGAAATTAAGAGAAATATCCCCTAATACTGTAACTCTGCAGTTAGTAGATCGTTCAATAACATATCATAAAAAAGTTATAGAAGATGTCTAAGTGAAAGTGGATCAATTTATCTTTCCTGTTGATTTTTTTGTGTTAGATATGGAGGAAGATAAGAAGATACCTATCATTTTTTGGGAGACCTTTCCTAGCTACAGGAAGAGCAATGATAGATATGCAGAAAGGAGAATCAACTATGTGTGTCAATGATCATATAATTACATTTAATATTTCTAAATCAATGAAATATCTTGCAAAAGGTAAAGATGATGAATGTTATAGAATGGATGTAATAAAATATTTAAGTGAATGGCATTTCAAAGCAACCTATGAAGAAAAATAAAAAATGAAAGAGTTGGAAATGAGCAAGAAGAGGAATTAGATCAATATAAAGATTTCTATAAGGAAGATTCAAATTATGTTCGAGAAAGTTTTGAAGTTTTGGACGCGACAGAAAATAATACATCTTTTTGTCCATCAATTGGAAAACCTCCTGAGCTTGAGTTGAAGTTACTTCCTAAACATTTAAAGTATGCATTTTTAGGTGATTCCTCAACATTAAATGTTATAATTTCCTTAAAATTATCTTCAAAAGAAGAAAAGAGTTTAACGAAAAAATTTGAAGTGTTACAAGAAAGCTTTTTGAATGGACAATTGCTGATATAAAAGGAATCAGTCCTTCAATTTTTATGCATAGAATTCATATGGAAGAGAACTACAAACTCAGGGTTGATCCTCAAAGGAGATTAAATCTTATAATGAAGAAAGTTGTTAAGAAAGAAATTTTAAAGTGGTTAGATACTGAAATTAGCTACCCTATTTCAGATAGTGCGTGAGTTAGTTTGATTCAATGTGTTGCTGAGAAAGGAGGAGTACTGTGACTATGAATGAACATAATGAGTTATTACCAACAACACAAGTCACAGGATGGTGAATATGCATTGATTTTAGAAAATTAAATCTCGCCATAAGAAAAGACCATTTTCCACTACCCTTTCTAGAGCAAATGCTACATAGACTAATTGGGCAGAAATACTTTTTTTTAAGAATGTATATGCTGGTTATCACGAAATAGAAATAGCTCTTGAGGATTAAGAGAGAACAATTTTTACCAGTCCTTATGGTGCATTTGCTTTTAGAAGAATGCCCTTTGGTTTATGTAATGTACCTGCTACATTTCAAAGATGTATGATGACTATTTTTTGTGATTTAATTGAAAAAGGGATTGAAGTTTTTACGAATGATTTTTTAGTATTTGAAACTTCATTTCAATCATGTTTAGAACAATTATCAAAAGAGTGAAGAAACAAATTTGGTCCTTAATTGGGAAAAATACGAATTTATGGTAGCAGGAGGAATTATTTTGGGACATCAAATTATTATTTCACCAGATTGGGAAAAATCATTTAAATTGATGTGTGATGCTAGTGCTTATACTATTCAAGTTATTTTAGGACAAAAACATGATAAGGTTTTCAAAGTTATCTACTATGCTAGTAGAACTCTTAATGAAGCTCAAATTAATTACATCACAACTGAGAAAGAGTTATTAGCAACAGTATATGCTTTTGATAAATTTAGATCATACTTAATTGGAACTAAATGTATTTGTTTTCGTTTGTTTTTCTCTCTTTTATTTTAGAAGGAGTCGCCAGCTTGTCGATTGTCATATACTTCCCTTATTCGAATAAATTTCTCTCCCGAATCATATATGTGATTCGAAGAGGAGAGGAAACGAATAAGAAGGGACATACGACAAAGTAACAAACAAGAGAAAACACACAACGTGGAGAGCCTACGTGCGGTAAACCTTGCAAGGATAGGTTAAGAGTGTCCATCAAAACAAGATCGGGCAAAAACACCTTAAATCGATATCCGCAAAAGAATACCTACGTAGACTACACATAACTAGAGATTCAGGTGTAGGTGCCTATTCTGGGGGCCAAGAGCACTCCCAAGGGGACGTATCCCACTTTGTTAATTACATCTTGGGAGATACCCAAGAATACTCTCAATAAAAGGTGTTTTGCTTACCTGAAAAATGACAACTAGCACGGAGTCGTCAAGGGAGGTTATCCCGCAGGGGGAATGTCCTGATGCTTCAAAGCTCTCGCTAAACCACGGGGCGAGAAGTGAGTCTCTCGTGGTTCCCATGTGGATTGCATACTCATCAGCATACAAAACCTACGAAATAACCATGTCATCCCAACGGGAAGTCCCGATACGTCAAAGCACATCCGAACCGTAAGGGCAGAGGACAAATCGTCGTATCCCAAACGGGTGGCAACTCATCGGTCATCGGGCAGCCGGGATGATTCCAGCGAAGGCAAAATAAGAGACAAGGCTCAACGGAGGTGGTCAAAAAGTAGGCAAGGATCGTCCTAAGAGGAAGAGGTAACTGGGTCGGGGTACCACGGACCCGTCATTCCAAGCTACTAAGACCCTAAGTCTACCTGGTCGTGACGGTAGTCGACCCAAAACAACATGGGATCCCCGGTCAGCAATCTGTGAATTGCGTCATCCACGGGAACTCCGATAGCCCTAAGGTCAAAGGAACGAAACTCTATCCTATGACTATCAGTTGAAACTCCAAGAGGTGGGACTTAGGCTTGCTGAAGTGGCGAGGATGCCTCAAGAAAGAAAAGAAAGCGGAGGTTCAGCTGCAAAGCTGGAAACGCTCCCAACAAAAGGACTTATACCCCGTCTGGGTCAGGGAGCCTTCTAACATCCTAGGTGCACTAGACAACCACCTATAAAGGATATGTTGGGCCAGTCGGATTGGAGAAGCACGGGGGGCTCTTCTTCGGGACATGCAAATATGAATGCAGTTATCTAGAGCGGTCCTTAAGTATTGTGGAGGCCCTAATAATATATGCAGGAAAGTAAATGTTGCAATATTTTTTTAATCCTGAATATTTTAATCCTAAATTTTGACTATCTTGAATGTTTTATTTAGGATTTTTTTAAGTATAAAAATTAGGAATTTAAATCCTAATGAGCCTATGTTGCATCGTGAAATCCCAGATACGCAGAAAGAAACAATATAAAACGCTCCAACATGCAAAGGCATACGAGAAGAGAAAGAGAGAGAATGCACTCCAAAAAAATATAGAAACAGGCCAAATGCCGCTGGACCGACAACATAATCCAGTGAAAGTAGTAAAAGCGGTCGGACTTTGCATATACATGCCCGGTCTTAAGTCTATACAATAATGTAAAATTCAGACTTAAGGTGCGGGACTTGAGCTGCTGCTCCTGGCCTTCGTCACATGGTTCGACGCGTCATCCGCCTTGAAACTCGTGCCCGTACCTTATTTTTGATACAGACTCCCCTAGGACTCTATCAAATACATTTGAAAAATAAAGACTCGACCTGCAGAAAACGAATTTTAGCGGGCACGCCATGCATCGCAAAATAACAAGCCGTGCCTTATTATTGAGGGAGCTAAAGAGCACCTACAAGCAAATGATTAGAAATCATTACATGCTCCCCCATAATAACCTTGTGTGAGTGTGTATAAGTAGGCACGACACCTGCAGAAGATTGCCCTAACATACTATCACATACAAGAAAGAATGCAAGCACACCGAAAAGCAGGAAAGTGACACATGACTTGCACAAAACAACGCATCACACAATAATAGCCAGGGGTGTTGAAGAATACTACCTAGCACCCTAAGCCCTAGCCTAGCACACCATCTAACAAAAAGTGCGTCAACCTATGATCTGAGTGCGGGGTGAGTATGGGTATGATATGACTTTGATGGGGTCGTCCGTCCGACCTCATCCTAAGGATCCAATAGATCTAGAGGGTGTCATGAAAGGAGGTGGCAACATTTAGATCCATTGGATTCTTAGCACAGTCATAATCATGTCAATCCCGATGACTTAACTCGCATTGCTCCTCGGGATCGACCCGACGAGCAATGCTCGTTAAGGCATCGCGACCAACACGGGAGTCGCTCTCCTAACGGGTCTGACTCACTATCCATATGAACATGCAAATGCAAATGAACAATCAAATTATATAAGGAATGAGTGTACCATGGGGCAGAGACTTGAACAGAGATGAGGCCAAGGGGTACACTGAAGCGGCAGCAACCCAAAGGGGTATGCCGAGGTGGCAGTGACCCAACGAGGTGGGCATGCCATGGTGGCGGCGGCCCGATGAGGGTAGCATACCTTGGTGGCAATGACACTGAGAGGTGTGTCGATAGGGCAGTAACCCGTAAGGGTGGGCGTGTCATAGCGGTAGAGGCCCGAAGAGAATGTGCAGCCTAAGTATATGACCAAAATCATGCAGACAAACAAATGTAGAGCAGGATGCAGTGATGTGACCCTACATATGCACTA
>JXCR01147223.1:44674-60916 GCA_002079205.1 Phalaenopsis hybrid cultivar
GGCGGCCGGTGGAGGTGAAGTGAAATACTCGTCGGGCCGGGACGGCCGGTCAGAGCGAAGTGAAATGCTCGCTGGGCCGGGGCGGCCGGTCGACGTGAAGTGAAATGCTCGCCGGGCCAGGACGGCCGGTCGAGGTGAAGTGAAATGCTCGCCGGGTCGAGGCGGCCATTTGAGGTGAAGTGAAATGCTCGCCGGGCCGGGACGGCCGATCGAGGTGAAGTGAAATGATCGTCGGGTCAGTGCGGCCGGTCGGAGCGAAGTGAAATGCTCGTCGGGCCGGGACGACCGATCGAGGTGAAGTGAAATGCTCGTCGGGCCGGGATGGCCGGTCGGAGCGAAGTGAAATGCTCGTGCGATGCAAAATGCAAAATGCAACATGCAAACGTTCACATGCAATAATGAGCCATCCCCGTGCTAACGACCTCACCGGGAAAGCTAGGGTCAACATATAGAAAAATGGCGATTGCCACCTTTGCTTCGGCGAGGCCAGTGGGGAACTTCTCCCCGGATCTCTAAGGGGGAAGTTCTCCGCCTTGTCGTGAAATGAACTATTGACGACGCTTTTACAGATTTCACGACTCCTCTGCACTTTACAAAATGAGCTAACGACTCACATTTTCTCAATTCGCAAAGGCCTATTCTTCAATCTTTACAACAAGACCGAAGCAAACAAAGTAAAGGGGAGCAAAAGAGGCTCCAACCCTTAGGATTTTTTTGTGCTAAGATTGACAATCAAACATGATTCACTTGTCTATCGTAGGAGATTTGGTTGCGTAAGGAAAATCCTATCCTATAGGCCGCCCCTAAGAAAACAAGTGATCCATCACACAGATGTGTCGTTACGCCAGCACTTACCGACGCATGCACCCCATGCGGGCGATCGAACCCGCACGCCTAACGCCACTACAACCTAAGGCTAGCTAGGAAATAAAGTGCGGAGGGGAATAGGAGTTATACCATCGCACGGTTTGCACGAAGCCCAATGAAGTCCAGGAACCCTTTTGCACGTGGTCCAAGACTCCTTCACCCCTCCGAACGGCGATGAGCTCCGCTGTCCAGCAACGTCAGGATGCTCCAGCGAGGTGTTTGGTCGTCGGAAAAACAGGACGACGAGGTGGCGGTGGTGGAACGCCGGTGGCACGCACCGGAACGAGAAAAGCAGGGAGGAATGCGCGAAATTTGGAGCTATGTGTCGTAGTGGGACTGGTTTGTCACAAAATCGGCGCCGACGAGGAGGAGAAACCAACGAGGAGACCGGCCGAAAAAAAAATAAATTAAAAAAAAAAGGACGGCGATCGCCTACAGACAGAAAAACTCGGCGGCGGAGGAGAACCCCGGCGAGGTGAGCTACTCCGGTGGCTGAGGAACACGCTGGCGAAGCTCCCGACGGAAGAAGAGCTCCGGCCCGTCTGGACGGTGAGATCTACCGCGGGGAAGGCTTCCCGACGGATCTGGAGGCTGGCAGCTTCGTTCGCCGGTGAGGGAGGAGAGCTCGAGCGGGATTTTCTTACTTGGCGGCGGGTTCTCTCGCTAGGTTACGAAGAGGGGAGAAAACTGCTTCCCTTTTCACTTTATATAACTTTAATAAAGATAATGTTAATTATATAACATTAATATATAATAATATATGATAATATGTTGTTAATAACATTAATAATAACGTTAATAATAATATATATAACCTTAATAATATAACGTTATATATAACGTTAATAATAAAATATATATTATATATTATATTATTTATATTATTATAATTACCATTCATGTATTCTTTACCCGTATACGTCCTTGCGGTGGAGGGAATGTCCTTTCTGACTAAAGCCAATTTTCCGGACTCATCCGCGCAGTCCTTTTTGCCATTCGGGGTCGTCTGGACCACCTTTTTCGACTATCAAACCAAAACGATAATTCTCATATATATATTTTTTAATTCTTCCACGAAATCGTGATGTAACGAACGTCCGACTTAGGTGGGAACGACAATTCAGGCATGCTAACACGGCCTATTTTGTAATTCGGGGTCGCTTGAGGCAGCTCAGATCACCTTTCCAACGATCAGGATAAAAAATAATAACTCGTGTATTTTAGACTCGCCCGCAAAGTCGTAGGTAACTGAATGTCCTTTCTAAGTAAAATCGACGTTTCGGACATGATCGCATAATCTGTTTTGTCATCCGGGGTCATCTGGACGACCTCGGTAATGATCGGGCCAATTCAGGTCAATTTCGCGCGTGACACGACACATAATATTTTTCGCCCCGATCGGACTCGTTCAATGTGCCAAATGCCGACCGGCCTTCACATAAGTGAAAGCTAAAGCCTAGCAAAACATGCCCCTCAACACCTAACGCAAGGTCTTAGGTGGGTGTCTAACTATTGGATGGCTATGGACCGGCCGTAAGCTATCCCGAGTCATGCAGGTGGACACCCTACACTCGTGACATTAAAAATTGATGCCAACAAAGGACCCCCAACAAGTATGTTGCTCAGTCAAAGCATAGTGCACTTGTTCGAAGATGCTCAATTTTTTATCAAGCCCAGGTTAGTAATGAAGCTACGTAGCCTAAGCGATAAAAAAGAGCCAAGTATTCTAGGAAGGAAAAGCCACGAGAGCCATATCCGCTTTTAAAAGTATGGGGAGGAATGCACATGGGACTTATATCCATCCCAACAATGGGTTCAGAGGCCGTAGAGGCATGACCCAGAAAAGTGGTTCAGAGGTCGTAAAGGCATGACCACGCCCGGTAGGTTCAGGGGTAGTAGAGACATGACCTACGAATGAGTTCAGGGGCCGTAGAGGCATGACCCAACATTGTGGTTCAGGGGCCGTATAGGTGTAACCACAACAAAAAACAGGTTCAGAGGTCGTAGAGGCATGACCTAGGGGTGAGTTCAGAGGTCATTGAGACGTGAATCAAATTGGTGGTTCAGGGGTCGCAGGGGCATGACCACACAACACTGAGGGGTTAGACCCTTGAATGTCTGCGCTTCATCAATGAGGACTGTCAGGCTACACGTCACTCATGTATAGAAGGCAGGTTGGCTATGAAGCTACCCGTCACTTTAATGAGGAACGCCATGGGGACTTATATCGCTCACAAGTGGTAACAGGTTGACTAGATCGAGAAGGAGTGTCGTAAAGTTCACTTCTAAGGACTAGTCCGCGTTGATCAGTTAGGAAAGAGAGTCATGAGACTCTGATCCCTCCTGCAAACCGATCGAGGTGCGTACCTCAACACCCGCGCTCCATCGATTAGGACTATCATATGTATCTTAAGTCGCTCATGAGAGGAAGGAAGGTTGGCTAGGAAGCCGCCTGTCATTTTAATGAGGAATGTCAGGGGGCCTCACATCGTTCATTAAGTGGTAACAGGTTGACTAGATCGAAAGGGGAATGCCAACGGACTTCGGCTCTCCTTCGAGTGCTAGTTCGCATTGATGAGTTAGGAAGGAGATTCATGAGACTCTGATCCCTCCTGAGAACCGATCGAGGTGCGTGCCTCAACACCCGCACTACATCTGTGATGAAACTGAGAATTTTACATCATCACCTGAGAGGTAGCAAAGGTTGGCTGGGAAGCCGAGCACCAAAGCTAAATCATTGAATGACGAGATATTCTCGTAAAACGGATTTACTAGAATGTCATGTGGTCCGAGAAGCATCAGAGCATCTGGCTATAAAGCCAAAGGGTTGTTTTAAGACAGAACACCCTTATAAAAGAGCTGACTAGGACGTCATGAAGTTCGAGAGGCATAACATGCTAGGTGGACAAAACAGTCTAGCAATTTGAGATAGGTCGGTGAGGCCGAGCCAAGCGGTCCCCACCATGCACAACTTTGCGGTATGTGGCGATAAAGCCTAATACGTCCAGAGACGAGACGTTCTCATAATAGAGCTGACTAGTATGTCGCATAGCTCGAGTAACATTAAAACATATGACTATGGAGCTAAAGGCTTGTCATGAGACAAGACTTCCCCATGAAAGAGCTGATTAGTATGTCGCATGGTTCTAGAAGTGGCAGATGTCGGATATATAAAGCAAACCAACTCACATAGAATGAGCTCTTGTCCAAAAAGTGATCATGATGATCCAATTTAGGATTTTAATGCGGGTGTACAAAATACTCCGCCTAGGCACAAACTGGCCAAGTAATCTAAGTGTTACCACTAATGTTACATACCTTTTTCCTGATGCGGTGACCAAAGCAGCCCATACCGCGAGGAAGAAAAGGGCGGGGTCGGATCACCGATATCTCTCCCATGTCAATGTATAGCCTTTAAGCTAAACTACCTCCATAAGAGGATTTCAACTACATCCACTCAGAGC
Organism: Phalaenopsis hybrid cultivar; assembly: GCA_002079205.1. Lineage (NCBI taxonomy): Eukaryota > Viridiplantae > Streptophyta > Magnoliopsida > Asparagales > Orchidaceae > Phalaenopsis > Phalaenopsis hybrid cultivar. Next base: position 49,006 of record JXCR01147223.1, read on the forward strand.
GAGTGGTACAAACACACGTTCCACATTCATAAGGACAGACGAGACGTGTATATCAACCATACTCTCGACGAGCGGGCGTGGTAGTCTTCGGACCCTGCGTAGGGAGGATCGACGAAGGGCAATGTAAGAGAAAGGCGAGGCTTCTCTCATAAAAATTGGTGGTCGCACCGGGTATAAGCCGCTCGTAGGACTTCCACTTTGCCCGAAATGCGAGCCGACAATTAAATTAAGAGAAACTCAAGATTTCTTCTACCAAAAGTTATTGTGAATTACAATTGGTGTATTGTCAGATGCAAGGGCATCATCTTAAGCAGTTCATCTAATGAGGACGTAAAAAAACGCACATTCTTTAATGCTCTGTAAATGCAGATTACAAAGTACAAGTACTTAAAGATAATTTCTCATCAAAGTATAATGAGTACAAACAAAAGAGAATAGGCAAAATATTTCTTCAAGTATCGTTCGTTGATAGGGGGCATCGGGTGAGACCCGTCTGCGTCGATTAGCAAGTAGGCTCCTCCTTCGTAAACTTTTTTGATCACGAAAGGTCCTTCTCAAGTGGGTTCGAACTTGCCATGCCTTTGACGATGAGACACGATTGGGCGGCGTAGAACCAACACCAAATCTCCAGCTATAAAGGTTCTTGGTCTCACTAATCTATCATGAGCTCTGACCATGCGAGAGCGGTACAACTCGAGGTTTTGTTGAGCCTGCAGTCTAAGCCCTTCGAGACTATCAAGCTCTTCCAGCCTCAGTCAAAAGTTGTCATCGCTGGTGATGTTGTTGCTTATAGCAACCCGCAACGAAGGCAATTCAACTTCCAGAGGAAGGACTACTTCAGAGCCAAACGTCAAAGCGTAAGGGGTAGAGCCGGTGGGAGTACGGTATCTCGTACGATACGCCCACAACGCCTCGTATAGTCTCTCATGCCATTCCTTCTTATTAGCATGAAGGGTTTTTTTCATGAGATTCACAAGGGTCTTATTGAATGCTTCAGCTAGACCATTAGCCCTCGGATAGTATATCGTGGAATATCTCCAATCGATTTGATGCCGATGTGTGAATCGATTGATCTTAGTATTCTTGAAGGCCAAGCCGTTATCGGAAATGATCCGTCGTGGCACGCCAAAATGATACACGATATTATTCTTTAGAAAATGTAGCACATTTTCAGCTCTAACCTCCCTCAAAGGAACGGCTTCCGCCCACTTAGAAAAGTAGTCGGTGGCTGCTAATATAAAGCGATGTCCTTTAGAGGACGGAGGGTCGATAGGCCCTACAATATCAGTTCCTCAAGCCTCAAATGGCCAGGATGCTACTATCGGGTGCAGTACATTGGGGGGCTGGTGAGGTATTGGGCTGAAAACTTGGCAACGATGGCACTGGTTGGCATAATCTATGCAGTCAAGGGTCATCGAAGGCCAGTAATACCCAAGCCTTTTAATCTTGGCTTTCATTTTGGGGCCCAACTGATGGGACCCGCACAAACCATCATGGACTTCAACCAAGATTTTCTGAATTTCATCTTTCCCAACACACCATAGCCACATTTGGTCAAATGAGCGCCGGTAAAGGATATGATTTAGGAGGGCAAAAGACAATGCTCTCCTTTGTATCTGGGTAGCGAGAGAGCGGTCATCTGGAAGTATGCCCTTCATTAGATACAATGTGATGGCTTGGCGCCAGTCTTTGGGTGACTCTTCAGAAGCGGATAAGACTACACCTTCACTTCCTGGAGGGGTCACATCTGGAGGTTCAAGAGAAATTTGTGACAGGACCCTCCTGTCTTGGATCGCAACTATCACAGGATCACCAGTAGGACTTGACAGTTCCTTAGCAAGCTTAGCTAGAGCATCAACCTGTTGTTTAGGGAATGAGAAATTCTTACTAGGGTGACATTGGGGATGTGTTCTAATAATGCCATAACTCTCTTGTGATAGATTAAGAGATCCGGCTTGAGAACTTTTTAGGTTCCCAATACTTGGCATATGATGAGTTGTGAATCCCCATAAACTTTGATCCACCTTATGTTCATTTGGACGGCTAATTCCAATCCAAGGATTAAGGCCTCATATTACGCCTCGTTGTTCATGCGGGGTTCCGTTAAGCTATAAGAATAGCGAAGGATTCCCCGCTTAGGAGAAATAAAAATGAGACCGATGCCGGCCTTCACACTCGGGAGGGACCCTGATAGGTATTCCTTTAAGGAAGAAGCTCCATCAAAATAGAGTTCCCAAGGGAATCAACGGATAGCAGATGCTCATCCGGAAAGTTATCATTTAGCGGCGAGTCCACTGGGATGGGATGTGCCGCTAGAAAATCATCTAGAGCCTGCCCTTTGACGGCTCGCTGAGGGATATATGATATATCAAATTGCGACAAGAGCATAGTCCATCTCGCCAATAGCCTGGCTAAAGCGGGGCTAGTCATCAGGTACTGCAAGGGGTTTAATCTTGAGATCAAATCAATATGGTGCGAGAGCATATAATGTCTCAATTTTTGCACCGAGAATATCAGCGCCAAACAGTGTTTTTCAACTGGTGGGTACTTCATTTCGGTCGGGATGAGGCGCCGACTAAGGTAATATAGGGCACCCTATTTCCCGTCCTCGTTAACTTGGGCAAATAAAGCTCCCACCGACTCGTCAAGAGCAGCGATGTAGAGTATGAGGGGTTTCCCTAAGACAGGAGCAGCCAACACTGGTGGAATAAGCAGGTAGCGCTTGATATCATCAAAAGCATCCTGACATGCTCTATTCCAGTGGAAACGTGCATCTTTGTTTACCAAAGCAGATAAAGGATGACAATGCCCAGAGAGGTTTGAAACAAACCTCCTTATAAAAGCGAGTTTTCCTTACAGGGAGCGTAATTGTGTTAAGTTCTAGGAGGTTCCATCTCTATGATAAATTTGATTTTACTAGGGTCAATCTCTATACCCCTGTGTCAAACTATGAAGCCCAAAAACTTCCCGGAAGAGACACCGAAAGCGCATTTCAACGAGTTCATTTTTAGTTCAATATTTCTAAGGCATTCAAAGACGGTCCTCAGATCCGTAAGATGATCCTCTTCGGATCGAATCTTAACCACTACATCGTTGATATAACATTCTACCTTGTGATGTAGCAAGTCTTTGAAGATATGAGTCATGACACGATGATAGGTCGCCTCAGCATTTTTGAGACCAAAGGGCATGACTTTATAACAAAAGATGTCGATGGGCGTACAGAACGCCGTATGTCGTTCTTCCTGCGGAGCCATCCGGATCTGGTTGTATCCAGACAAGCCATCCATGAAGGAGAACATTGCATGTATCGAAGCGACGTCTACTATCAACTCTGAGATCGGTAGGGGGAAGTCGTCCTTCGGGCAAGCCTTATTCAAGTCCCGAAAGTCAATGCAGACTCGTATCTACCCGTTTTTCTTTCGAACGGGTACAATATTTGCGAGCCAAGTGGGGTAGGAAACTTCCCTAATGAAGCCAGCTTCAATGAGCTTTTTGGTTTCCTCAATAACCTTTAGCTCAATCTTGGGCCGTATCCTCCGAGGCGTTTGTTTCACAGGGGTGGCACTCGGATCAATAAAGAGATTCTGAACTACAACCTCTGGGGCTAAACCGGGCATCTCAGAATAGCTCCAAGCAAGGCAGTCTCAAAACTCCTTGAGAATCTCTGTGATTTTGGCGGCCATGGTGGTGGACAGGAGCTTACTAATGTAAGTGGGACGAGGGTCATCAATCGTGCCTAAGTTGACTTCGATCAACTCATCCACGGTCGAAGAAATGCCATCCTCCAGCTCAGGAGGGGCCTCTTTGACCTCAACCTCCTCATCATTAAAGGTCACACCTTTGCTATCATAAGACGAGAAGATCATCTTGCATGAGGCTTTGGAGCCTTTGGCATCTCCCCGCCTCTTGACATATCCCAATCCGGATCTATCTCCTGGGAGTCTATCCTGCCACATAGCCCTACATAATTTGGCTTGACGAACATGCCATCTTTCAGGCAGTAACCCATCATTCAAAAAATTATAAATGAGAGGCGAACAATAATACGAAAGAGGTATGTCCTCTAAATTTTCATTATCATCACATAGAGGCGTTACATTAGAATTGGTTACATAAGGATCAACTTTGTAAAACAAAATTCCCTTCTCCCTAGCCTTGGGCCTAGGAGGTACGTAGAATGTTTTAAGATCTTCAACTATGCTGGCACGTCTGGTTGTCAGATCTCTAAAGTAGCCTTGTGGCACTGGTTTGATAGTCAACACTTCGTCTGACAATGTTAATTTGGTCAGGCGAGGGACCATCGCCAGTGACGGCGATCGAAGAATCTCCTCATCAGAACCGCCTAGAGTGGCAGCTTGCGAATATCCAGGCTCACCCATCTTGAAGGCTTCTTCTGCCTCCGAATCCATGTCAGAATCAATACATATTATGACTCTAGAGGTCGGCAAAGTGGGGAGCCTTCTAGTGGATCCCGTCGTAAGCGGTGTGCATGGCCTTTCCTCTCGCTCTGTTGTTTCCTTGCCTTTGATTAGACGAGGGGTAAAAGGAGGAGGGTCGCATAGACATCTCGTGGAACTAGAAAAAGGTAATGATGCTTTGTCATTAGGAACATAATATTCAACATCATCATATACACCGACCTCATTTACGGAGAAGGGTTGGACATCACTCAAAATGGAAAACTCTTCTCCCCCACGCATGTATTTGATGCACTGATGGAGGGTCGAAGGTACCATCCCATGTTCATGAATCCGTGGTCGTCCAAGCAAGGCTCTAAAGGACGTATTCCCGTCAATGACGTGAAACTTGGCTTCGCTTTTGAAGTCTCCGAATTGGAGAGGAAGAGTTATGGACACTAGAGTCTTCTGCCCTTTTTCGTTGAAGCCATTCAACATGATTTTATCGGAGCACAACCGTCGCGTGCCCAGTGAGAGAAACTCAAGAGTGCGTACATGAATGATGTTTAAGAAAGCATCGGGGTCAACTAATATACGGTTTAGAGCTGTACCGTATACCATCGCCGTTATATACAAAGGGCGGTTGTGGTCTGCAGTGCCCAATATTAAATCTTCCTCAGAAAAGGTAATGGTACCTATCTCTTGTGGAAAATCTATCTCCTTCAATCTCTCTTTCGTGTAGTAAGCATGAAAGACTTCAAGCTTCAAAAGAGCTTTCACTAAAGTTTCCCTCAATTTAGAGGACAATAGGAGGGCATCATAGATGCTTAATGACGATGGCAACCTTTTCAGGTGCACTAACACATTGTAATCTATCTTGCCGGTACGTTTTTTAGCCTCCTTGATATGGGCAGGAGCTTCAGGGGGGTCATCTACCTCCTGGGTGATGATCTCCCTATCTCGTTTGAATGAGGCGGGGTTAACCATCCTTGGTGGAAGGAGTTTGCCGCTTCGCAAGCGAATTTCCAGGATTTCCTCATCAGGGGACCCAACGAGGTCACTCTCAGTGGGACATGCCAAGGGAGCAGGCTCCATGTAAGTGACGGGAGGGATAGACGTTTCACCTACATCTTCAGAAGAATCCTCAATTCATCACAGATGCGGTAAGCACCATCAAAAGAGGGAAACAATGGATATTGCTCGTCTTCTTCACTAAAATCATCTGCATTGGAACGGTGCGTGCTAACCACAAACGCAGAAAAATACTCAAAAACCTCTTCCTTCATTGCTTCAACAGTAGTACAAAATGCTTCAGAAGAAACAGGCTCCTACTCTGAGCTCATATCACTAGCAAAAAGAAAAGGGAGTACATTAACAACATCAACTGTGGTAGGAATAGTAGCAAAAGTAGCTGGAACGGTCGTAATGACTTTGTCTGATCCTCGTGTAGAGGGCTTCTCCAGGTACGACTCTGGGATTTCTATCTCACCTGCATGGTAGCGAGCTTCAAGCCAATTTTTGAAAACATAGCAATCCAAGTACATGGCCCAAGTGCCGACGGTAGGGACAATAATCAGGCTCCTGAACCTTGTCTGCTTCTTCTGGTTTCTTTGGACTGGGAAGTTGCATCCCCTGTTTGAGGAGATTTTTGAAGATCCTTTTGAGGCAATCTCTTTTGAATGAATATGATCGAGATTTCTTCTGATATAAGGATTGACCCTTCCATTTTTGAGAAGAGGGGCAAGCTTGCTCAGCGGATAGGATGGGCCTTTTTAGCCTACCATCGACTATCTCCAAGGCTAAGCTCTCTTCCCTTCTCCTTAAAGGGAAGGCTGAAAAGGGCTTTTTGTTTTTAGCCTTATCATCCGATTTTAACATTAAAGATTCTGCACTGTCCTGCAAGCTGGCCACTCTTTCTATCAAGACTTCAAAGGTTTTGATGGGGGTGATCTTGAGCAAAACAGAGATCAGACCCTTGATTTTTCCCATAATGAGCGCGACGGCGTGCTGCTCTTGAAGGAGTGGCTCGCACTTCATGCTCAAGTTGCGCCATCAGATAATGAAGTCTACTAAGGGCTCGTTAGCTTCCTTGTGAGATAAGATTAGGTCGCTCAGAGTGACATGGTGATATGCCCCAGCAAAAAGTTTTGCAAACGCATCTTCTAGATCGGAGAACGTTTTGAAGGTACCGTTTGGCAAATCTGCATACCATTTAAAAGCAAATCCCTCTAAACTAGTAACGAAAAGGCGAAGGAGTAAGGCGTCGTTATTTCTGATGTTGCAGCATAACGCCCGGAACTGAGCGATGCGCTGGCGAGGATTACCAACTCCCTCGAAAGGAGTAAAACACGGAGGCACGAAGCTTGGAGGATACGGTATGTATTTGTACGCCTCGGGGTAAGGCCTGCCTCGACGCACTATGGTCTCTCCCTGTTGTGCTGCTAGGGCGGCCTTTACTTTTACATCTATTATAGATTGTAGATGCGAGTCAGACTGTGCTTTCTCATTTTGGGCGATATCAGAAGAGGTAACATGAACAGGTCTTGCCGGTTCAGGCGGCACGACGGGCATCACTGAACGTGTCTCTACTTGTGTCGGGGGTGAGGCTACGTCGGACCCAGTCCGGTCGGCCTATAACACAGCAATCTGTGCAGTGAGGATTGTTATTTGACCCTGTACAAGGTCGATAGTCTCCTCAGGGGTAGGGCCCCCTTGGTCAATCACAGGGGCATTATGAACCTCTACGGACTCATGACCGTCAGCCTCCTCGAGGTCGTGAGACGGATCATCGGTAGAGGATCTTTGCCCTTGAGTGGTCACTACAAAAACAAGATGTTTTTCCATCTCAAAGTCATGAAGCTCTTCTCCAAGGAGATCATCCTCTTCAAGGAGGTTGTCGGGAATGTCAGAAAACCCACTAGACAAGTTTTCCTCAGGATCGAACTCGGGCCCACCCTCGGGGTTATCCTGAGGTAACTCTAAGCTGCGATCAACTGGAGGAGAGATTTGTCCCGAAACCGAGACATTAGCCCCAATAATAGGCGGTGAAGCTACAAGAGGTGCAATAGTGGAGTTCTTTCGGACCCACCTCCTCTCGGGTGGGCGATAGCCCTTTCTTAAATATGAATGCGAGGAGTATCGGCGGAGGCGTACCCCAGATCTCGCCTCGCTACCAAAAATAGTAGAAGCAGGATACTGACTCAAAACAAGAGAACAATAAGAAAACAAACCCTTATCTTTATTATCATTAATAGAATGAGGTACAGTAAGAGCCGCGGACATCGCCACTATAGAAGTGGTGGTGAACCGAATAGAACCAAGCTCTGGAATAGCCCCGTCAAACCCCACATTCGAAGCCTCTCGGGACTCCTAAATGGGCTTGACGGTTTGTACTACAGAGCGTAAGGACCCCGAACTAGTAGCGGACCGATGGGCAGACCCCGGTCTCCTGCTACGAGGATGTCGCGGGCGTGAAGCGATGGAGAGTTGTTCCATAAGTCGTTCAGATGTCTCTGAAACCTGAGCCACAAGCTTCTCCCTAGTACCTGGACCCTGTCCAATCATGGAGGTAACTGCTCCAGCAATTTCTTTTGTCAGAAAATTTGTAACAACATGATCAAAATGGACCGCAGATTGCAAAGAACTCATGTCACGAGGCGGGGAACGCCTCCTAACAATTTTGGCGGGAACGTAGTCTACGCAACCATAAAGGACAGCAAACTGATTCTCACCCAAGGGGATCGAGGGCTCTACCTGGGCTGGAACCGACACAGTAGGAAGGACCTGTTGTTGGATCTGTAACAACCTGTTTCTGGTCCTCCGGGCCCTCCTACCCAACTTCGGAGCAGAAGCAGCCCCAGAGGGACTCAGGGCGACAGTCGCCAGACCCGCAACAGGGACAACAGTAGCGACAGCAGTGTCGCGTGAAGACTCTCCTGCTGAAGGCGGGGACAATCATGAAAAGACGGTGGAACGACCCGACAACCTAGAGAAGACTGACGGGCGCTGCGACAGCTTACCATCAAGCGTTGGCAACTTCTTCACAGAAGAGGCAGGCTCGATGCAAGCTACCGCAGTCGGAACTACTCGACATGTACAACTCCCCTTTCAAAGGGAAGGGCACAGAGCGGACGCCTCAGCTGGCGTAGGATTACCTATGGTAATCCGAACACGGTGCTCGAAAGAACCTAGGGTAATAGTGCCTTCAGGAGCATTGAAAACACTTGGGGAGAAAGAGACAGTGTTTCCCCCAAAAGTAGCAATCATAACCACCTTTTTGCTCTTCATGTATGTCAAGCAGAAGGAGATAACAATTACAAAAACAGAAAGGTCAAAGAAAACAAACAATCAAAATAAAGTACAATGACATCGATGCATGCAAAAATGCAGCGACCGACCTGTCGAGGGTATAAGAGGGACAGAAGTGCTCCAAGCTGCTAACCACAGCAACTGAAACACAGATATGAAATCCAAGGTCTAACTAAACACAATAATGGTGCTTCGACGAGGAAGAAGCTAGGACATCAAAAAGGTAAGCATAACCCCTTCAGAAAGAGATAGCACACTACTCCTGGTGGCTCCACAGAACAGGCACATACACCCAAATAGACAACTCCATAAGATTCGAGGTATATTCTTCCCCGTAGGAGTTGTTGTTCTTGCAGACACACTAGAATTCGCAAGAGCAAAACTCCTATGGTGAAGAGAAAGCCTCTTCCCCAGCGGAGTCGCCAATCTATTTTCGTTTGTTTTTCTCTCTTTTATTCTAGAAGGAGTCGCCAGCTTGTCAATTACCGTATACTTCCCTTATTTGACTAAATTTCTCTCTCAAATCATATATGTGATTCGAAGAGGAGAGGAAATGAATAAGAAGGGACATACGACAAAAAAAAATAAGAGAAAACACAAAACGTGGAGAGCCTATGTGCGGTAAACCTCCTAAGGATAAGTTAAGAGTGTCCGTCCAAACAAGATCGGGCGAAAGCACCTTAAACCGATATCCGTGAAAGAAACACTTACCTAGACTACCCATAACCAGAGATTTAGGTGTAGGTGCCTGTTCTGGGGCCAAGAGCACTCCCAAGGGGACGTATCCCACTTGGTTAATTACATCTTGGAGATACCCAAGAATACTCTCAATAAAAGAAGTTTTGCTTACCTGAAAAATGACAACTAGCTCGAGGTCGTCAAGGGAGGTTATCCCAAAGGGGGAATGTCCTGATGCTTCAAAGCTCTCGCTAAACTACGGGGCGAGAAGTGAGTCTCTCGTGGTTCCCATGTGGATTGCGTACTCATCAGCATATAGAACCAACGAAATAACCATGTCATCCCAACGGGAAGTCCCGATACGTTAAAGCACATCCGAACCATAAGGGCAGAGGACAAATCGTCGTATCCCAAACGGGCGGCAGCTCATCGGTCATCGGGACGACAGGATGATTCCAGCAAAAGCAAAAGAAGAGACAAGACTCAACGAAGGTGGTCAAAAAGTAGGCAAGGATGGTCCTAAGAGGTAGAGGTAACTGGGTCTGGGTACCACGGACCCATCATTCCAAGCTACTAAGACCCTAAATCTACCTGGTCGTGAAGGTAGTCGACCTAACACAACCTGGGATCCCCGGTCAGCAATCCGTGAATTGCTTCGTCCATGGGAACTCCGGTAGCCCTAAGTTCAAAGGAACGAAACTCTATCCTATGACTGTCAGCTGAACTCTAAGAGGTGGGACTTATGCCTGCCGAAGTGGCGAGGATGCCTCAAGAAAGAAAAGAAAGCGGAGGTTTAGCTGCAAAGCTGGAAACTCTCCCAACAAAAGAATTTATACCCCGTCTGGGTCAGGGAGCCTTCTAACATTCTAGGCGCACTAGACAACCACCTATAAAGGATATGCTAGGGCAGTCGGATTGGAGAAACACGGGGGCTCCTCATCAGGACATGCAAATATGAATGCAGTTATCTAGAGCGGTTCTTAAATATTGTGGAGGCCCTAATAAAATATGCAGGAAAGTAAATGTTGCAATATTTTTTTAATCCTGAATATTTTAATCCTAAATTTTAATTATCTTGAATGTTTTATTTATGATTTTTTTAAGTAGAAAAATTAGGAATTTAAATCCTAATGAGCCTATGTTGCATCGTGAAATCCCAGATACGCAGAAAGAAACAATATAAAACGCTCGAACATGCAAAGGCATACGAGAAGAGAAAGAGAAAGAAGGCACTCCAAAAGAATATAGAAACAAGCCAAATGCCGCTGGACCTGCAACATAATCTAGTGAAAGCAGTAAAAGCGGTCGGACTCCGCATATACATGCCCAATTTTAAGTCTATACAATAATGTAAAATTTGGACTTAAGGTGCGGGACATGAGTTGCTGCTCCTGGTCCTCGTCACATGGTTCGACGCGTCATCTGCATCGAAACCCGTGCCCGTACCTTATTTCTGATATAGACTCCCCCAGGACTCTATCAAATACATTTGAAAAATAAAGACTCGACCTGCAGAAAATGAATGTTAGCGGGCACGCCATGCATCACAAAATAACATGCTGTGCCTTATAATTGGGGGAGCTAAAGAGCACCTGCAAGAAAAAGATTAGAAATCATTACATGCTCCCCCATAATAGCCCTGTGTGAGTATGTATAAGTAGGCATGACACTTGCAGAAGATCGCCCTAACATACTATCACATACAAGAAAGCATGCAAGCACACCGAAAAGCAGGAAAGTGACACATGACTAGCACAAAACAACGCATCACACAACAATAGCCAGGGGTGTCGAAGAATACTACCTAGCACCCTAAGCCCTAGCCTAGCACACCATCTAACGAAATGTGCGTCAACCTAAGATATGAGTGCGGGGTCAGTATGGGTATGATATGACTTTGATGGGGTCGTCCGTCCGGCCCCATCCTAAGGATCCAATAAGTCTAGAGGGTGTCATGAAAGGAGGTGGCACCATTTAGATCCATTGGATTCTTAGCACAGTCATACTCATGTCAATCCCGATGACTTAACTCACATTGCTCCTCGGGATCAACCTGACGAGCAATGTTCGTTAAGGCATCGCGACTAACACGGGAGTCGCTCTCCTAACAGGTCTAACTCACTATCCATATGAACATGCAAATGTAAATGAACAATCAAATTATATAAAGAATGAGTGTACCATGGGGCAGAGACTCGAATAGAGGTGAGGATACAGTAGTGGCAGCGGACCAAGGGGAACACCGAAGCGGTAGCAACCCAAAGGGGTATGCCGTGGTGGGCATGCCATGTGGTGGCGGCCTGATGAGGGTAGCATGCCGTGGTGGCAATGGCCCCGAGAGGTGTGCCGATAGGGCAGTGACCTGCAAAGGGTGGGCGTGCCATGGTGGCAGAGGCCCGAAGAGATTGTGCAGCCTAAGTATATGACCAAAATCATGCACACAAACAAATATAGGGTAGGATTCAGAGATGTGACCCTACATATGCACTACAATATGTATATGTATATATATATATATATATATA
>JXCR01147223.1:61392-89081 GCA_002079205.1 Phalaenopsis hybrid cultivar
CGGCCGGTCGGAGCGAAGTGAAATGCTCGTCGGGCTGGGACCGCTGGTCGAGGTGAAGTAAAATGCTCGTCGGGCCGGGGCGGCCGGTCGAGGTGAAGTGAAATGCTTGTCGGGCCGAGGCGGCCGGTCGAGGTGAAGTAAAATGTTCGTTGGGCTGGGGCGGCCGATCGGAGCGAAGTGAAATTCTCACCGGGTCGGGACGGCCAGTCAGAGCGAAGTGAAATGCTCGTGCAATGCAAAATGCAAAATGAAACATGCAAATGTTCACATGCAATAGGGATCCATCTCCGTGCTAACAACCTCACCGGGAAAGCTAGGGTCAACATATCGAAAAATGGCGATTGCCACCTTTGCTTCGGCGAGGCCGGTGGGGAACTTCTCCCCGGATCTCCAAGGGGGAAGTTCTCCGCCTTGTCGTGAAATGAATTAGCGACAACGCTTTTACAGATTTCATGATGCCTCTGCACTTTACAAAATGAGCTAACGACTCGCATTTTCTCATTTCGCAAAGGCCTATTCTTCGATTTTTCCAACAAGACCGAAGCAAAAAAAGCAAAGGGGAGCAAAAGAGGCTCCAACCCTTAGGATTTTTTTTGTGCTAAGATTGACAATCAAACAGGATTCTCTCGGCTATCGTAGGGGATTTGGTTGCGTAGTGAAAATCCTATCCTAAAGGCCACCTCTAGGAAAACAAGCGATCCATCACACAGATGCATCGTTACGCTAGCACTTGCCGATGCACGCACCCCGTGCGGGCGATCGAATCCGCACGCCTAACGCCAGTACAACCTAAGGCTAGCTAGGAAGTAAAGTGCGGAGGGGAATAGGAGTTATACTATTGCGCGGTTTGCACGACGCCCAATGAAGTCTGGGAACCCTTTTGCACGCGGTTCAAGACTCCTGCACACCTTCGAACGGCGACGAGCTCCGCTTTCCAGCAATGTCAGGATGCTCCGATGAGGTGTTTGGTCGCTGGAAAAAAAAGACGATGAGGTGGCAGTGGTGGAACGCCGGTGGCACGCAACCGGAAGGAGAAAAGCAGGGAGGAATGCACGAAATCTGGAGCTGTGTCGTAGTGGGACTGGTTTGTCACAAAATCGGTGCCGGTGAGGCAGTAGGCCGGCGAGGTATGGACGGCGAGGAGGAGGAACCAAAGAGGAGACCGACCGGAACAAAATAAATTTCAAAAAAAAGGACGGCGATCGGCTACAAACGGAAAAACTCGGCGGCAGAGGAGAACCCCAGTGAGGTGAGCCGCTTCGGTGGCTGAGGAACCCGCCGGCGAGGCGGTCGATGGAAGGGAAGAATTTCAGCGTGCGGTTGCCGAGGAAGAAGAGCTCCGGCCCGTCTGGACAGTGAGATCTACCGCGGGGAAGGCTTCCCGGCTGATCTGGAGGCCGGCGGCTTCGTTCGCCGACGAGGGAGGAGAGCCAGAGGGGGATTTTTTTGCTTGGCGGCGGGTTCTCTTGCTAGGTTATGGAGAGGGGAGAAAACTGCTTCCCTTTTCACTTTATATAACATTAATAAAGATAATGTTAATTCTATAACATTAATATATAATAATATATGATAATATGCTGTTAATAACATTAATAATAATACATATAGCCTTAATAATATAACGTATATAACGTTAATAATAATATATATATTATATATTATATTATTTATATTATTATAATTATCGTTCACGTATTCTTTACCCGTGTACGTCCTCGCGGTGGATGGAATATCTTTTCTGACTAAAGCCGATGTTCCGGACGCATCCGCACAGTCCTTTTTTCCATTCGGGGTCGTCTGGACCACCTTTTTCGACTATCAGGCCAAAACGATAATTCTCATATATATATTTTTTAATTCGTCTGTAAAATCTTGATTTAACGAACGTCCAACTTAGGTGGGAATGACAATTCGGGCATGCTAACACGGTCTATTTTGTAATTCGGGGTCGCTTGAGGCAGCTCGGATCACCTTTCCAACAACCGGGATAAAAAATAATAATTCGTGTATTTTAGACTCGCACGCAAAGTCGTAGCTAACTGAACGTCCTTTCTAAGTAAAATTGACGTTCCGGACATGATCGCGTAATCAGTTTCGTCGTCCGGGGTCATCTGGATGACCTCGGTAATGATTAGGCCAATTTCGCGCGTGACGCGACACATAATATTTTTCGGCCCGATCGGACTCGTTCAACGTGCCAAATGTCGAACGGCCTTCATATAAGTGAAAGCCAAAGCCTAGCAAAATGACCCTGGAAATGTGCCCCTCAACACGCAGCGTAAGGTCTCAGGTGGGTGTCTAACTATTGGATGACTATGGACCGGCTGTAAGCTATCCCGAGTCATGCAGGTGGACACCCTACACTCGTGACATCAAAAATTGATGCCAATAGTATTGTGCATACTAATCATTATGCTATCAAGTATTTAACAAAAAATAAGGATGCAAAACTAAGATTTATAAGATGGGTTCTTTTTTTGCAAGAATTTGACTTTGCGATAGTAGATAGAAATGGAGCTAAGAATCAAATTTTTGATCATCTGTCCAGACTTGAATTAAAGAAACCTCTCTAATTTGAAAAAGATTTTAATGTACATTTTCCAGATGAAGAATTTTTCAATATTAATGAGTGGTGTGTTCCCTAGCATGCGGACATTGTGAATTTTATTATTAGTTATATTATGCCCTATGGAATGACATACTAACAAAAGAAGAAATTTTTATCTGAAGCTAAGACTTATTTTTTGGATGACCCATTTTTATATAAACAAATAAAGGATCTTATTATTCGAAGATGTGTGCCATTAGAAGAAACTTATGAAATTATCCAAAAATGTCATAATTCTGATTTCGGTGGACATTTTGGTGTTGATAAAACAACATATAAAATTTTGCAATATGGATTTTATTGGCCTACAATCTTTAGAGATGTTAATGTTTATATCAAAACTTGTAATCGATGTCAACGAGTAGGCAATATTTTTAGCAGAAATGAAATGCCCCTCAATTATGTGTTAGAAGTTGAGATATTTGATGTTTGTGGATTATATTTCATGGGACCATTTATACCATCTTTCAGAAATTTATATATACTATTAACAGGCTATTATGTATTTAAATAAATAAAAGTTGTTGTTTTACCTAGATTTGTTGCTCAAAGTGTTTCAAAGTTCTTGAAAATAAAAATATTTTGTAGATTTAGGATGTCGAGAGTGATCATAGCTAATGGGAAAGTCATTTCAAAAATCCAATGATGGAGAAATTATTAAAGTAATATCATATAAACCATCAAATTGTTACTGCTTATCATCAAACAAGTGGTTTGAATAAATTATCCAATCGTGAAATTAAGAGAATATTTAAAAATCTGTGAATCCAACTAAAATGTATTGGTTAGTCAAACATGACTATGCTTTGTGGGCTTATAGGATTGCATACAGAGCTTCTATGGAAATGTCCCCATATAGGCTAAAATTTGGGAAAACTTGTCATTTATCGGTTGAACTTAAGCTTAAAGCATATTGGGCTATAAAAGGATTTAATTACAATTTAAGGGACGTTGGTGAGAAAAGACTATTGTAATTAAATGTGCTTGAAGAGATAAAGAATGAATCTTATGAAAGTGCTAAGATTTACAAAGAAAAGATGAAGATGTGGCATGATCGGAAGATTCTTACTAAAAATTTTAAGCAAGGACAACAAGTTTTGCTTTATAATGCAAGATTACAATTATTTTCAGGCAAACTTAAGTCCATGTGGATGGGCCCATTTGTTGTGATGAAAGTTTATCCCTACGAAGCTATGAATATCAAAGATCCTAAAATTAATAAAATATTTAAAGTGAATGGTCACAGGCTGAAACCATACTTTTTGGGTGACCAATTTAAATTAAATGATCTTATGATGTTGGGTCAACCAGAATAAACACTAGTTACATCGGGTTGATGACGTAAAACCAAGTGCTCGGTAACTAATCTCGGCTTTCTATATAGATGTTTATTGCGATGTACATGATTATATGTTTGATTTCCTTAATAATGATTCCTATTTTGCAATGAAGTCAAAAACTTCACCCAGAGCAAAAGCTAGACAAATTTTTCACTATGAAGCAAAGAAGAATACATTTATAATATTTAAATATATGATACTACACAAGTATATATATAGTTATTAAGTAATATAGGAATTTTTTATTAAGCCTTGAATATCAAACCCACAGAGAAAACTGACAATATGCACTTTATAAAATAGGAGAAATTAAACAATAAAATTTTACTTAGCAAAATATTCTTACTTAAGCTTAAGATACTATAATAGAAATGAAAATTTGATTCTTTTTGTAATTTTTTATATTTGAAAATAAAGTAAACAACTAATTAACTTAACTAAATATTTGTAATATGTTTAGTAAAATATCTTCTACCTTATCATGAATCAGTAAAAATTATAAAAATTATATGATGGAAGTATTCTAAATGTGTTGTGTTAATTAGGAACAATAATATTCTTTACCCTTACTAGAGATGTTATAAAGAAATTGGCTAATCTATAGTTTGAATAGTTTTGAAAACCGGTTAGGTAGGGAAGATACTAGCTCTCACTCTAGAGTTCCATCTTCTCCCTCTACCTGGGGGCTAACATCCCAAATCAAAACCTAAAACTATAAATCAAATTATGGGCTTTGATCTGTCACTCTGAAGTCCTCTAATTCTACACTCATGAAAGTTTATTTCCCTATTTATTTGCACTCAACTGCTGTTGACCTCACTTCTGGTTGAGGTTTAGTTTTCCCTCTTTAGTAGCCTAGGGTCTGGCCATAGGACTTTCCTGTTGACTATTTCTAGAAAACTAGAAAAGGAACCCTCACCATTGGAAACTCTAAACTCTTCCTTACGCAACTTGAAGTTCCATATATTGGTCCTAACCTTTAGCACTTAGAATGGTCAGTATGGAGGATCTCAAGGAGAGTCCCTATAAGACTGCTTGACCTTAAGGTTGAGCCTGGGTGTTGGTCTGGAGCCAGCTCACTCACTTGCACTCACTATCACCTGGATCCACTCACAACTCTAAATCCAAAATTGTTGACTTTGATTCCTTGATCTTTTGGGGAGACTTGTGTAGATGGTCCTTTAGACCCACTAGCCCTAGGCCAATGCATAGAAGATCCAAATGGGGATTCCATTGGTCCATATCCCATATAAGGTGGTTGGCACCCCAATTCCACGAAAAATATCCAACTTGGTCTTTTGCCCCCAAATCCACCCAAACTACCTAAATGCCCTTGAAACTCTAAATTTGACAAAAATACCCAAATTCATCCAAAGTACCCAAACTTCTTCAAAATCATTTCAAACCGTTTCAAACTACCCAAACTGCTCAAATCCACCCCAAAATTCCAAAATTACAAAAATACCCTCAAATTTGCCAAAATTACCAAAAGACCTTGGCACCCCAAACTTTCCCAAAACATACAAAATCACTTCGAATATCTCCAAAACCAATTTAGACCCTTCAATTGAACCCAATTTGGCCAATTTTACCATTTTGACCAAAACTCCCAAATTACCTTTAAAGGCCCAATTTCCCCAAATTCATCCAAAATGTCCATCAACTTGGCCTCAATTCCCCTCAATTTGAATCCTAAACTCAAATAAAAATTTCATATGATCAATCCAAACCAAATCCAAGCCTAATTGACCCATGCTTTGAGCTCAATTTTGATCGAAATCAAAACCCCCAATTTTAACCATATGACTTAACCCCACCAAATTGAACCCCATAGCCTACTCAATTTTTCCCAATTTGGATCCTAAAATCTTCATAACAATCCTATACATCAAATTGGACCTTAAATTGTCCTTGGCCAAGCCTCAATTTCACTTAATTTCAACCCACATTCAAAATCCCCAAATTGGCTATATGTCAAAATTCCACCAAATTTTATATACAAACCCCAAAATTGGCACCCAATTGATGTTGAAAACTCTTCATGACATTCCTATAGACCATTTTCAACCATAAATTTGAACTTAGCGCAACCTTAGCCCAACCTAGACTCGAGTCTAACCCAACACCCCTAAATTGACCAAATGCCCAAAATCCTTCAAATTGAATCTCCAAACCAATTCAAAATCACTCTAAATCTTTTCTAACCCTCTTATGACAATCATCTACATAATATTGATCAATAAATTTGGCTCAATGTCATGGATAGCCTAAATAAAGCCCAACTTCTAGCCATTTTGACCCGAATTGAACCCATGCACCAAAATTGACTTAATCAAGCCTAAGACACCAAACCAATGACACCACAACCACCAAATACACCCTATGGACCAGAATAAATCCACATAAACCAACCAAGATGAGATATGGACCAATGGTCCCTTGATTTAAGGGATTTCACCCCATATTTGGCCTAAACTCAAATATCTTGGCCATCATCACTTACCCTTAGGAGTTAACCTTCAGTAAGCACCTGCTGGCCTCTCTGAGCCAAGAAGTGACCATACGCTAGCCAGTCACCATCTCAGCCATGGAAAACAACTAAGCCAAGGGAGCCCCAAGTTGCTAAAACCCAAAATTAAACCTCCCTGACTTGGCTCACTCCCATTGGCCATTAGAGTCATTCCCTCCACCTCAGCAAGCTTTAGCACCCAATTCCTAGCCATGAGCTCCATGAGACAACCATGGCTATAAATGGAGCTCTCCACGGCTAAAGAAGAGAGTGCTAGTAACCATAAGGAAACTTTGTCAAAATCTCACCAGAGCTTATCCAAACCATCTCAAGTGCAATCCCCTTGCTCTCAGCCACTGATAGCCACCCTTTATAGTCAATTTTCCACTGAAATTTGTCTTAAAACTAGGACATATCTCTCCACTCCACCACAATGCAGCAAAAAATAATTAATTGTGCACACACCATCCTCACAGTGAAAGAGGCTAATTCTCCACAAAAGCCCCCTCTGAAATAGCCTCTAGGATAGCTCATGACCAACACCTGAAATCTACCTTGGTCAAAATCATACATAGACAATTAACCAAGGCTTGAGACTTCATCCAGAGGTTTGTTGGGTCCAATCAAAGCTACTACAACCATTTGATTGAGGCCTCCCCTCTTAGACAAAGGTATTAAACTCAACCCTAATCCGAGCTTATTTTGATTCTCCATTTGTAACGACTTGATTTCATACATGATTAACTGTATATATATGTTCATCTTGAGTAGATGAAGGATTAGAAACAAACACCATGTAAATTGGTTGAGTCTAGCTGAAGATCTTAAGGTTAGTGTGAACTGCTTACGAGTTAGGTCACTTGGGACGATAACGAAGAGACGTCTAATCGCGTGTGTATCCAACCAACAGATCAAGTCGGACGAGTGGATGGTGTATAAACCACGAGCCGCGTGGCAGCTGAAGTGGATGGCAACGTCAAATGGTAGCACACCACGTGTGAGTTTGGAGCTGTCGTATGTTGAGTTGGCGCCACACTGGATAAATAGAAAAATAGAGATTTTTGAATTATTTTAAATGCCTAAACTTCAAAAATCCATATCTCTCTCTAGAAAAACCATAAAAATAAAATAAAAATACTCTCTTGTTCAGTGAACAGAGGAAAATAATGCGAACTAAGAATAAAAATTATTTTCTTATTCCCTGATTTTTAATGTATTAAATAATATTTGTGGTTTTTAAATTCTCCATGACTAAATATTACTCACCATGGCTTAAAATTTTGAGGGTTCATTCCTCATGATAGAGGTCATGTCTTCTTATTTTTCAAGGTCAGAGGATATCTCTATGCTTCTAGCCCTAATTTTCAAGCTAATTTTAGATATTTTCATTCTATAAATTAAAATATCATTTGGAAAATTATGGGAAAATTTTAGTAGGTTTCTTATGGTTAGAGAAGTCTAGAAAAAATATCATGATGCTTTGAATTATCTTGTAAATTTCTATATTTAATTAAATGTAAATATCTTGTGTGAATTTTGGTAAATTATGTGGTTATTAAAAATTAACAAAATTAATTCCACATTGTTCATAAAAATCATGTTTACTCACTGTAAAAATTTAAAATTTATTTGATTAAGTTTCGATATTAAAGTTGATTTTCTAAGGAACCTTATATTTTTGTACAAAAATAATTATATTAAATGAAATACACATGAGAAAATTATGAAATGTTGTTTTTTGAGTTCCTTATGATCAGGAGCATTTAGGAAAAATAAAAATTGCTTTTTAGAAAATACTTAATTTTCAAGCCTTATTTTGAATTTTAAAATAATTAAAAATAATTAAAAATCCCAAAAATATCAAAAAAAATCTAAATATGCCTAATTGTTCTTTAATCACTTGGGACTCATTAAAATAATTTTTTTCTAATTTTCCTAAGTTAAAAATAAATTTTAAAAGGCGTAAAAGTGGATTTTCTTCATTCTTCCATTAAAATAATTATAATAATTTAATTCAAAAAATCATGAAATTTTGTTTAAATATTTCTCTGATCTAGGGAAACCTCTAATAATTTTCTCATAAATAAAAACTTTATTTTAGAAAGTCAAATAAACCAAATTTCTAAAAAATCCTATTTTCTAAGCTTAAATAAATAATTAAATCAAATTAAATTTTGAGAGGTCCACACATTCTCCTCTATTTATTGTAATTACCTCGTAAATATAACACTCTAAACCCTAAAAGTTATTTGAGTTATGTTTAATGAGTTATGAGGTGAAGTGCCCCAATGGCGAAATAGTAATTTTAGACATTGGTACCTTAATCAAAATTTAGGACTAATGTAATTTTGATCTTAATAAATATGTTTGAATGATTGAAATATAATGGGATTAAAAATATGAAACCCCACTCACCACCCTTGCACAAACATTAACCAAACCGTAATCCTCTTAATCTTCATGGACGTCGGTGGTATTTTTGGTTGGGGGGAGTTGCCCGTAAGAAGCTGTTGGTCACCGGAATTGAAATCCCATCACCCGCTTCGGAAGGACATTTTAATTTATACATTCATTTAGTTTTAGAAAAATATAAAATCAAACTCACCTCATATTTTTCATAATTCAAATGAAAGAGTGTTGTACCTCAAATCCTGTATCTATCCCGAAGAATAAACACAAGATTTGAGGATGAGGCTCGATCAAATAAACTAAGGAATATATGACGTCCGTTTGGTCTATGAAACCTTTATATTTGCCGATAAGTTCCTCTATTTAATATAAAGAGTTAAATAGGGTTTATATTAAGCGGGGTTCGGACATGCTTCCTATAATAGCAAGCCCCTATAGTTAATTACAACTTAAATGACCAAATTCACCTAAGAAGTCTCTCGATTAAAATCAGGAAATATTATCTTCAAGGAGTTTCAAAGGGTAGGAATTTTCAATGAGATTGAAAAAAGAGGTGTGAGATGGGATTGGTTCAAATTTAGATCATTTTGTTGTAGAGTCCAAAGGAGGACGAACTAGGGGATGCCTGGATCCAGAGGAGAACCTCAGTGACTTCCCAAGCTATCCTAAATGTTTAGCTTCAATTTTAAGGAGAAATATTTAAGTGTTTCATCCTACCAATTTTATTTTTTAGGGCTTACATTCATGTGAAATGATCAAACAAATAGCCTGGAAGATGTGAGGATTTAGGTCGTGAAAAACGACAACCTCAGAATCCTAAGATGAGTTAGGGCTTATATTATATAACAGAGTTATACAAAGGCCTAAAGATAAGGTGAGGATTTACGTTGCATAAGCAAGAAACCTCGAAATCTTATGGCTTTGTTGTTTATATCTAAGGAAAGAAGATTGGTTTAGTTGGGGAAGACAAATTTTGCTGTTGACGATGGTCGTGCTGCCCACCATGCTAGACCCAAGTACCTCGGCGCGATGAGTTTCAGTTTTCTAGTGTGTCAAGTTATAATGTCAAATCAGGTGGCCCTATGGTTGAAGTTCTTTCAATTTTATGAGGGCATATTAAAGTTGATTAAAGCGACACCGGTTAGAATCCTATGGTTCCCTCGTTCTGGCACCACTAATTTTTATTAGATTCACTTAGTCTAAATGAACTTACTAAACTCAACTTAAGGAGTTCCATAATTTCATTTAGACCGTGGGAAGCCTCGTTAGCAACCGTAGGTTACCTCCTCCGAGGGTTCCCGATCTTCCAATAGAGATGGCCTCGTTAGCAACCGTAGGTTACCTCCTCCGAGGGGTTCCCGATTTTCCAATAGAGACAATTAATTTAGTTGAAGTTGTATTTTGTGTGATGTTTGTGATTAAATTTTGTCCGATAGAGACTTTTTAATAAGTTGTAGTTTTATGTGATGTTTCTTCCCGATCTTCCAATAGAGACATATTAATTTAGTTGAAGTTGTATTTTGTGTGATGTTTGCAATAATTTCATTTAGACCGTGGGAAGCCTCGTTAGCAACCGTAGGTTACCTCCTCCGAGGGGTCAGTTAGGATCCTACGGTTCCCTCGTTCTGGCACCACTATTTTCTATTGGATTCACTTAGTCCAGCAATCTTAATGAGTTCCATAATTTCATTTAAATCGTGGGAAGCCTCGTTAGCAACCGTAGGTTACTCCCTCATTCCGGCACCACTATTTTCTATTGGATTCACTTAGTCCAAATGAACTTACTAAACCCATCTTAATGAGTTCCATAATTTCATTTAAACCGTGGGAAGTCTCGTTAGCAACCGTAGGTTACTTAATGAATTCCTATAATTTCATTTAGACCGTTGGAAAACTCGTTAGCAACCGTAGGTTACCTCCTCCGAGGGTTTCCGATCTTCCAATAGAGACGTTTTAGTTTAGTTGAAGTTGTATTTTTGTGATGTTTGTGACTATTTTCTATTGGAATCACTTAGTCCAAATGAATTTACTAAACTCAACTTAATGAGTTCCATATTTTCTATTGGAATCACTTAGTCCAAATGAATTTACTAAACTTAACTTAATGAGTTCCATTATTTCATTTAGACCGTGGGAAGCCTCGTTAGCAACCGTAGGTTACCTCCTCCGAGGGGTTCCCTTCCGATAGAGACGTTTTAATTTAGTTAAAATTGTATTTTTTGGTGATATTTGTGATTAAATTTTGCTTTTAGACCGTGGGAAGCCTCGTTAGCAACTTAGACCGTGGGAAAATTCGTTAGCAAACCGTAGGTTACCTCCTCCGAGGGTTCCCGATCTCCGATCGTTTTAATTTAGTTGAAGTTGTATTTTTAGTGATGTTTGTGATTAAATTTTGAGTTGTACGTTTTAATTTAGTTGAAATTGTATTTTTTTTTTTTTGTGATGTTTGTGATTAAATTTTGAGGCATATTAATTTAGTTGAAGTTGTATTTCGTATGATATTTGTGATTAAATTTTGAGTTGTCTTATATTTTGAAATATTGAATATTTATCGTAGGTTACCTCCTCCGAAGGTTCCCGATCTTCCAATAGAGACGTTTTAATTTAGTTGAAGTGTATTTTTTGTGATAATTCCCGATCTTCCAATAGAGACATTTTAATTTAGTTGAAGTTGTATTTTTTGGTGATGCTTCCGATAGAGACGTTTTAATTTAGTTAAAATTGTATTTTTTGGTGATATTTGTGATTAAATTTTGCATCCGATACCGTGGGAAGCCTCGTTAGCAACCGTAGGTTACCTCCTCCGAGGGATTCCCGATCTCCGATAGAGACTTTTTAATAAGTTGTAGTTTTATGTGATGTTTCTTCCCGATCTTCCAATAGAGACATATTAATTTAGTTGAAGTTGTATTTTGTGTGATGTTTGTTTCCCGATCATCCGATAGAGACATCTTAATTTAGTTGAAGTTGTAGTTTGATGTGATGTTTGTGATTAAATTTTGAGTTGTTTTATATTTTGGATGCTGTGGCGGCGAATTTTATCTTGGTTGATTTTATTTTTTGTTTTGGTTTTGGTTTTGATTTTGTGGCTATCCTAATAGTTTTAGTTTTCATGTAGGGTGACATCGTTGTTTGGCATGCAAATTTTGCAGGTATAAAAGTACAGTACGAAAGTACAACACTGAAAATGGTAAAAGCGTACCTGACGAGTCTTCTTGTTCCACCACCTGAAACTCAAAAGGCATGCTAAGACAGTTTATATGAAACAGGGAAGTAAAATTTTGAAGACCTACCTAACCATAGGTCATATTTTGGTGAGTCCTTAGGAGTTTAATTAAGGATGATTTTGTTAAGCGAAACATATTAAGTTTAGTAGATCTTCAAGATGTCCAACAAACCTAGAGAAAGAAGCAGGTACATGCTACTCTCTCGCTGCCTGATGGAAAATACCGAGTTCTTTTAAACTTATTATGTTGCTCGATAAGTCATCCTATAAATACCATTAATGCTCAATGAGCACTGATGTCTCAATTATCTTTAAGGATAGGGTAATTATCACTTGTGATTTAATTTAAGAATTATGTGGGTGAAGACCCTTAAAGTGGCAAGTTAGTGTTGTTGGAACACTTAGCCAAATTTTAGCCCTAATTGGGCTTGTAGTGTTTGAAAGATGTTTTAATTTTCAATGATATTTACTTTTCTAATCCTGATTTAAATGAAACTTGATTTAACCTAAGTCACTACTAAGCCCTTAAGACCTATGTGAGTGTCTTAATTAGCTTTGAAAAGGTTAGGCTTTAGGTGGTCATGATTCATGATTTAAATTTTATTTAAAAATAAAAATAGGGGTACTAAATTGATTAATTATTGACTTCAAAAGTCATACCCCTAAGCCCTAGGTACATTTTATTTTAATAAACTTCCAAATTTTGCTACTTTAGAAATTTATTAACCTATCTTTTCAATTGGGAAAGTGTAGTAGGTTTCTACCAATTAACCCCTTATGTTTCAAACATCCAAATTAAGATCAGAGGTTACCCATTTCCCTCCTTGAATTAAGCCTAAATGCTAAGTTCGACAAAATTTCCAAAATTACACATTTGCCCTTATGGCTCTAACACTTCATAATTTGTTAAATTCAATTCAAATGACTTCAAAATTTTTATCCTACCTTATTCATGGGTCAATTAAGACATCAGAGGAGAGACTGTCTTTTTTGGAAATTTAATTTAATTTACATAATTATTTTCATGCAAAAAGTAGGATTTAGTAAAGAAAATTGCTAACTTGACCAAGGTAAACCCTAATTCCTTGAAAGTTTTGCTGGAAGTAGGCTTAGACCAGAGAAGTCTTTGGACCAAATTTCATGATTTTTTGAATTTTATCTAAATTTTAAGAATTATTTTAAATTTTGGGGTATTTATTAAGTATAAAATATTTTAAATGGGGAAAATTAAGTTTTGTATTTTTGAAAAGTCTCCTAAGGTCAAAAAACTCAGAGGAGAAAATTTTATATTTTTTGTATTTTATTTGATTTATTGAAATTATTTTTAGTGAAAACTCATTTTTAGCCTTTAAAAAATTATTTTTAAGCTTTAAAATTCAATTTCTTTATTTAGAAAATTAGGAAAAATATTCTAATTATTCCTAAGTGCTTAGGAAGCAATGTTCTAAGTGCCAAAATGATATTTATCTTTAAAAATCAATTTAAGTTACCAAATGAACTCAAAATACTTTGAAATTTTTATGGTAAGTTCTCTGGATCATAAATGATAATGGAGATAAAAAATAAATCATATAAATGTTTATATGTTAAAAAGTTAATTTTTTTAATGATTTAGAGTTTATGAAAGTTAAGAACATTTGAAATGGCTTGACCCATTAAATTCTTTCCAAAAGCTCCTCTAGTGATGGTGGACCTTCCAAAATTTTCTTAAAATTTTCTAATCAATATGCTAATTATCATGATCAAATTATGTGAATAGAAGACACAAACTTTAAAAATATGGATCTCTCTATAGGAACCTCCTATGACTTTAGAAATATAAGAGGATGTTCCCCTTGATAGAGGCTACAACATGCCAAAAATTTAAGCTATGGTGATAAGTCTACATGTATGGAGAATCAAAACATTCAAATCAGTGTTTAATTAATTAAAAATAAAATGTGCATCACATGGACTTAAAATTATTTCCACATTGTTCTCCTTTGTTTACTGAGCATGAGGGTATTTTTATTTTGTTTTTGTGATTTTTCTACACAAAGTTATAGATTTTTGAAGTTAAGGGAGTTTAAATAAATAGAAAAAGCCCAATTTTTCTACTTATCCACGCGTCGCCTCGTCAACCTATGGTGGCTCCAAAGCTCCACGCAGCGCGCTCCCATTTGACACCGCCGTCCACGCTAGCAACCATGCATCCCACTGTTTGTGTAAAGAACCATTGTCCGGCTTCATCATGGTTGTCCATTTGATACTCGTGCGATCGGACGGAGCGTCGTCATCGTCCTTGATAGCCTAACCCGAGAACCGTCCACCTTCAAGGCTTAAGATCTCTCTCATTTCTTAACCAAATTAAGTGACTTTTTTTTTTAAAATGCTTATCTAAGCGAGACAAACATATCCATACAGTAATCATTCAATCAAATTAAGTTAAATCAAATGGAGAGTCAAAATAGGCTCGGGAGAAGAAGTTTTATACCTTTGCTCTGAGAAGTGAAGCTTCAATCAGAGGGTCTTGGCACATTCGTTGGGGTCCAAGAAGGTTATGGATTAAGCCTCTTATTGTGATGTAAGGCTAAGGTATGAATTCAACCAAGCTCGATTTCAAGTGTTGATCTAGAGCTATGGTGGGGGCTATTTTAGAAGGTAATTTGATGGAGCTTTGTCTTCTCTTGTTGTTGTGAAGGTGTGGGCACAAGCAATTAAAGTTTGGTGGAGTTTTCAAAGATATCCTGTTTCTGCCCTAATTTTCAATCTCAAAATCAGGGTTACACAGGGGGAATCAAGCTGTGGAGTGATTGTAATGGGCTGTGGAGGTCTCAAGGAAGCTCTGTGAGTGATTTGGGAAGCTCTCTCTGAGAAAATTTTTAGCACGCCTCCCATGGCTGTAGAGGTGAGTTTATATAAAAATGGTCATGGGGTGGCTCTCAGGGCACAAGTTTGGGTGTATTGTGGTGCTTAGGTGGAGGGCAGAGGAGCTCTACAAATTGATTTGGATGAGCTGGCCTCTAGGTTTGATTTGGGTGAAGCTCCATGGGGGTGGCTCTCAGTTTGGCCATTTTCCAGCCACTAGGCTGGTTGGCGGCCAAGGGGAGGTAGTTAGGAGCTCAGGGAACTTAGGGGAATATGTCACAACAATTTAATGGATTGAGGTTTAATTTTGGCAAAAAAATCCTAAGCTTAAGCAAAGATGGAATGAAATCCCTTAGTTTAGGTGACCTTTGGTCCATGGCTTAGTTTAGGTGGTTAGATGGGTTTTGGCTCAGTCTTAGGGTTTAACCAATGGCTGAGGTGGAGTTAATTTGGTGACTTTGGGATAGTTAGGCCATCTTTAATGCATAGGTTCAATGTGGGTTCAAGTGATCAAAGTTTGGGTTTAGGCTAGGTTAGCCATGTCAAATGACCCCATTTATTGATCCAAAATGTGTAGATTATTGTTATGAAGATTTTTGGCGAAGGTTTGAAGTGATTTTGAGTTCAATTGGTAGGTCAATTTGAAGGATTTTTGAAATTTGGTCAATTTGGGCATGTTGGGTTAGACATGGCTCTAGGTTGAGTTAGCCTTGGGCTAAGTCCAAATGAAATGGTACACCTAATTAAGGGAGACGTTTTGAAAATTTTTCATGAAGGGATGGTGTGGAAATTTTGAGGTTAAGGCCCTCAATTTGGTGAAATTTTGAGATATGGTCAATTTGGGGGCAAATTTGGGGCTTTTAGACTTGGGTTGAAATCAAATAAAATTGAGGTTCTACCAAGGCAGTTTTAAGGTCAAATTTGATGTGTAGAAATGATATGAAAATTTTTCAACACAAATTGTGGCCAATTGAGTGGCCTATGGGTTCAATATGGTGGAACCAAGTCATGGGGACAAAATTGGGTTTTTGATGTAAATCAAAATTGGGTTCAAATCATGGATCAATTGGGCTTAGATTTGGTCTTTGTTTGTCATATGAAGAGTGAGTTTGAGTTTAGAATTGAAATTGGAGAAATTGAGACCAACTGTATAGACATTTGAGGTGATTTGGAGAAAATATGGGCCTTTAAAGGACAATTTGGGGGTTTTGATCAAGGATGGTTAAATTGGCCAAATTGGGTCATGTGATAGTTGAGGAAAATGAAATTGGAAAGATTTGGGAGGTTTTGGGAATTTTTTGGGATTTTATAAATTTTTTAGAATTTTGGGCCAAAGAAGGGTATGGTAATTTGGCCAATTTGAGGATTTTGGGTAATTTGGGTGTTTTCAAGGTGTTTGAAATGATTTTTGAGCAAGTTTGGTGTTTTGGCTAGATGTGGAGATTTTGGCCAAATTTGGGATCTCAACGGTATTTGGGTAATTTGGGAGAATTTAGGGGCAATCAGGTAGGTTGGGTATCTTGATAGAGTTGGATTGCCAACCACCATAAATATGTCATGGATCAATGGAAACCTCATTTTAGGTTTTCTATGTAGTGGTCTTAGAGCGTAGGGCTAATGGGTTTAGGGAACCACCTATAGGAGTCTCACAAAAGTATCAAGGGACCAAAGCCTAGAAGTTCTGGGTTTAGGGTAGTGAGTAATTGTGAGAGCAAGTGATTGCAGGTAAGTGCCTTAGCCCTAGACTAGCACCTAGGGTCAACCCTAAAGTCCAGCAGTCCTAAGGGTGATTCATCTTGAGTTCCCCCATAATGACCCACCTACTAAGTGCTAGAGGTTATGACCAATATGTGGAACTTCAAGTTGAGTAGAGAAGATCTACTAAGTGCTAGAGGTTAGGACCAATATGTGGAACTTCAAGTTGAGTAGAGAAGAGTTTGAAATTTCTAAGTGGTGAGGGTTCCATATTTAGTTTTCTAAGAATAGTCAATAAGAAAGTCCTATTGCTAGACCTTAGGCTACTAAAAAAGAAAAATTGAACCTGAACCAAAAGTGATGTCAACAAATGGACCACAAATATGTGTGGTGTGTTGGGCAAGCACACCGTGCATATTAGCGTTGACCGGGGAGATCAACAAAAACAAATACAAACTCCTAAGTCAACAGACCCAGAACTATGTGTAAAGTTGTGTGTTTTTTTTTATTTCTGTCGGTGATACTGGCAGGTGCATATTTGATGAAGTCAAGGAGTAGAGACTCTCGCTGGGGAATAGAGAGTGGATTTCGAGTTATGAAATTTTAGAGATTTCTAGAGAATGGGAATCAATACGTAAGTGCTGACCCCAAGGAGAGAATTGAAATTTAAGTATCAATTCTGAAAAGAAAGGAAGAGTCGGAATTTAGGTACCGATTCAAAAATGAGATTTGAAATTTCGGTATCAATCTTAAGGAGAGAATCGAAATTTAGGTATTGACCTCGAAAGATGAGAATCAGAATTTAGGTACTGATTCAAAAATGAGATTTAAAATTTAGGTGTCAATCTCAAGGAGAGAGTCCAAATTTAGGTATCGACCTTAAAAGATGAGATTTAGAATTTAGGTACTGATTTAAAAATTAGATTTGAAATTTAGGTATCAATCTCAAAGAGAGAGTCAAAATTTAGATATCGACCTCAAAAGATGAGAATCAAAATTTAGGTACTGATTCAAAAATGAGATTAGAAATTTAGGTATCAATCTCAGGGAGAGAGTTGAAATGTAGGTATCAACCTCAAAAGATGAGAATTAGAATTTAGGTACTGATTCAAAAATGTGAGAATTGAAATTTAGGTATCAATTTCGAGAAGAGAGAGTCAGAATTAAGGTACCGATCTCGTGAGATAGGAATCAGAATTTAGGTACTGATTCGAAAAGAGAATTGAAATTTAGGTATCAATTCTGAGAAGAGAGTCAAAATTTAAGTATTGACCTCGAAAGATGAGAATTAAAATTTACATACTGACTCAAAAATGTGAATTGAAATTTAAGTATCAATTCCGAGAAGAGAGTCAAAATTTAGGTATCGACCTTAAAAGATGAGAATCAGAATTTAGGTACTGATTCAAAAATGTGAGAATTGAAATTTAGGTATCAATTCTGAGAAGAGAGTTAAAATTTAGGTATTGACCTCGAAAGATGAGAATCAGAATTTATTTACTGACTCGAAAGGAGAATTGAAATTTACAAAGAGCTTGTGGTGTTGAATCTGCAGAAGTGTGTCATGTGGAAATGTTGATTTTGTTGAAGAAGATTTGTAGGGTTTTGTGCAAAATGCAAAATTCCACAGGGATGTGAAGTTTAATGCAGATAAAGATGGTTCTCTTGCGCGCACAAAGATTAAGAAACTGAAAATGAGAGAATCCACTCAACAGATTTTTTTCACATTTAATTTTTCAAAATATGTCTTTTAAAATTTTAATTTTAATTGGTTGATTTTTTTTTAAAAGAAATTTGTTTTGTTGTTTATTCATTAGTGATTATTTTTTATTTAAATTTTATTTATTGTTAAAGATCTGTTGTTTCGTTCTTTATTTGTTGAAGTTCTGAACCAACGTGTTGTTCGTGGCTTTCATCCATCACACAAAAAGGTAACTGAAAAAAAGGCACATTCCTAAGACAAATTTTCATTAATCTGCTTCAGTAAAGAGATGTCACAGATCAAACATACGCTAACGCCTCAAAAGGTACAATATATAGTTCATGTCAAATTACATTCAGAACATCTCATACTATGAAGACATTGTAGGCTGAATATATCAGATACATATCATGTTGCAAAAAAAAAGGTGAACCCTCTGACCGTCTGTACTAGGTATGACGAGCTCCTGATCAAGCAGACTTTCTAAGTCATGCTCCAGGATAAGAGTTCCCTTCACATGTGCTTAGAGGTACAACCCTCCCATAGCTCGTACGACAATAGCTCTTCCAATTCTGGGTCCAGCTGGAACCCATATGGCATTTTGGTGTCATCCATCCTGTGGAAAGTCATAGACACCCTAAGGTGTCGTACCCCTGAATCCAATGTTTGGCAACGTCTGCACTGTTACCTTTAAGAACGAGTACTGAACCGACTGGTAGAGGAATCTCCATAGAACCTTTGAACTCACCAGGGCCGACGATATCAATTTCTTTCCCAAATAAAATATTGCTCTTACTTGTAAATGAGACCATGCAAAAGGGCCTCACAAAATCATGATGATCAATGTGTGGAGGAATGCAATCACCCTCTTCATAGATATTGATAATCCAACGATTGGGAATGCAGGTAGTAGGCAAAATATTCCATTTGACCATTCTTTTGATAATCCACTTTATCATTGGTGTTAGCGGATCTACTTGATCGTGTCTGAGGATTCCAGGAAGATTCCCCTGTCTGTCATTTGTGAAGTTGTAACAACAACTCCACTGGATGGTAATTCTTCTATTTCCTCTCATCCATTTCTTTGGCTCAGGATACGTTCTTTCCATGTGAAGGCCCACTCGGCCTCTATCTCTTAAATCAAAGATACAATCGAGAATGCTTCTTTCATCACTTTAGGAGAAAACTCTGGTATACAGCTCCAGGCCTTCCAGTATGTTGATGAACTTTCCCTAAACTTCTTCATAAAACTCAAATTCTCTTTTATTTACTTTACTTATCTTGTAGTACTCTATCATACCAGGGGTTGGTAGCTGTCGCGGGTGTTTTTTCCTTCGAGCATTGACAGGAACCTAAACTGGTGTTGGTTGATCTGGAACATGAGACTCGGCCTCTAGCGGGATGTACGACCCTAGGCTCCATGGTACATACTAATCTATCCCCAATGGGACATATGGCTCATCCATCATAAAATTTGAAGTCTGAGACCCAATGGTGCTTGAATTATACTCCTCCAATGTACTGAAATGTTGTAAATGTAGAACATTGCAATCTGGGCATTCTACAAACACACCCATGGCTGATGTTCCGACCGATATTTCAGTGTTGCACCTCGGGCAACCCTTGCATAAGACATCTGAAATTGAAAGTGTATCTGGCTCTGTCATAAACCCTACTTCTTCATCCGTAGTGCTAAACTAGCAGAAGTTTCTTTCAGGTCTGGATCATAAATGTGCCCCTTAGGAATAGGGGGGAGCAAGTTGTTCGTCTCTCTTTGACATCTGCGTTCTTGTCATAGAAAAGCTCTCTGCTTCTTGTTGCTGGCATTCCTGCATTGCCTATTGCGAAGAGAAGTACTTGGCAGTCGCTCATTATTGGCGGCTACTAGGCCACTATCTGGTGCAGCTACCATGGAGGGCAGACTACTGGGACCTTCCATCGGATCTTACTCTGTTATCACGTTCTTGCCTTTGTGTGATACATTATCTTTAGCGGTCACTCTCAGTAGTGAAGGCAATCCCTCTTTCTCTTTGCAGCTCACTACATCTATGAGAGGACCTTTGTAGTCCATGTTAACCTGGTTAAAATCCATGTTGAAATCTATGGTACCACCCTGCAGTGCCATCTCCTCATTTAGTGCGAGGCTCCGACCATCCTTGAAAGCAAAGATCAGTCTCTGTCATGACATTTTTCTGTAGATGACAGGAAAAACATCAGTGAGCCAAAACTTGTCATGAACAAGAACAAAATAAAGTATTCATTAAAGTAAATTTTAGTTTGTTTTGGTGAAATAAATTGTTTATTTTATGTATGAGTTTTGTTTAATTTAGTAGAACATTACACTCAAAAGTGGAAAGAAGAAAATTTGAAGTTTAAAATTTTTTTCTCAAAATTTTCATTATATTGAGGTTAATTACAAAATTTGGACCCGGTCATAGACATCTTCTCAAAATTTTCAATTATATATGAGATTAATTTAAAATTTGGGAACTCGGTTCATAGACATTCACATAGATAACCCTAAAAAATAAAAGTTTCCAAAATTTCAAAGCAAGTAGAGGCAAGCAGCGTCAGGTTGCGCAATAAGTTTTCAGATATCGTCTGTTTATTGGTAACATGGGTCTTTCTCCCTGGAAGTCCACTAATTGGTAGGCTCCTTCTGTATAAACCCTTTCAATGACAAATGGTCCCTCCCAAGTTGGCTCAAATTTTCCACCTATTTTGCGCCGTGCAAGAATAGATCTTTTGAGCACAAGTACGAGGTCACCAACTTTGAATGTCCTTGGGTAGACCAATTTTTCATGGGCTTGTACCATCTTTGCCTGGTAAAGCTCCAGATGTTATTGTGCTTCTAGTCATTTTCCCTCAAGATTCTCCAGTTCTTCAAGTCTGAGTTTTGCGCTTTCTTTCATTGTGAGTTGGTTGGCAACGGCGACTCTGAGAGATGGTGTCTGGATTTATCGTTGTAGCACGACCTCAGACCCATACACGAGCATATAAGGTGTACACTGAGTGGGAGTTTTGAAAGTCATCTGGTAGGCCCACAAGGCTTCTAATAGTTTTTTGTGCCAATCTCTTTTGTTTTCATCCAGTGTTTTCCTTAAAATCTGTACCAGTGTTTTGTTGAAAGCCTCAGCCAGACCATTTTCTCTAGGATAGTAAATCGTAGAGTATCTCTAATCTATCCCATGTCTCTTGACAAAATTGTTGATCTTCGTACTTCTGAAAGTTGTCCCATTATTGTAAATTATTCTTCACGGTACTCCAAAACGGTAAACAATTTGGCTTTTGAAAAACTGAAGGACGTGCTATGTCGTAACCTCACGTAATGGTATTACCTCTGCCCATTTGGAGAAATAATCTATAACGGTAAGTATAAACATGTGTCCTTTGGAAGATGGAGGGTATATCGGTCATATTATGTCTATGCCCAAACACTCAAATGACCACGAGGCAACAGTTGGGTGTAACACATTCAGAGGTTGGTGTAAGATCACCCCTTGCACTTGGAATTGGTGACATCTTCTGGTTGTATCCATGCAATCAGACATCATTGTTGGCCAATAATACCCAAGTCTTTTGATTTTCATTTTTATTTCAGCCCTGACTGGTGAGCGCCACACAACCCGACATGTACCTCTTTGACAATATTCTGTGCTTCGGCTCTGCTCAAACACCATAGCCACATCTGGTCGAATGATCTTCTGTAGAGAACGTTTCCCATCAGGGCGTATGACATGGCCCTTCTTGTGATGTGGTGCACGTCAGACTTGTCTTCTGGCAGCTTTCTAGTATGCAAATATTTTATTAGTGGCTTGTGTAAATCTTCATTGATGTCTGCAACTGTATTTATTGTTTCTTCTTTTCCAAGCTTGTGTAGAGTTTTGAAGTCAATCTGAGACAAGACTTGTCTTCCTTGCACTGTGACTTCAATGGAATCCTCCGGGGGACATGCAATTTTTAGCAAGTTTTGCTAGAGTGTCGTCATGGGCATTATCTTCCCTAAAAATATGGTAGAAAGTTACATCAGGAATTTGCTCCAGGAGCTTCATCGTGTACTGATGGTATTCTGTTAATCTTGGTTTCAGAATTATGTATTCTCCGACGACTTGCTGGATGATGAGTTGTGAGTCGCCATAAATGGCAAT
This sequence comes from Phalaenopsis hybrid cultivar, assembly GCA_002079205.1. Lineage (NCBI taxonomy): Eukaryota > Viridiplantae > Streptophyta > Magnoliopsida > Asparagales > Orchidaceae > Phalaenopsis > Phalaenopsis hybrid cultivar. Next base: position 83,877 of record JXCR01147223.1, read on the forward strand.
GTTTGTTATATCCATTGAGATTGCCATTTCCAACCCGATGATTAAAGCTTCATATTCTGCTTCATTGTTGGTGCATGACTCTATCAGGTGGTATGATAACCTCAACATACCCTTATCTTGTGTGATAATAATCAAACCAATCCCTGCTTTGCATGGTATAACTGTGTCTGATCCTTTGTCTTTTCTGGTTGATGAAGCGCCATCAAAGTACACCTCCCGGTGTTGCGCACTGGAGAATTCCATTTATAGTATTTGTTTATCTAGCAACTCGTCATTGAGAGAGGACCCAACTAGCAGTGGGTGTGCAACAAGAAAGTCTGCTAGTATTTGTCCCTTGATAGCACAGAGGGGAACAAAAGTTATATCAAATTGTAATAAGATCATTGACCATCTTATTAGACATCCGGAGAGTGTTGGTTGGGTCATCAAATATTGCAATGGATTAACTTTCAAGATCAGGGTAATCTTATGAGAAAGCATGTAATGTTTAAACTTTTGGGCGGCAAAAATTAACGCTAGACAATGCTTCTCAATAGTTGGATACCTTATCTTTGTCGGTATTAGATGACGACTCAAGCAGTAGAGTGAATTTTCTTTACCCTCATCATTGACATGTGCTAAGAGGGCTCTGAGGGAGTCATCTAAAGCCACAGTATAAAGTATTAATGGTTTCCCTAGGATAGACGCTGCCAAGACAGGAGGTGTCATTAAATATTATTTAACGTCCTCAAAAGCACGCTGGCATTTCTCTACCCAAATGAATTTGGCGTCCTTTTTAACTAATGCCAAGAAAGGCTGACACCTACCTGAGAGATTATAAATAAAGCATCTCAAATATGCCAACTTTCCTTGGAAGGAACGTAGTTGTTTCAAGGTTCTAGGAAGAGGCATTTCCAAGATAGATTTAATTTTATCCGGGTCGATCTGGATTCCCCGATGATGGACAACGAATCCTAGAAATTTCCCGGAGGTAACGCCAAATGTACACTTTAAGGGATCATTTTAAGGTTGTTTCGTTGTAACCGTTCGAAAATGATCCTAAAATCATACAAATGGTCTATTTTTTGTTTACTTTTGATGACCAAATCATCCACGTAGCATTCTNGAGGTATAAAGTATCAGAGGTTTCCCTGGGACAAGGGCTGCTAAGACAGAAGGTGTCATTAAATATTTTTTGATGTACTCGAAGGCCCGCTAGCATTTCTCTTCCCAAATAAATTTTGCATTGTTTTTAATTAATGCTGAGATAGGCTGACATCTACCTGAGAAATTAGAAATAAAGCGTCTCAGATATGCCAACTTCCCTTGGAAGGAACGTAGTTGTTTCAAGGTCTTAGAGGGAGGCATTTTCAAGATAGCTTTGATCTTGTCCGGGTCGATCTCGATTCCCCGATGAAGGACAATGAATCCTAGAAATTTCCCGAAGCTAACGCCAAAGACACACTTAAAGGGATTCATTTTAAGGTCAAACCATCGTAACCGTTCAAACATAATCCTCAAATTGTACAAATGGTCTATTTTTTGTTTACTTTTGATGACCAAATCATCCACGTAGCATTCTACTTGGTTGTGAATGAGGTCGTCAAAAATCTTCGTCATTGCACGCTGATATGTTGCTCCGGCGTTCTTTAAGCCGAATGGCATCACTGTGTAGCACAAAATTCCAATCGGTGTTTTAAAGGTTGTAAGTGTTGCATCCTTGGGAGCCATCTTGATTTGGTTGTATCCTGATGATCCGTCCATGAAAGAGAAAATTTCATGTGTTGAAGTGATATCCACCATCATTTCTGGTATGGGCAGTGGAAATTTGTCTTTCGGACATGCCTTGTTCAAATCTCTGAAGTCGACACAAACGTGGATCTGCCCATTTTTCTTCTTAACAGGTACAATGTTTGCTAACCACATGGGGTATTGATCTTCTTTCATAAAGTCAGCGTCTATCAATTTCTTCACTTCGACGATAACTTATTGTTCTATCTCAAGGCGCATTCTTCTGGGAGCTTGTTTTATCGGGATTATAATCTTTTCCACCCCGATTTTATGAACTACAACCTCTGCTGTCAATCCTGGCATTTCATCGTAGCTCCATGCAAAACAATCTTTGAATTCTGTTAATAGTTTGATCAATTCTGTAGATTCTTTGTCATTAAGTAGAGAACTTATAAATGTAGGTCGGGGTCGTTCTTCAATCCCGAGGTTAATCTCTTTCAATTCATCAATGGTAGATTTAATTTTCTCCTTGAATTTTGGTGGAGCATCTTATATTTGTTGATCAGTAGAGTCATCCTTTATATCGAGGCAGTCCTCTTCTGGTTCACCAGTAACAACCATATAAAATTCAGAATCATCGACTGGTCTGACTGTACCAAATCCAAGACCCTCTTTTGAGTTAGGAATTTGACTCCTAACATTCATTCGACTCCTAACATTCCATAATTTTTCAAAGAGTTGCAATTTAACCTTTGGCATTTATTTTGGTAAGTGTCCCTGTTGAATTAACTTTTGAACACAAGGCGAGAAGTAGGCATTCATTTCGGTAAGTGTCCCTGTTGAATTAACTTTTGAACACAAGGCGAGAAGTAACCAAAAGGAAATTCCATTAAACCTGTTGAATTAACTTTTGAACACAAGGCGAGAAGTAACCAAAAGGCAATTCCATTAATTCACGCTGTTGAATTAACTTTTAAACACAAGGCGAGAAGTAACCAAAAGGCAATTCCATTAATTCATCCTTGTTGAATTAACTTTTGAACACAAGGCAAGAAGTAACCAAAAGGTAATTCCATTAATTCATTGTCCAGGTTGAATTAACTTTTGAACACAATGCGAGAAGTAACCAAAAGGCAATTCCATTAATTCATTAGACCTGTTGAATTAACTTTTGAACACAAGGCGAGAACTAACCAAAAGGCAATTCCATTAATTCATTAGAATCACCTTCCAAATTTACATGTTTTTCAAGCTCAGTAGAGGTAGAAGCACGATAAAATTTGATCAACTTTCAACCAATACTACAGACTTCCTTGACCTCTAAACTCTCGACTTTTTGAGGGAGAATCGGAGTAAGGGTCATAGCATTCACATAGTGGTTTATCCGATCATACGTTGTTTCATATTCATTCTTTTCAGTATCTTCTAGGGATATCTCATACTGAGGTTTTTTCCGTCTTGTCATCATTATCTCGTCTTCAGAACTGTCTTCATCACCAATGTTGGTAGTTGGCCTCCTTTTTTGTGTTTCTTCTGAATCTTCTTCTTTGTTTGTCATAATCTTGCACGAGAAGATAGTTTTCTTTGGAGGTGCGTAGTAGGCAGCATCTTCATCGATACCAACTTCATGCACTAAAAATTATTGTAGATCTCCCTTGATTCAATTCTTTTGACCATTTTTGCGGTACTTGATGCATTGGTGTAGAGATGATGGAATCATATTGTGCTCATGAATACATGGTCGACCCAATAGAGCGTTAAAAGAGGTCTCGGCATCGATGATATGAAATTTAGCGGTCGTCACGAGTTCTCCAACCTTCATAAGTAATGTAATTGATCCGAGGGCTCTTTCTCTGTTTTGATTGAATCCCCTTAACATCATTTTATCTATCGTAAGCTCTTGAGCTTCAATATCCAAATAGGTCAATGTCCGTAGGCTCATCAGATTAAGAGATGCCCTAGGATCCACTAAGACTCGTTATAACACAAATCTGTCGATGTTGACGGAGATGTAAAGTGGACGGTTGTGGTCGGCGGTACCGAGCAGCAAGTCTTCATCAGTGAAGGTTACCCCATCCTGTTCTTTCAATGAGAAAACTTCATCTGAGGATGTGCTGGCCAACTAAGCTTAGCAAATTTTTGGGTCAAGCAAAGATGTAACTAGAGACTCTCTCATCCCCTTTGATAGTTTTCGGCACTATTTTTGGTGTGGGGTTTGCCCGTAACAAGCTGTCGGTCATAGAAATTGAAATCCCGTTGCCCGCTTCGGAAGGACATTTTAAAAAAAATTTAATTTTGTAAAAGATGAAGTCAAACTGACCCCATAATTTTCATAATTTAGATGAAAGAGCATTTTATCTCAAATCTTGTATCTATCCCGAAGGATGAACTCAAGAATTGAGGGTGAGGCTCAATCAAATAAACTAAAGAAAGTTATGACATCCGTTTGGTCTGCGAAAATAATGTATTGGCCGACAAATTCCCTTATTTAATATAAGGAATTAAATAGGGTATATGTTATGCTGGGTTCGGGAAAAGCTTCCTATAAGGGCAAGCCCCTATAGTTAATTACATCTTAGGTAACAAAAGTTACCTAAAAATACTCTCGATAAAAGTCAAGAAAAATTGTCTTCACGGAGTTCAAATGGTAAGGACATTTCAAAGATATCGGACTAAGAAGTGTGAAAGGGGATTGGTCGAACATTTTATTTTGGAGTCCAAAGGAGGAAACACTAGAGGATGTCACAGATCCGAAGTAGAAAGACATTTTGTTTTGGAGTCCAAAGGAGGAAACACTAGAGGATGTCACGGATTCGAAGGAGAATGCATTTTGTTTTGGAGTCCAAAGGAGGAAACACTAGAGGATGTCATGGATTTGAAGGAGAACGTTTTGTTTTGGAGTCCAAAGGAGGAAACACTAGAGGATGTCACGGATACGAAGGAGAACTTCGGTGACTTCCGTTTTTGGAGTCCAAAGGAGGAAACACTAGAGGATGTCACAGATTCGAAGGATAACTTCGGTGCTGGGGTCCAAAGGAGGAAACACTAGAGGATGCCACAGATCCGAAGGAGAACTTCGGTGACTTAGTCCAAAGTAGGAAACACTAGAGGATGCCACAGATCCGAAGGAGAACTTCGGTGACTTCCTAAGACATTTCAAAGATATCGGATTAAGAAGTGTGAAGGGGGATTGGTTCAAATTTGGAACATTTTATTTTCTCGAAGATATTGGACTAAGAAGTGTGAAGGGGGATTGGTTCAAATTTGAAACATTTTGTTTTGGAATCCAAAAGAGGAAATACTAGAGGATGTCACAGATCCGAAGGAGAACTTCGGTGACTTCCTAAGCTATCCTTCTTCAATTTAGGAGAAATCATTTAGATGTTTCATCCTGCAATTTTTTATTTCTTAGGATTTGTTTGAATTTTATGAAAATCATTTAGATGTTTTATTTTGCAATTTTATTAGGATTTACATTTGTGTGAAGCAATCAGC
>JXCR01147223.1:89151-105391 GCA_002079205.1 Phalaenopsis hybrid cultivar
AATGACAACCTCGGAATCCTAAGGCGAGTTAGGGCTTAGATTGTACAACAAGATTGTACAAATGCCTAAAAGTGGTGTTTGAGAATTTATGTTGCACTAGGCAAACAACCTCGATATCCTATGGCATTGTTGTTTTAAAGCTAAGGAAGGATGTGTTGGACATGTTGTTGTAGATCCTCTTGCTGTTGAAGATGGTCGNGAAGAAGTTTCTAGACCTCAACCAAAAGTGAGGTCAACATGTGGGTAGAGTTAATTTGAGTTTGGTGGACTGTGAAGGTGTATTGGATTTCGTCCTGGTTTCTGGCAAGGTTCCAAGCTTAAAATTGAGCTCCAGCAGTGAGAATTGGTGAGGGAAAATGGTTGGAATGCACTGAGAGGATCTTAGGGAACCTCTGTGTGAAATTTGGAGAGGCCTCACTAAGGAAATTTCAGCACACCTCCCATGGCCGTGGAGGTGAGTTTTTATAAAAAAGGTCATGGGGGTGGCTCTCAGGGCATCAGTTTGGGTGCATTGTGGTGCTTAGGTGGAGGGCAGAGGAGCTCCATCAATTGGTTTGGCTGAGCTGGCCTCTAGGTTTGATTTGGGTGAGGTGCCATGGGGGTGGATCTCGATTTTGAGCTTTTTGGGCCACTAGGCTGGCCGGCCCGCCAGAGGGAGGTGGCTAGGAGCTCAGGGAACCCAGGGGTATATGCCACAGCAATTTAATGCAATAATACCTAATTTTGGTAAGGATATCTTAATCACATGTATTTTTGGAAATAATATTCCTTGATTTGAGGTACTTTTGGTCCATGGCTTGATTTAGGTTGTTTTATGGTGTTTGGACTAGTCACTAAGTCAAACTAATGGCTGTGATGGAGTTAATTTGGTGACTTTAGGGTGGTTAGGTCACATTTAGTGCATGACCAATGGCTGTGGTGGAGTTAGTTTGGTGGCTTTAAGGTGGTTAGGTCACATTTAGTGCATGGGTCCAAGTGGGTGCAAATGACCAAAACTTGGGTTCGGGCAAGGTTAGCCATGTCAATTGAGGGATTTGGTGTAGATGATCATAAGGAACAAATTTGGTGAAATATGGAAGTGGTTTTGAGCTCAATTGAAGGGTCAATTTGACGGAATTTTGACTTTTAGTCAATTTGGTCATGTTGGATTAGGCTTGGGTCTAGCTTGGGTTAGCCTTGGGCTAAGTCCAAATTGATTATTGTAAATGTTCAATAGGGACCCTATGAAGAGTCTTCAACATGAATTGGATGCCAATTTGCGGGTTAAGGCAATCAATTGAGTGAAATTTGGGGATAAATTTGGGAATTTTGGATTTAGGCCAAAATCAAATGGATTTGAGGCTTCAAAAAGGCCAATTGATGGTTGATTTTGATGTATAAGAATGTTATAAGGATTTTTCAACATTAATTGGGGCCAATTGACTAGGCTATGGGTTCAATTTGGTGAGATTAGGATAAAGATTTTACAACATTAATTGAGGCCAATTAACTAGGCTATGGGTTCAATTTGGTGAGATTAGGTCATATGGGTGAAAATTGGGTTTGACTTAAATCAAAATTGGGCTCAAATAATGGGCCAATTAAGCTTGGAGTTGGTCTATATTGGTCATATCAAGAGTGAATTTGAGTTTAGGATTGAAATTGGTGTCAATTGAGATCAAATTGTTGGACATTTGGGTTAAATTAGGGGAAATTTGGGCCCTTAAAGGTAAATTTGGAGGTTTTGGTTAAAGGTGGTCAAATTGGCTAAATTTGGTCATGTGGCAGTTGAGAAAAATTAAATTGAAAATATTTGAGATTTACTGCGATTTTATGGGAATTTTTGGAATTTTTGGAATTTTGGGCTATGGAGGGGTATTTTGGTAATTTGGGGGTGTTTAGGGGTAAAAGGCCAAGATGGATATTTTGGTAGAGCTGAGGTACCAACCATCACCAACAAGCCATGGACCAATCGAAACCCCATTTTGGGTCCTCTACATAGTGGACTTAGTCAAACCATAATCCTAGGGCTGGTAGGTTTAGGGGACCATCAACATGAGTATCCTAAAAAGATCAAGGGACCTAGGCTAGAAAATTGAGTTTAGGGTTACGAGTGAATGTTAGTGTAGATGAGTTGATTGAGTGCCTTAGCTCCAGACCAACACCCAGGGTCTAAGGTCCAGCAGTCCTAAGGGTGACTCATCTTGAGTTTTCCTAATAGTGACGCCACCTACTAAGTGCTAGAGGTTAAGACCAATATGTGGAACTTCAAGTTGAGTAAAGAAGATGGTAGAATTTCTAATGGTGAGGGTTCCATGTCTAGTTTTCTAAGAATAGTCAATAGGAAAGTCCTATGGCTAGACCTTAGGCTACTAAAGAGGATAAACTAAACCTCAACCAAAAGTGAGGTCAACAAATGGAACCCCAATAGGTGTGGTGTGGTGGGAAAGCACACCGTACGTATTCACGTTAACCGACGCAATCAACAAAAACCAATACAAACTGCTAAGTCAATAGACTCGGAAGTATGTGTAGGGTTGTGTGTGTGATTTGCTTCTGTTGGGGAATTAGTAGATGATCGTTTGGTTGAAACCAAGGAGTAGGGACTCTCGCTGGGGATCGAAGAGTGAATTTTGAGTTATGAAACTTCAAAGATTTCTAAAGGATGAGAGTTAGTACGTAAGTGCTAATCTGAGATGGAAATTGAAATTTAAGTGTCAATTTCAAAAAGACAAGAAGAGTCGGAGTTTAGGTATTATCCTCAAAAGATGAGAATCAGAATTTAGGTACTGATTCAAAGATGTGAGAATTGAAATGTAGGTATCAATTCAAAGATGAGAGTCAAAATTTAGGTATCGACCTAGAAATGTGAGAATTGAAATGTAGGTATCAATTCAAAGATGAGAGTTGAAATTTAGGTATCGACCTCGAATTGTGAGAATTGAAATATAGGTACCAATTCAAAGATGTGAGAATTAAAATGTAGGTATCAATTTGAAGATGTGAGAATTAAAATGTAGGTATCAATTCGAAGATGTGAGAATTGAAATGTATGTATCAATTTGAAGATGTTAGAATTGAAATGTGGGTATCAATTCAGAGATATGAAAATTGAAATGTGGGTATAAATTCGAAGATGCGAGAATTGAAATGTGGGTATCAATTCGAAGATGAAAGAATTGAAATGTGGGTATCAATTCAAAGATGTGAGAATTGAAATGTGGATATCAAATCGAAGATGTGAGAATTGAAATGTGGGTATCAATTTGAAGTTATGAAAATTGAAATGTAGGTACCAATTCAAAGATGTGAGAATTGAAATGTAAGTATCAATTCGAAGATGTGAGAATTGAAATGTGGGTATAATTTCAAAGAAGTGATAATTGAAATGTAGATTTCAATTCGGAGATATGAGAATTGAAATGTGGGTATCAATTCAAAGATGAGAGAATTGAAATGTAGGTATCAATTCGGAGATATGAGAATTGAAATGTGGGTATCAATTCAAAGATGTGAGAATTGAAATGTAGGTATCAATTCAAAGATGTGAGGATTGAAACATAGGTATCAATTCAAACATGTGAGAATTGATATGTAGGTATCAATTCAAAGATGTGAGAATTGAAATGTAGGTATCAATTCAAAGATTAGAGAATTGAAATGTAGGTATCAATTCAAAGATGAGAGTCGAAATTTAGGTATCGACCTCGAATTATGTATAGAGCCTGTGGTGTTGAATTTGCAGAAGTGTATCATGTGGAAAGGTTGATTTTGTAGAAGATTTGTAGAGCTTTATGGGGTTTTGTGCAGAATGCAAAATTTTATGAGGATGTGAAGGGAGTTAAGGTAGATAAAGATAGTTGTGTTGCGCGCACAAGAGTAGGAAACTCCAAATAAAAAAAAGGATCCACTCAAAAGATTTTTATCTCATTTAATTTTTTGAAATGTCTTTAAATTCTTAATTTTTTAATTTATTGATTTTTCAGAAGAAATTTGTTTTGTTGTTTATTTATTGGTGATTATTTTCTTTTGCATTTATATTTTAAAAATTTATTGTTTTGTTCTTTGTTCATTGAAATTTTGAACCAACGCGTGGTTTGTGACTTTCATCTCTCACACAAAAAGGCAACTGACAGAAAGACACAATTTGAGAGAAATTTCAATTAATTTTCTCCAACAAAGATGTCATAAATAAAACACAGGCTAATTCCTCAAAAGGTAAATTATGTAGTCCATTTTGAAATACATTGAGAACATCTCATGATATGAATACATTGTAGATTGAATACATCAGATACATGTCATGCTGTTAAAAGAAAGTAAGTGAACCCTCTGTGTCGGGTATGTTGAGCTCCTGATCAAGCAGACCTCCTAAGTCATGCTCCAGGATAAGAGTTCCCTTCGCATGTACTTAGAGGTACAACCTTCTCACAGCTCGTATAGAAGTGACTCCTCCAATTCTGGGTCCTGGTGAAATCCATATGGCATTTTACTGTTATCCATCCTGTGAAAAGTCACAGACACCCTACGTTGTCGTACTCCTAGAATGCAATGTTTGACAACTTCTACACCGTTGCCCTTAAGAACAAGTACTGAACCGAACGGAAGAGGAATCTCTAAAGAACCTCTGAATTCACTAGGGCTGACGATATCAATTTCTTTCCCAAATAGAATATTGTTTTTACTCATGAATGAGACCGTGCAAAAAGGCCTCACAAAATCATGATGGTCAATGTGCGAGGGAATGCAATCGCCCTCTTCATAAATATTGATAATGCAATTGTTGGGAATGCAGGTAGCAGGTAGAATATTTCATTTGATCATCCTTTTGATCATGCATTTTATCATCGGTGGTAGAGGATCTACTTGATCATGTCTAAGGATCCCAAGAAGATTCCCCTGTCTGTCATTCGTGAAGTTATAACAACAGCCACATTGGATGGTGATTCTTCCCTTCCCTCTCATCCACTTTTTTGGCTCATAATATGTTCTTTCCATGAGAAGGCCCGCTTGGCCTCAGTCTCTTAAATCAAAGATGCAGTCTAGAATGCTTCAGTCTCAGGGAAAACTTTGGTGTACAGCTCCAGGCCTTCCAATATATTGACAAACTTTCCCTGAACTTCATCATAAAACTTGAATTCTCTTTTATTTACTCTGCTTATCTTGTAGTATTCTAACATACCAGGGGTTAGCAGCTGTTGCGGGCATTCTTTCCTTCGAGCATCGGTGGGAAACTAAACTGGTGCTGGTCGATCTGGAATATGAGACTTGGGCTCTAACGGGATGTACGACCCTGGGCTCCACGGTACATACTGATCCGTCCCCAGCGGGACATATGGTTCAGCCATCATGAAATCCAGAGTCTGAGACTCGTTGGTGCTTAAAGTGTACTCTTCCAATGTACTGAAACGTTGTATATGCAGAACATTGACATCCGAGCATTCTACAAATGTTCTCGTGACTGATGTCCAGACCGGTATTTCAACGTTGCATGTCTGGCAACCCTGGCACAAAACATTTGAAACTGGAAGTGTGTTTGAATCTGTCACAAACCCTGGTTATTCATCCGTGATGGGTAAGCTAGTAGAAGTTTCTTTCAGGTCTTGATCGTAAATATGCCCCTCAGGCATAGGGGTGTGCAAGTATTTTGTCTCTTTTTGATGTTTTCATTCTTGTCGTAGGAAAGCTCTCTGCTTCTTGCAACTGGCGTTCCTGCGTTGCGTCCTACGAAGCAAAGTACTTGGTAGTCGTTTGTTAGTGGTGCCTATTAAGCCTCTAGCAGGTGTAACTACCATGGAGGGCAAACAGCCGGGCCCCTCCATCGGATCTCGCTCTGTTATCACGTGATACATTATCTATAGTGGTCACTCTCAGCAGTGAAGGAAGTCCCTCTTTCTCTTTGTAGCTGACTATGTCCATTAGAGGACCTTCGTAGTCCATATCAACCTGGTTAAAATCCATGTTGATATTTATGGTACCGCCTCGCGGTGCCATCTCCTCATTTAATGCAAGGTTCAAGCCATCCTGGAAAGCGAAGATCAGCCGCTGTCCTGACATTTTTCTGCAGACGACAGGAAAAACGTTAGTGGGCCGAGACTTGTAATGAACAAGAACAAAACAAAGTATTTATTAAAGTAAATTTTAGTTTGTTTTGGGTTTGAAGAATTTTATGTATGAGTTTTATTTAATTAAAAGTGGAAAGAATAAAATTTGTAGTTTAAAATTTTTTTCTCAAAATTTTCATTATATTGAGGTTAATTACAGAATTTGGACCTGGTCATAGACATTTGACCACAAGATAACCCCAAAACAATCAAAGTTTCCAAAATTTCAAAAGCAAACAGAGGCAAGCGGCGTCAGGTTGAGTAATAAGTTTTCAAATATCATTCGTTTATTGGTAACATGGGTCTTTCACCCTAGAAGTCCCCTAACTGGTAGGCTCCTCATGTGCAGACCTTTTCAACGACAAATGGTCCCTCCCAAGTTGGCTTGAATTTTCCACCTATTTTGCGGTATGCAAGAATAGTTCTTTTGAGCACAAGTACGAGGTCACCAACTTTGAATATCCTTGGGCAGACTAATTTGTCATGGGTTTGTACCATCTTTGCCTTGTAAGCTCCAATTATTGTTGTGCTTCTAGTCATTTTCTCTCGAGACTCTCTATTTCTTCAAGTCTAAGTTTTTCACTTTATTCCGTTGTGAGTTGGTTGGCAACGATGACTATGAGAGATGGTGTCTTGATTTCTAGCGGTAGCACGGCCTCAGCTCCGTACACGAGCATATAAAGTGTACACTGAGTGGGAGTCCTGAAAGTCATCCGGTAGGCCCAAGCTTTTAATAGTTTGTTGTGCCAACCTCTTTTATTTTCATCCAGTTTTTTCCTTAAAATCTGTACCAAAGTTTTGTTGAAGGCTTCAACCAAGCCATTTGCTCTAGGATAGTAAATCGTAGAGTATCTCTAATCTATCCCATGTCTTTTGACAAAATTGTTGATCTTTGTACTTCTAAAAGTTGTCCCATTATCAGAAATTATTCTTCGTGGTACTCTGAAATGGTAGACGATTTGACCTTTGAAAAATTGAAGGATGTGCTGTGTCGTAACTTCACGTAACGGTACTGCCTCTGCCCATTTAGAGAAGTAATTTGTAGCGAAAAGTATAAACATGTGTCCTTTGGAAGATGGAGGGTCTATCGGACCTATTATGTCCGTGCCCCAACACTAAATGGCCATGAGGCAACAGTTGGGTGTAGCACATTCAAAGGCTGGTGTAAGACCACCCCATGCACTTGGCATTGGTGACATTTTCTAGTTGTATCCATGCAATCATACATTATCGTTGACTAATAATACCAGAGTCTTTTGATCTTCATCTTCATTTTCGGCCTTGACTGGTGAGTGCCACACAATCCGGCATGTACCTCTTTGAGAATATTTTGTGTTTCCGCTCTGCTCAAACACCGTAGCCACATCTGATCGAACAATCTTCTATAGAGAACATTTCCCATCAGGGCATAAGACATAGCCCTTCTTGTGATGTGGTGCGCCTCAGACTTGTCTTTTGGCAGCTTTACAGTATGCAAATATTCTATTAATGGCTTGCGCCAATCTTCATTGATGTCTGCAACTGTATTTATTGCTTCTTCTTTTTCGAGTTTGTGTAGAGTTTCGAAGTTGATCCGAGATAAGACCCGTCTTCCTTGCACTGTGACTTCAATGGAATCCTCTAGGGGACACGCCATTTCCTTAGCAAGTTTTGCTAGAGCGTCGGCATGGGCATTATCTCTCCTAGGAATCCTGAAGAAAGTCATATCAGGGATCTGCTCCAACAGCTTCATCATGTACTGATGGTATTCTGCTAATCTTGGTTTCAGAATTTTGTATTGTCCGGTGACTTGTTGGATGATGAGTTGGGAGTCACCGTAGATGGCAATGCTTGTTATATCCATTGAAATTACCATTTCCACTTTGGTGATCGAAGCTTCGTATTTTGCTTCATTGTTGGTGCACGGCTCCGCCAAGTGGTATGAGAACCTCAACATACCCTTATCTGGTGTGATAAATATCAAACCAATTCCTGCTTTGCCTGGTATAATTGTGCCTTTCCCTTTGTCTTTTCTGGCTGACGAAGCACCATCGAAGTACATTTCCTAGCATTGTGCAATGGATAATTCCATTTGTAGTATTTTCTCGTCTGGTAACTCATCATTGAGAGATGACCCAGCTGGCAGGGGGTGTGCAGCGAGAAAGTCTGCTAGTATCTGTCCCTTGATAACACGGAGGGGAACGAAAGTTATATCAAATTGCAATAAGATCATTGACCTTCTTGCTAGACGTCCGGAGAGTGTTGGCCCGGTCATCAAATATTGCAAAGGATTAACTTTCGAGATTAGGGTGATCTTATGAGAAAGCATGTAATGTTTACGCTGCTGGACGGCAAAAATTAACACCAGACAATGCTTCTCAATAGGTGGATACCTTATCTCCGTCGGTATTAGATGATGACTCAAGTGGTAGAGTGCATTTTCTTTACCCTCATCATTGACTTGGGCTAAGAGGGCTCTGAGAGAGTCATCTAAAGCCGAGGTATAAAGTATCAGAGGTTTCCCTGGGACAAGGGCTGCTAAGACAGAAGGTGTCATTAAATATTTTTTGATGTACTCGAAGGCCCGCTAGCATTTCTCTTCCCAAATAAATTTTGCATTGTTTTTAATTAATGCTGAGATAGGCTGACATCTACCTGAGAAATTAGAAATAAAGCGTCTCAGATATGCCAACTTCCCTTGGAAGGAACGTAGTTGTTTCAAGGTTTTAGAGGGAGGCATTTTCAAGATAGCTTTGATCTTGTCCGGGTCGATCTCGATTCCCCGATGAAGGACAATGAATCCTAGAAATTTCCCGAAGCTAACGCCAAAGACACACTTAAAGGGATTCATTTTAAGGTCAAACCATCGTAACCGTTCAAACATAATCCTCAAATTGTACAAATGGTCTATTTTTTGTTTACTTTTGATGACCAAATCATCCACGTAGCATTCTACTTGGTTGTGAATGAGGTCGTCAAAAATCTTCGTCATTGCACGCTGATATGTTGCTCCGGCGTTCTTTAAGCCGAATGGCATCACTGTGTAGCACAAAATTCCAATCGGTGTTTTAAAGGTTGTAAGTGTTGCATCCTTGGGAGCCATCTTGATTTGGTTGTATCCTGATGATCCGTCCATGAAAGAGAAAATTTCATGTGTTGAAGTGATATCCACCATCATTTCTGGTATGGGCAGTGGAAATTTGTCTTTCGGACATGCCTTGTTCAAATCTCTGAAGTCGACACAAACGTGGATCTGCCCATTTTTCTTCTTAACAGGTACAATGTTTGCTAACCACATGGGGTATTGATCTTCTTTCATAAAGTCAGCGTCTATCAATTTCTTCACTTCGACGATAACTTATTGTTCTATCTCAAGGCGCATTCTTCTGGGAGCTTGTTTTATCGGGATTATAATCTTTTCCACCCCGATTTTATGAACTACAACCTCTGCTGTCAATCCTGGCATTTCATCGTAGCTCCATGCAAAACAATCTTTGAATTCTGTTAATAGTTTGATCAATTCTATAGATTCTTTGTCATTAAGTAGAGAACTTATAAATGTAGGTCGGGGTCGTTCTTCAATCCCGAGGTTAATCTCTTTCAATTCATCAATGGTAGATTTAATTTTCTCCTTGAATTTTGGTGGAGCATCTTATATTTGTTGATCAGTAGAGTCATCCTTTATATCGAGGCAGTCCTCTTCTGGTTCACCAGTAACAACCATATAAAATTCAGAATCATCGACTGGTCTGACTGTACCAAATCCAAGACCCTCTTTTGAGTTAGGAATTTGACTCCTAACATTCATTCGACTCCTAACATTCCATAATTTTTCAAAGAGTTGCAATTTAACCTTTGGCATTTNAATGTATCCCGATGATCCATCCATGAAAGAGAAGATTTCATGTGTTGAGGCAATATCCACCATCATTTCTGGGGTAGGCCCATGAAAGAGAAGATTTCATGTGTTGAAGCAATATCCACCATCATTTCTGGTATTGGTAGTATTCATGAAAGAGAAGATTTCATGTGTTGAAGCAATATCCACCATCATTTCTGGTATTGGTAGTGTTCCTCTTTCGGACATGCTTTATTCAAGTCTCTGAAGTCAACACAGACTCGTATCTGCCCATTAGAAAAAAATTTCATGCGTTGAGGCAATATCCACCATCATTTCTGGTATTGGTAGTGGAAACTCAGATTTCATGTGTTGAAGCAATATCCACCATCATTTCTGGTATTGGTAGTGGAAACTCATCTTGCACGCTTTATTCAAGTCTCTGAAGTCGACACAGACTCATATCTGCCCATTTTTCTTTTTAACTGGTTTATTCAAGTCTCTGAAGTCGACACAGACTCGTATCTGTCCATTTTTCATTTTAACTGGGACAACATTAGCTATCCATGTGGGATACTATTCACTGAAGTCGACACAGACTCGTATCTGTCCATTTTTCTTTTTAACTGGAACAACATTAGCTATCCANTGGTGTTCTAAAAGTTGTAAGTGTTGTATCTTCAGGAGCCATATTTATTTGGTTGTATCCTGATGATTCATCGATGAAAGAGAAGATTTCATGTGTTGAAGCAATATCTACCATCATTTCTGCTATTGGTAGTGGAAATTCATCTTTCGTACATGCTTTATTCAAGTTTCTGTAGTCGACACAGACTCGTATCTGTCCATTTTTCTTTTTAACTGGGACAACATTAGCTATCCATGTGGGATATTNTTGTGTAGCAGAAAATTCCAATCGATGTTCTGAAGACTGTAAGTGCTGCATCCTCGGGAGCCATCTTGATTTGTTTGTATCTCGACGATCCGTCCATGAAGGAGAAAATTTCATGTGTTGAAGCGATATCCACCATCATCTCTGAGAGTAGAAATTTGTTTTTTGGACATGCCTTGTTCAAATCTTTGAAGTCTACACAAAAATAGATTTGTCTTTTTTTCTAAACTCGTCTTTTGGACATGGCTTGTTCAAATCTCTGAAGTCGACACAAACGGGGATCTGCCCATATGTTTTGGACATGCCTTGTTCAAATCTCTGAAGTCGACAAAAACGCGGATCTGTCCATTTTTCTTTTTTTAGACATGCCTTGTTCAAATCTCTGAAGTCAACAAAAACACGGATCTGTCCATTTTTCTTCTTAACAGGTACAATATTAGCCAACCATATGGGGTACTTCTCTTCTTTCACAAAGTTGGCGTCTATTAAGTTCTTCACTTTAGCGATGATTTGTTGCTCTGCTTAGAGGCGCATTCTCCTGGGAGCTTGTTTTACTGGGGATATATTCTTGTCCACCCCAAGTTTATGGACTGTAACCTCTACTGACAATCCTGACATTTCATCGTAGCTCCACGTGAAGCAATCTTTGAATTTTGTTAATAGTTTGATCAATTTTGCATATTCTTCGTCATTGAGGGGAGAACTTATAAATGTGGGTCAAGGTTGTTCTTCAGTCCCGAGGTTAATCTCTTTCAATTCATCAATGGTAGATTTAATTTCCTCTAAATTCTGGGGGAGCATCTTCTATTGGTTGATCAGTAGAGTCATCGTCTATATCGAGGCAATCATCTTCTGACTCACCAATAACAATCATGTAAAATTCAGAATCATCGACTGATCCGACTGTTCCAAATCTGAGACCCTCTTTTGAGTTGGGAGTTTGACTTTTAGCATTCCATAGTTTTTCAAAAAGTTGAAATTTATCTTTTGGAATTTGTTTTGGTAAGTGTCCCTATTGAATTAACTATTGAACACAAGGCAAGAAGTAACCAAAAGACAATTCCATTAATTCATTAGAATCATCATCCAAATTTACATGTTTTTCAAGCTCAATAGAGGAAGAAGCATAGTAAAATTTGATTAGCTTTGAACCAACACTACGGACTTCCTTAAGCTTTAAACTCTCGACCTTTTGAGAGAGAATCAGAGTGAGGGTCATGAAATTCACATAGTGGTTTATCCGATCATACATTGTTTAATATTCATTCTTTTCTGTATCTTCTAGGGATATCTCGTACTGAGGTCTCTTCCATCTTATCATCATTATCTCATCTTCAGAACTGTCTTCATTACCAATGTTGATAGTTGGCTTAGTCCGTTCAACAATTAAATTGATCCTTCCTCATCCACGTCCCCGACCTCGACCTTGGGTGCGCGAACTAAAAGAACTTTCATCAACTCATTGTAAGGGAGTAGTGAAAGATCGTTGAAGCAGAGTTGAATGGTCTCCTCTTTGTAATTCTTCTGAATCTTCATCTTTGTTTATGATAACTTAACGAGAGAAGACAGTCATCTTTGGAGGCGTGTAGTGCATCTTCATGGATACCAACTTCATGCACTGAAAATGGTTGTAGGTCTCCCTTGATGAAATTTTCTTGATCATCTTTGCAGTATTTGATGCACTGATGTAGAGATGATGGAACCATATTGTGCTCATGAATCCACGATCAACCCAATAGAGCGTTAAAAGAGGTCTCGGCATCGATGATATGAAATTTAGTGGTTGTCACGAGTTCTCCAACCTTCATAAGTAATGTAATTGACATCAATGATATGAAATTTAACGGTTGTTACGAGTTCTCCAACCTTCATAAGTAATGTAATTGATCCGAGGGCTCTTTCTCCCTTTTTCTTGAATCCTCTTAACATCATATTATCGGTCGTAAGCTCTTGAGCATTAATATTCAAATAGGTCAATGTACGTAGGCTCATCAAGTTATGTGATGCTCCAGTCTTCATCTGTGAAGATTACCCCTGACTGTTCTTTCAACAAGCAAACTTCATCTGACGATGTGCTGGTCAACTGAGCTAAGCAAATTTTTGGGTCAAGCAAAGTTATAACCAGAGACTCTCTCATCTCCTTTGACAGGATCATAGCGTCGTAGATGCTTAATCGGTTCGGCAACTTCCTAAGATGAGCTAGCACATTGTAGTATACTTTGTTTGATCCTCTGATTTTATCTTGATCATGTGGTTCTTCCACTAGTGGAGGTGGGGGTATCTCTTCTCAAGTCATTATCTGTTTTCCTTTGTCTGTTGGAGCTGTTCTTGGTGGTAAAACTTTTCCGCTCCTTAAGTTAACTTATGTGATTTCTTCTTCTTGAGATATCATTGTTGAATCTTTCGATGTCTTTTCCTCTTCGTTGGAAAGATTTAAATTGTGGCAAGCAGTGTACCATGATGCTCAAGAATTGGCTCCTTGTTATCGGTGTTGTTGTAAGCGGTATTATTGATGTCTTCTTTGAACTTGACAACGAGTTCATCAGACTCGAGTACGATTTGAGGATTATTTTGAGGATTGATATTGAAGTTAGATCATTCATAATCAGTTACGTTATCACTAGAAATAGTTAAAATGTAGTTGAAATCATAATCATTATATTCATAAGATCCCAGAGGGACAAAAAGATAATCATACAAAGTCAAGGGTTTGAGGATTTTCTNTTAAAATATCAGAGGAGAAAATGTAAATTTTCACAATTTAATGTAATTCATATAATTATTTTCATGCAAAAATATGCATCTTCAAAGAAAATTCCAAAAGATGATTAAGACAACTCCTAATCACTTGAAATTTTTTATATGAGCTAGCCTTAGACCAGAAAGTCACAATTATGTGAGCTAGCCCTAGACTAGAAAGTCCTTTGGCTCTCTTAATCATTTGAAATTTTTATGTGAACTAGCCCTGGACCAGAAAGTTATTTGGCCAAAATTTCCTAGTTTTTTGTATTTTCTATGATTTATTAAAATTAATTGAAGTTTTGGGGACTTTAATAAAAATAAAATATTTTATATGTTGAAAAATATACTTTATATTTTTGGAAAATTTCTCTCAGGTCAGAGAACTCAGAAAAATTTATTCTGTATTTTTTTGATTTTTTAGAATTATTTTGGTGAAAATTCTATTTTTAAGCCTTAAAAATGATTTTAAGATGTAAAAATAGATACCTTTATTTTTAGACCTTGGAAAAATATTCCAATGATTTCTAAGTGTTTAAGAAATAATCTTAGAAAATTATCATGAGTTTAGTATTTTATGATTTTTTTTATTATTTTTATTAATTAAAAATAATTAAAAATAACTTAAAAATCAAGTCTTTATTTTAAATATATTTTTATTTTTATTAAATTCTCCTAATATCAGAGAACTCAAAAAACTAAGTTTGATAATTTTTTGAGTTATATTTTGATTTTTTAAAAACATTTAAGTGTTAACTTTAATAATGATCTTTAAAAATCAATTAAAAATATAAAACAATCTTAAAAATTTAAGTATTTACTTTAATGATGATCTTTAAAAACCAATTAAAAATATTAAATGATCTCAAAATTCTTCGAAATTTTTATGGTGAATTTTCTGACTTATTAATCACAGTGGAGAACAAAAATCAAATGATTTTGACCTTTATATTCTCCAAATTAAATATTTTAAGCAAATTGGGGTTTGCTTAAAATAATGATGTTTCATTTTTAGAAATTATAAAATTATTTCTTATGACTACTCTGGCCAGAGAGAACTCATATGAATATTTGTAGAACTTTCTAAGTCATATGCAATTTTCTATAAATATTTGAACAGAAAATGCTTAAGAACTCAGAAAATTAAGATCTCTATGTAGAGATCTCCTATGTCTTTGCAAAAATGCTCAAATTGTGCATCTAGACAAAGGCTACAACATATAAAAATTTTGGGTCAAGGTTGAAAATAGTTTATGCATCAAATTAATGTGAAAATTATTCCACATGAATCTCCTCTGTTCACTGCAAATTCATGCATCAAATTAATGTGAAAATAATTCCACATGAATCTCCTCTGTTCACTGAGCATATTCATGCATCAAATTAATGTGAAAATTATTCCACATGAATCTCCTCTGTTCACTGAGCAACCAATATAAATGGAGAATTGAAAAACCCCTAACCCCAATTCATTTTTAAAAAATAATTTATGCATCAAATTAATGTGAAAATAATTTCACATGGTTCTCCTCTATTCACTGAGCAAGAGGGTATTTTTATTTTATTTTTATGAATCTTCTACACAAAGATATGGATTTTTGAAGTTTAATATTTTTAAAAATAATTTATGCATCAAATTAATGTGAAAATAATTCCACATGAATCTCCTCTGTTACTGAGCAACAGGGTTTTTTTATTTTATTTTTATGAATTTTCTACACAAAGATATGGATTTTTGAAATTTAAGAGAAATTTTCTGAATTTTTTAAATATCCTATTTATTTTTTCAAACTGCGGGCTGACTTGATCCTCGTATCCGTCGAAAAGCCATGCGGCGCGCTCTATTTGACGCCGTCTTCTGAGTCAGCTGCCACGCATCGCGCTGTATCGTCCCGGATGATCATCCGGCTTGATCTCCATCGTCCATTTAATGCACGCGCGGATGCACGACATCCGTTCATCATCCCCGATAGCCTTAACCAAGAACCGTCCATTTTAAAACCTTAAGATCTCCCTCATTTCTTAATGGATTTTATTGATTATTTTTTTAAAATGTTTGTCTTGAAGAGACGAACATATCCATATGGTAAACATGCTATGAAATCAAGCCATTTTAAATGTAGAGTTCGCGAAGGCTCGGGAGAGTAAGTGAGTTATACCTTTGCTCCGAGAGGTGTAGCCTCAATCAAAGATTCTTCAAACCTTCGTTAGGTACGTGAGTTATACCTTTGCTCCGAGAGGTGTAGCCTCAATTAAAGATTCTTAACACCTTCGTTAGGTCCTAAAGAGCTTAGGGATGAAGCCTCTGGCTCTGGTGTAAAGCCTCTGTATGATTTTGATCAAGGCTGATTTTAGGTGTTGGTCTAGAGCTATGGTAGAGGCTCTGTGGAAGGGGGATTTGATGGGGCTTTGGCTTCTTTCACTCTTCTGAAGGTGTAGAGCCAATCTATTGGAAGTTTGGTGATGTGTAGGTTGAGATTGGGATTTGTACTGGTTTCGGGCAGGGATTTGAGCTTAAAATTTTGTTTGTCATGGTGGATTTGAGAGGGGGAAGTGGATTGGAATGTGCTAAGGGTCTCTCAAGAAAGCTCTCGGAAGAGTTTTGAAAGGCCTCAGTGAAAATTTTTTTTACCACCCCCTATTCATGGCCGTGGGGTGGATTTTTATAGAAATTGGCTATGTGGTTGCTTGGCTGGCCATTTGAGAGGT
>JXCR01147223.1:136828-168440 GCA_002079205.1 Phalaenopsis hybrid cultivar
GTGTGTGTGTGTGTGTGTAAATTTAATGCCTTTCTGAAGCGGGCGATAGGATTTTGATTCTGGCGACCGACAGCTTCCAGCGAGCAACTCCTCAACTCCTTAGTGCCTACAGCTTCTGGAGACTCCGCTGGGGAGTAACAGATACTCTCCATTTTCCGTCTTGGGAAAGTACAGTCAACTCTTTTGGACTGCAGGACCATCTGTTCAATCACCTTTGAACAGAGAGGTTCAAGATGCCATTAAAGACTTTTTAATCTTCACCCCCAATAGGTGTGTTGTGGACATATTCCACCTAGGTATTGTGTGCTGTAAAGTTGGTCCCGCACTAGGTCTTAAACTACCCTTTTTCCTTTTTGGGTTTGATTTGCTATTTTGAAATTTAAATCGGGTTGCATTGTGCTGTGCGTGCTCTTCAATTTTCCTTATATCAATTATATCTTTTTATATTCAAACTATTTTTCCTATGTTTTGAAATTTCCACAAATTAAATAAAGACTTACCGGATATACAGAGCGGCCTCTGTTAATTTGTAGTGATCGCACTAAGATTACAAGGTATTAGTCAAATAGCTAACCCCAGAGCATTCTCTTTTTGAAGTTGCTGCAATGACATGCCCAACGCTCACCTTTTCCTACAGCCTGCCGATGAGCCCCGATGCCCGCAATGTCGGATTTGAAGATCTCGAGGTCGTTCTCAGGAAAGTCCCGTTTTTCATAATGAAGGTCACTACTCCAGAGGTTCAAGAACTGTCTGCTGAGTTTAGCCTGAGCTGCCCTCTGGACTTCCCTTCTTACAAGAAGGTCAAGGCTACTGCCACTAAGACACCTACCAAGCCTGTTGTTCTTGTTTCTGCTAAGAGAAAAGAAGTTATGATCGTCAAAGACTCGACTGAAGGATTGGTTGTCCTGCCATCAGTATTTGAAAATGAATCAAGTTCGAGGACTTTACAGTTAACCCAAACCCAAAGGAGAAGCCACAACCATAAAGTTTGGAGGGCTACTGAAGACCAAATTTCCAAGGAAGTACCTGTTGATCAAGTTCCCCACCAGAATGAGTTAGGATTACCGGACACCTATCCAATTCTGCAAGGGAGTAGGTTTCATCCCTTAATGGATGATAACTAGTATGAAAGTATCTAGAAGATCGCCGCTACTTTACTGTCACTTCATGGACATGGTGAGGAGAGGAAGAAGCCTGCTCCTATTACCCGAGTCAGTTTAGTTTTTCAGAAACTAGCCATCAAAGAAGGTTATTCAGTTGGCGAGTTAGTCAATCAAGTGGGGCATGCGGTATCCCCTCGCATGAAGAAAGAATTTATAAAAGATATCAAATCTACCAGACGATCTCAGAAATCAACTGAAGATATGTCTGCTAGCATTCCTATCTGGGTTTGTTTGGGAAGTAGAATTGATACCACCATTGATATTACTGATTCTACTGCCACTAGACTCACGGGCCATCAACCAGATATGTCTAGTATGGGTTCAAGAATTCTACCAATTTCCACTCATAAGGATGAACTTAAAGTTCTGAAAGATAAGGCAGAAAGGTTGCCCAGTATTGTATATGGTCTGCGCCATGGGGAGCATACTTCTCTTTGACATGCCGATGTTTCTCCTGAGACACCCTGTCTCAAGTCATCACCGTCAAAGAAAAAAGGTATGGGTACCTAAGGTCGTCGCACCAATATGGTCCAATAAGCCCACAAAGTTTGAAGTGTATGACATTGTTGCAGCAATTGCTACCGAGATGGATAAGCAAGTAGAGGATGTTCAGTAGAGTCGTCCAGATCTCAAGGTGCTACAAGAATCAATAATTGAAGAAAAGGTTGAAAAGCTCAGGGTCGAGATTTTTGTGTTGGCTTGAGAACATGGAGTTTCCATTGATGATGATGAAGAATTTGAATTCAATGATTACTTTGAGGAAGATTTCATGGATATCCATGTCATCAAGACCAGAGCTGCTGCATCTACGTGTGACGCTCAACCTCTCATAGAAGAGAACGCCGTAGATGAGCTGCGTGGGGCTTTTTTCCTAAGGGATGAGCAAATCAGCCAAAGGAGAAAAGGATCAAAGAGATGGCTGCCGCTATGACCACCATGGCCACAGCTCAAGGACAGTCTCAACCCCCACTGTTAGCCTCTACAGAAATCAATCAATTGAAGATTATACAAATCATAGATGAAAACAAAGAAGTCGCCTCAACAAATAAAGAAGATAAAAAAAGAAAGATTCTCCATCAAGCGCCATGCCATAAAACAAATTTAAGTAAATGGTCAAGTAAGTTCGGGAGGTCTTAGCACAATCTAAGGGTGGTGCATTCATTTTGAAGGCTAGACCTTACCCAGAGAAAGTTCAATGTCATCCCCTATCCTAAGAGCTTTGTGTCGCCAAACTTTAAGATATTTAACGGGACCAAAAATCCCAGACAATATATAGCGCATTTTCTAGCCAGTTGTGGTAATATAGGAGGAAACGAAGCTTTACTCTTTCAACAGTTTGTCAGCAGCCTGTCAGGGATCGCTTTGATTAGTTTGTCAAACTACTCAACGGATCAGTCAAGACATTCGCAGAATTAGAGCAATTTTTTGTGAAAAGATTTGCTGGAGCGCAACATCATGTGTTAATTGGAGATCTCGTAGTAGAGAAGTAGAAGCCCAACGAGACTTTAGTGGACTATGTTTTGAGGTGGAGAAACCTTAACATGAATGTGAACCTAAGCTATAGGAACATCATGTAATTGAGATCTTACTCAAAAGCATCAATGGGCCAGTAGCTTTCAAGCTCAAGGGACTCACCATTAAATCCTTCGAGAAGCAACTCAGCAAAGCTAGCATTCTTCAAGAAGAATTCAAACATATGGATTCTCATGAGAATGATGACCAAAGGAAAATATGTTTAGATTTTCATACCTATTTACACTATTTTTTATGATATTGTACTTTAAAGAAAGGTATTTTTGATGTTTTGTTAATGGAATGATGAATTAGGGTCATTGGAGCAAAAGTATGCAAAAAGGAGCGAATTTGGAGCAAAAAGAACCAAAATGTGAAGATTTGAACTAGTGTGTCAATGGCGAGCCCAACGACGCCAACGGTGAGAAATTCCCGAGACTCTAGATTTAATAATTTAAAAAGCCCACCGATGGCGCCCTCAAGACTGTCGATGCTGAGATCGACGGTTATGTCCAACAATGCATTGGATAAGAACGAATTTTGGAGGGATGCTTAGGCAACTCTTGGGAAAACTCATCCACATCTTTAAAGAGAAGACTTTGGCCGAAAATAAAGTGTCCTGGAGGTTAGAAAGGTTCCATTAGTGTGTAGATAGTTTACTAGTATGTCTAATTATGAGGAATTCTTTGAGAGATTGTAAGAGTGCAGGGAAAGTGAGAGATTTCTTCCTCCTTGCCGCTTAGAAGAGGAATTCTGTGTGCTGTAGAGAAAGGAAGAAATTCATAGGAACTTCAAGGAGTTTGCTCAGGGAGAAATTAGAGATAAGTGTTATTTACTTGTTGTAGTTGTATGACTTTGCTTTAATATATGAATTCTCAGTTTTGTTGTGTCTTCCCCATGAGTTCTGAGTAGTTTTCTATGTCTTTCTCCTTGTCTTGAGATTTGTGAAATGGTGATTTGAATTGGTTGAGGCATTAAAATGTTAAAGAAGTTGTGATGATCTTTTCACTTCGATCTAAATTTACTTTCAATTTGGCCAATTTATTTGTTAAAATATGTTGAGTTTTACAACTAAAGTGAAGATTACATCCAAGAATTGGGAGGTCAAAGCCCTTAGAAATTGGGTGCAAATAAATAGGGAAATGAAATTATCGGGCATAGAATTGGAGATTTTGGAGGTCAAAGCCCTTGGAAGTTGGGTGCAAATAAATAAGGAAATAAAATTATCGGGAGTAGAATTGGAGATATTTGATTTGTTAAAATATGTTGAGTTTTACAACTAAAGTGAATATTACATCCAAGATTCAGGGATAAATTTGTTAAAATATGTTGAGTTTTACAACTAAAGTGAAGATTACATCCAAGATTCAGGGAGTAATTTGTTAAAATATGTTGAGTTTTACAACTAAAGTGAAGATTACATCCAAGATTTAGGGAGGTTAAGCCCTTGGAAGTTGGGTGCAAATAAATAGGGAAATAATATTATCGGGCATAGATTTGGAAACCTTGGAAGTTGGGTGCAAATAAATAGGAAAATAATATTATCGGGCGTAGAATTGGAGATTGCATTGGAAGTTGGGTGAAAATAAATAAGGAAATAATATTATCGGGCGTAGAATTGGAGATTTTAGAGTGACAGAAATTGGGTGCAAATAAATAGGGAAATGAAATTATCGGGCGTAGAATTGGAGATTTTAGAAAATGACAGACTAAAATCCCCAATTCGGTCAGTTGGGTGCAAATAAATATGGAAAAAAAATTATCGAGCGTAGAATTGGAGATTTTAGAGTGACAGACTAAAATCCCCAATTAGGTGCAAATAAATAAGGAAATGAAATTTATCGAGCATAGAATTGGAGATTTTAGAGTGACAGACTAAAATCCCCAATTCGTTCCTATCGTTTGGTTGCTGAAGTGTAGATGTTAGCCCTTAGGTGAGGGGAAAGTGGGAGCTCCGAAGTGAGAGCCGGTATCGTCCTAGCCTAGCCGCAGATTCAATAAACAAGTGTAGGATTAGTCAATGTTCTTTATGCCTGGACCAAAGGGTAAAGATTAGGTATGCTGCTATTTGGCATAATATAATTTGAACTGATTCACTTTATCCATTCATTATAATTTCTTGACAAGGAGAAGGACTCTTTCTTATACATTGAATATCACATTAAAAACTTTATTAGTATAATTGGTTATTTAAGAGTTATCAAAATTAAATATTTATTTCAATTGCCTATTAGTGACAGATAAATAATCTGAATTTCATTGTTGCGATTAAAGTATTGCTTTTCTAAAATTTTAGTTTGTAGTTCTAATATCACTCCCTATGGGATCGATATCGAGGGCTCCATTAGAGCCCTATATTACTTGAGCGATACGTATACTTGTGTTGATAAGTGTGACTTTACAATTATTGAATATTTTATACACATCTTTATCAAATCTATAACTGTTATCAAGTTTTTGGCGCATTATTGAATATTTTATATATACATCTTTATCGAATCTATACGTATACTTGCATTGATAAGTGTGACTTTACCATTATTGAATATTTTATATATACATCTTTATCGAATCTATAACCATTGTTAAGTTTTTGGTGTCGTTGCTGAGGAATTAAGGCTTCTAGCAGCAGTATTAATTACTTGTATTTTTAAGCATATATAAAGTCATTGTCACAGGTCGAGAAGTCCAGGACGACCAAAGTATTTGAAAAGAAGTCTGGAACAGTAGCAACAGTTGATAAAGGAAAACAGTCAATGAAGATACATGCAGAAAATTCTTGTCAGTCATCATCGCAGCATGTTCAACAATAGAAAACAGTATGGCTAGTCTAGCTAGCAACCGCATCAAGGAGGATCATACCAAACAGAGAACAAGAAAATGTCCATTGCAAAATGAAGGAAAGTGGTGTACTTCTTCAAAGATTAAGCCGTACCCAAAACTTTTAGAAGTCTGATGAAGAAGCCCGAGTTCAAATTACCATATCCAAAGAAACCCGAAGAGGTCAACAAGAAGGATCAACCAAATTATTGTTCATATCATAGATTATTTGGATACACCGTAGAGGAATGTTTTTCTTTAAGGATTTGCTCGAGGGAAATCTTAAGGAAGGGATTATAATGATCCCAAAGGAATATTTAAAGGAACCTGAAAAAGGTTCTATAAATATGATTTTGGCTGAGTAATCTCTTTGATTGACCCATACACTAGAAACGATGGATGGAGTATGACTTGGAACAAGCTCAAGAAAATACTGAACCAAATCCAGAATGCATCAGCACAAGCTTTTGTTTAGAGTCTTCAGCCTGCCAAGCCAGAGATGAAGATTCCACTAGACGATCCATCACTGTCAAAGAAGAAGAAGAAGAACACCACCATGAAAACTAATAACACAGGGGTAGGATAGGGGTTGCCTCTGCTAGATTAGTTGTCTCAGATTCGGGGAAGAAAATCCTCAAACCCTTGACCTTGTATGATTATCTTTTTGCCCCTCTGGGGTCTTATGAATATAATGATTATGATTTTGGCTACGTTTTAATTATTTCTAGTGATAACATAATTGATTATGATCAATCTAGCTTTGACCTCAATTCTCAAACCGATCCTCAAATCTTGCTTGAGTTCGGTGAACTCGTTAGCAAGACTTAAGAAGATATTGACAGTATCGCCTAAGCCAACACCGAGAGTGAGGAACCAATCCTTAAGGGCCACGGTGCACCACTCGCCATCAAATTAGATCTTTCCGACAAAGAAGAAACACTGAAAAATTCAACAATGGTATCTCAAGAAGAAGTTGTCGGCTAGATTAAGCATCTACGATGCTCTAATCCTGTCAAAGCAGATGAGAGAGTCTCTCGTTACAGCTTTGCTTGACCCAGAGATTTGCTTAGCCTAGTTGGCCAACACATCCTTGGATGAAGTTTGCTCATTGAAAGAGCAGCTGGGAGTAACCTTTATATATGAAAACTTGTTGCTCCGTACCGCCGACCATAACCGTCCAGTCTATATCTCCGTTAACATCGACAGATTTGTGTTGTCTAGAGTTTTCGTAGATCCTGGAGCATCCCTCAACTTAGTGAGCCTATGGACATTGACCTATTTGGATATTGAAGCTCAGAAGCTTACGACAGATAAAATGATGTTAAGAGAATTCAACCAAAATGGAGAGAGAGCCCTTGGATCAATTATATTACTTATGAATGTTGGAGAACTAGTAACAACCACTAAATTCCATATCATCGACACTGAAACCTCTTTTAATGTCCTACTGTGTCAACCATGGATTCATGAACACAACATGGTTCCGTTGTCTCTACACCAGTGCATTAAGTATTTCAAAGAAGGACAAGAGCATTGCATCAAGGGAGACTTACAACCATTTTCAGTCCATGGAGTTGGCATTCATGAAGATGTCGCTTACTACCGCCTCCAAAGAAAATTGTCTTCTCTCACAAAGTTGTGACAAATAAAATTGAATATTCAAAAGAATTACAATGACAAGGTCATTCAACTCTGCTTCAGCAATCTTCCACAACTCTTTTGCAATGAGTTGGTGGGAGTTCTTTTAGTTCGTGCACCCGAGGTCGAGGCCGGGGACGTGGACGAGCAAAAACCAATTTAATTGTTGAACGGACTAGGCCAACCATCAACATTAATGATGAAGAAAATTATGAGAATGAAATATTGATGAAAAAATCGAAGAAACCTCAGTACAGGATATCCTTGGAAGATGTGGAGAAAAGTGAATATGAGACAATGTATGATCGAATAAACCACTATGTGAACACCATGAACGTTACTCTGATTCTTCCTCAACAAGTTGAGAGTTTAGAGGTCAAAGAGGTCCATAGCGCTGGTTCAAAGCTGATAAAATTTTATCGTGCTACTACTTCAACTAATCTTGAAAATCATGTAAATTTGGATGAGAATCCAAATGAATTAATGGAATTACATTTTAGTTGCTTTTCGCCTTGTGTACAAAAGTTAATTCAACAGGGACATTTGCCAAAACAAATGCCAAATGATAAACTACAACTTTTTAAAAAATTATGGGATGTTAAAAGTTGAACTCCTAACTCGAAAGAGAGTCTCAGATTTGGCACGTCGGACCAGTCAATGATTCAGAATTTTGCATTGTTGTTACTTGTGAATCGGAAGAGGATTGCCTCGATGTGGAGGATGAATCTACCAATCAGCTGACAAAAAATGCTCCACCATAATTTGAAGAAGAAAACAAGTCAACTGTTGATGAATTGAATGAAATTAACCTCGGGACGGAAGAGCAGCCCCGACCTACATTTATAAGTTCCCTACTCAACGATGAAGAATTTTTAGAATTGATCAAACTGTTACAAAATTCAAAGATTGCTTCGCATGGAGTTATGATGAAATGTCAGAACAGTCAGCAGAGGTTGTGGTTCATAAACTTGGGGTGGACAAAAATATGACACATGATAAAACAAGCTCAGAGAAGAACGCTCCTCGAGATAGAACAACAAGTCATTGCCGAGGTAAAGAAACTAATAACACTTACTTCGTGCGAGAGGATCAGTACCCCACATGGTTAGCTAACATTGTTTCTGTCATCAAGAAAAATGGACAAATCTGTGTTTATGTCAACTTTAGGGATTTGAACAAAGCGTGTCCAAAGGATGAATTTCCATTGTTAATACCAGAAATGATGGTGGATATTGCTTCAACACACAAAATTTTCTCTTTTATGGATGGATCGTCGGTATACAACCAAATCAAGATGGCTCCCGAGGATGCCACACTTACAACATTCAAAATGCCGATTAGAATTTTCCACTACACAGTGATGTTGTTTAGGTTGAAGAACGCTGGAGCAACGTACCAACGAGCTATGACAAAGATTTTTGACGAACACATTCACAACCAAGTGGAATGCTACGTGGATGACTTGGTCATCAAAAGTAAACAGAAAATATGCCATTTGTATGATTTGAAGATCGTGTTTGAACGATTACGACAATACAACCTTAAGATGAATCCCTTAAAGTGTACCTTTGGCGTTACCTCCAAGAAATTTCAAGGATTCATTGTCTGTCATTAGGGAATTGAGATCGACCCAGATAAGATTAAAGCTATCTTGGAAATTCCTCCGCCCAAAACCTTGAAACAACTACGTTCCTTTCAAGAGAAATTGGCATATCTGAGATGCTTTATTTTTAATCTCTCGTTTAGGTGTCAACCCTTCTCAGTATTGGTTAAAAATGATGCCAAATTCATTTTGAAAGAGAAATGTCAGCGGGCTTTCGAGGATGTTAAGCAATATTTAATGACACCTCTTGTTTTGGCAGCCCCTATCTTAGGAAAATAGTTGATACTTTATTTCACGGTCTTAGATGACTCTCTTGGAGCCCTCTTAGCCCAAATCAGTGACGAGGGTAATGAAACCACACTCTACTACTTGTGTCATCATCTAATACCAACAAAGATAAGGTATCCACATGTTGAGAAGCATTGCTTAGCTTTGATTTTTGCCGCTCAGAAGCTCAAACATTACATGCTTTCTCATAATATTACCCTCATTTGAAAAGTTAATCTATTGCAATATTTGATAACCCGACCAACACTCTCTGGACGTCTAGCAAGCTGGTTGATGATTTTGTTGCAATTTAATATAACTTTATTTCCCCTCCGTGCTATCAAGGGACAAATTTTAACAGATTTTCTCGCTACACACCCACTTCCAGCCGGGTCCCCTTTTAATGACGAATTACCAGATGAACAAGTATTACAAATGAAATTCTTCCGTGTACAATGCTGAGAGATGTACTTTGACAGAGCTTCGTCGGCCACAAAAGACAATGGATCAGGCATAGTTATACCAGGCAAAGCAGGAGTTGGTTTAATCTTCATCACGCCAGATACAGGTATGTTAGAATTTTCTTACCACCTGATAGAGTTGTGTACCAACAACAAAGTAGAATATGAAGCCTTAATTACTGGGTTGGAATTAGTAATTTTAATGGATATAATAGATATTTACATCTCTTGCGAGTCACAACTCGTCATCCAATAAGTCGTTGGACAATACAAGATTTTGAAGTCATGGTTAGCGAAATACCATAAGTACACAATGAAGCTGTATGAGCAAATTCCCAATGTAACTTTCTACCGGATTCCATGAGGAGATAATGCCCATATTGATGCTTTAGCAAAACTTGCAAAGAAATTATCATGTCCCCCGGAGGATTCCATTGACATCACAATACAAGGAAGATAGGTTTTGTCTCGAATCGACCTTGAAAATCTACACAAGCTCGGAAAAGAAGAAAAAGATGATTGTAGTTGCTGATATAAAGAAATTCTTGGCGTAAGCCTTTAATAGAATATTTACAAACTAGAAAACTGTCAAAAGATAAGTCAGCAGCACACCACAACACAAGAAGGGCTATGTCATACGCTTTAGTAGGTGATGTCCTCTACAGAAGATCATTCGACCAAATGTGGCTGCAATGTCTGAGTAAAGTCAAAGTACAGAATGTTGTTAAAGAAGTACATGCTGGATTGTGTGGCGGTCACCAGTCAAGGCTAAAGAAGAAAATGAAGATCAAGAGACTCGGATATTATTGGTCAGCAATGATGTCTGACTACATGGATACAACTAGAAGATGTCACCAGTACAAAGTGCATGGGGTAGTCTTACACCCAACCGTCACCTCATGGCCATTCGAGTGTTGGGTGATCCCAATATTTTTTAAATGTAAGGATTTATGGAGTTGACATCACTACTTGAAGATTTTAATCCCTCGCAACGACGCCAAAAACTTGATCCCCGATAACTACTTATATCCAACAGTATAATAATGTTTCTGATTATATTTTCACCTATATTTTGCTTACTTTGTAACAGGGTCAAAACTTGATTCTGAAGCAAATAAGAATTTAACTCTTTAATTTATATATTGGGATACTATGCAAGTATAAGTGTCGTTATCAAGTAATATAGGAATTTTTTATCAAGACCTAAATATTGAACCCACGGGGAAATTATGAAATAAGCTTTATTGAACAACAAACTTTCTATTTTAAAAAGATAATTACTTAAACTAGAGTTGTATTCGCAGTAATTAAAACTCAAATCTTTTTGGTATTTTTGATATTTTGACAAAATAGTAATAATTTAAAAAGATAACTTGAGTTTATGCAAAAGAAAAACACTAAATTTGAAAATATCTTTCCTTATTTTGAATCAATAATAAGCATAAGAATTATGTTGTGTTAATATGCAAATTGTGTTGTGCCAAATAGGAGCAATTATATTCTTTACCCTTACTAGAGATGTTATAAATAACATTGGTTAATTTAAAGTTTGAATAGTTCTGAAGACTGGCTAGGCAGGGAAGATACCAGCTCTCACTCTAGAGTTCCCTTGATTCCCTCCACCTGGGAGCTAACATCTTGTATCAGAATCTAAAACAATAAACCAAGTTGGGGGCTTTAACCTGTCACTTAAAAGTCCTCTAACTCTACACCCTTCAAAGATTATTTTTGTATTTATTTGTACTAAATCATATGAATTACATTCTCTTTCATACAACCTCATGTGATTCTTTCCAATTTTTTCTTGAGACAATACCAGCCCGATTCTTACACGTTCTCACAACAAATTTTAACATCTGGATAGATCAAATCAAGAAGTAAATGAAGTTCAAAGATTTAAATTATCACAACTTCTTCTAACATTAAAGATCAATACTCTCCACAACTTCCATCCAACACTTTAATTACATATCATTTTAAGGATAAAGATAAAGAAAACTACTCAAAATCCATGGAGAAAAAACAACCACACTTTTGTTTAAAAGTAGAAATCATTGTCAAACCAATAATAAATATTGATTAAAACCAAAAGTAGTATAAAAACAAAGATAAAAAATTATCTCAAATCCTCCTCCAAACTCCTAAAGTTCCTTTGAATCTCTTCTCTTTTGCAACACTCTCAAAATATAAAAAAAAATAAAAAGGATAAAGTAAATTTGTGTTGCCTGAAAATCTCTCTAAAACTCTCTCCTTTCCAACACTTTTCAGAACTTTCAAGCACACTTTAAAAAGTCTCAACCTCCTTCTTTTATAAATATCCAAGAGGCGCAGTGATAACTCTTCAAAATGTATCCCAATTCGATGTATTCTCCAAAGGATGCCTCCTTTCATAAGTGGTTTAATAATATTTTTGGTTCTAGTGGTCCTAAGCACCCTCTTTAGCCAATAGGTGCCTTAAATACCTCTTCAAAATTTGGTCAAATGAAGAAAACTGCCAAATAACTACCTCTTGCGCTTAAGCGTGGAGCCTCTGGTGCTTAGGCGGGGCCTTCTCTGTTTAACCGGCGCGTAAGCGCCGGATCTAGCGCTTAGGCGCCAAAACAATTTAGCACAATTTTCACCTCTTTACTCTAAATTTGATCTTTTTTCACTCATTTTAGCAGTTTTCACCTTTTTACTTGTACCTGAAAGAAAAATACACAAATACCTTCCATTAAATCGCAATATCTCAAAAATAGGTATAAAAATGTGTCTAAAAATATTATATATTTTAGTTGTATCAAAATCACTCAAACTTAAAGTGTTACTTGTCCTTAAGTGACACTTCAATCTTTAAAAACTAAATAAGTATGATATGTATATGAGTTTCTTTTGGAGTTACTAAAATTTAGATTTAGAGATATAGTAGTCCAATCATGAGACCAACTTAATGTTTACAAATTTTTAATGTTAAGAAATATAAAAATATGAGTTCCTATATAATTTAGAATGTTGTAGATTCTCTAAGTTTAGAATTTATTCCTTTTATTATCTGCACTTAAAAATTTTTATTAAGAATAATTTTATTTACTATATTATCTTTTTAAGCTTAAGATTTTCTCAAGTCTTATACTTTAAAAAGATCAAATGTGGAACCAATTTTTGATTAGGCACTCATCCTCAAGCTTCTCCTCCCCTACTTTTTTCCTTTTTCTTTTTCTTTTTCTCTTTTTCTTTTTCTTTTTCTTTTTCTTTTCTTTTTAAGGCAAGGATTACTATATCCGGATAGACCTTTAATGGTATTGAATTCCACTTCTCCATTCCTAAAGTAAAGTTTTGATATAAATCTTTTACTTATAAATATAATAATAGTTTGGAAAATTTATTTCAACAAAAGAAATTTAAGTGTTAAAAATAAAAGTCTAAATTTCTAAAATTTTCAAAAATATAATTTTTCTTACTAAAAATAGTTACTTATATTAAACATTTTCTACACTAAAAACATTTAACTTAAAGTTTGTCTTCATTACTAAAAATTTCAACTAAATTTTCTTACTCATTTCTAAAATCAAATTTTACTTCTTTAATATAACTTCATATACATGATCATTTTTCTTTTCAAATCAATTTTACTTGTACCACATTTGAGAACAAATAAAATTCAAGTTTTGAAAATATTTTTTATTCCCCCCCAAACTTAAATTTTTAACAGATTAAATAGTTTTGAATATCTTTTTCATCCCCTCCTAAACTTAAATTTTTAATAGACTAAACAGTTTAGCAGCAGATATATATAAACAGGAATAAAAATTGAAAGAACATGCTTATAGGAATTTTTTATATCCCATGTATACAAGTCTAAAACTAAAAACAGGAGTAAAATTTTTTTTTCATTAATTTTCTATCATTTTCATTTCAAGTCAACTTATAGAGATTCGGTAGACTTCTAAGTAGTGAGTATAAACATAAAAACAAACAAACACACTAACTTTGATTTCCAGTCTTAACATAAAAACAAACACACTAACAAGATAAAAGAAAAATATAGGGTAGCAGTTTTCTAAGCTTAAAACTTAAAACTAAAGTTAGAAAGCTTTTCAACTTTCCAAAAGATATAAAATTAAATTCAATCTTAAACTAACACACATAGTACTAAACACATAAAAATAGTTACTACCCTAGAATTTAAAACAAAAGACAAACAAAACACAAACATCACAATAATAATTAAATATAAGTCCAACACACATCACATAGTCCAAATAAACACATAAATGCAAATGTACCAAACCCAGACTACCTAGTCCATAACATAATACAAACATATAAATAAATCTCTTAGTCCTAATCCTCATCTTCAGAATCACCGCTATTCCAAACATCTGCAGGCTCATAATTAGGGTATCTAGGAAATGGAGGAAATTTCACTCCTTGGTTACCCATAATGAGGCTTCCCAAAAATAAGTGAAATTTCTCTTCATAATCATTTTTTCTTCTATTATACATATCAGTATGTTCTGCAAAATGCTCTAAATTCTAAACTTTATCAGCGGTATAATTAATATTGTCCATCATGCTCTGTAATAATTGATCCTGGGTTTAGGTAGACTCACCTCTAGAAGTAGAAGCACGTGAGGTAGATGGTCGAGATGTAGAAGCAACATAGGTAGAAGCACCATATGTTTCCATTCCATAACTCCTTGAAAATCCTCATCTCCAGCCAAAAATATAATGTTAAGAATAAGTCTTCACATTCACCTTTGTAATAGGCTTTAAAGGCAACCATACTTCCTCCCAACTATCATATTTCACTCCAGCCTACTCACATAAAGAAAAGATCAAGGAAGCAAATCTCAGACCTACAGTAGTAGCGGCAGTGGCAGAACTGATAATAGTCTGATATATCAAAGCTCCAATGTTGATGCGCTTTCCTTCTTGGATACAATAATTTAACATCGTTCTCTCTATGGTAACTTCACTAAGATGATTTGTTGGTAATAGAAGGGCTGAAATAAAATAGTTCCATGCCTTTAAAGGTGCACTTAACTTTGACGTGAAAAAATTGACTCTTCTCTCATTTTTGATCTTCAGAGTCCTCTTCCAATAGTCAAATAAGAAATAATCTCATCTAGATCCGTCTCAGTCAGACTATAATTCACATAAAAACATAAAGTATCCGGGGGCAAATTGCAAAACAAATTGATTAACTCAGGTGAAAAAGGTACCAACTTTCCTCAAATAATGACAGTTAACGATAAGATCTGACTGGGATATAACTGCATGGAGGTTTGCATAGAACTACTGTAGGTCTGAGATTTCCAACTTTCCTCAAATAAACCTCTATCATCTTTAGCTTCATGGAGGTTTGCATTGAACTCCCAAACAACAGATATAACTGCAACTGCAGAAAAACAACAGAATGGATCCCACTGTCGGTGAACGATAAGATCTTCCACAGATTCATCTGGATTCTTAAAACAACACTCTTGGATAAGCTTTTGTGATTGTAATGCATCACTGTACCTATCTTGAGCTTTCAAACTCACTAGAATCAAAATGGCTCTTTCCTTTACTCCACTTCATTCTTGGTGACATTCCACAATTTTATAAAATTCTAAAAATAACTTCAAAAATCAAGTCTAAACTACTGAACTAAACTTCTAAAAGCATAAACTACACTTCCTACGCA
Source organism: Phalaenopsis hybrid cultivar (assembly GCA_002079205.1). NCBI lineage: Eukaryota > Viridiplantae > Streptophyta > Magnoliopsida > Asparagales > Orchidaceae > Phalaenopsis > Phalaenopsis hybrid cultivar. Next base: position 151,961 of record JXCR01147223.1, read on the forward strand.
AATTTCATAAATTTTCTCTCATTTTCACCATGAATAGTGAACTTTCAAATTCTTCTAAATATACTCAAAATACATTGTGAAAATCCAAAATTTTTACATAGAAGTAAAGCTCTTACCTTAATAAATCCAAATCTAGCAATTTTTTCTTAATTCCACCAAGAAATCTCCACTTAATAATGTGCCCTAGCTCTCCAAAATTGTGATTTCGAGAGGTTGAAGGTGACAGGAGGGTGAAAAATGGCAATTTTTGGGTTAATTTTTCACTTTTAACCATTTGCAAACCAGTTTTCATGAACTGGTGCTTAAGCGTGGATAAGTGGTGCTTAAGCGCCTGCCTCTCGAGTTACTTCGCGCTTAAGCGCGAGTTGTAGCGCTTAGGTGCCAGTGCACGATTTTTTTAAGATTTTTAAATTTAAGTAAAATGCACTATTTGCCTAAGTATACCACCCCTAAATGGTCTTATAACACTTAAATGACTATTTCCATCTCCTTTAACTCTCTTCTCTCTCAAAATTCTTTATATAACTCAATTCAATTCGAGCCTAAAAATAACACAAATTTTCACACAAAAAAACATATATTTTCATTCAAAAATAATTACAAGTACATATAGCACTTAATTCTCACTCCAGATAGTCTCAGATGAGAAAATTTTCTAAGCACAAACACTTAACAAACATTCACAATTAAGCACATAATAGCATAAACACTAAAAAGCAAGACTTAAACACTAACACATAAACACAACGACTCCTAACAAACAAACTCTGACATCAAATTTAATTACATTCTTCATTTGATGGGACAAACTCTGGTCTTTCATTAGTCTCTCCTGGGGCAATCAGAATACAAAGTGATAAAACAGACGGTGGTGACGAGCACTGATACTATCTTCTTCAATCCATTTATGCTTAAGAAACATCTCCTTATCTGCTTCCTCTATATAACTAGTATGGCTTAATTGTATTTTTAATTGTCATCCAATATGCTCAAGATGTGCATGAATCTAAATTACCTTGGTCTCAATTAAAGCCATGGTAGTCTCAATTTTGTTGATCTTTTTCGATATTCCTTCTATATTAACAGCTAAGAAAATGTTATACATCTCTTGTGCAGTTTGACTAATGAATCTCTTCCTCATGGTCTCTTCCTTCTTCTTCAAATCCATCTCCTGTGAAGACATCTTCTCAAAATCTCTCTCTTTTATAGACTTTAGGGCTGAAAATGATATGGGGTGAAACTCCTTCACTAAACTCTTCTATTTATAGGACTAAATCTCTCTAATAACTTATAAGCATGTCTTGAAACTTTCCTAGCACGTTTTTACAAACTAATTGGAGGTTAAACCTTCTAAAATCTTAATTTAGCACATGTTTGTAACTGCCACGCTTAAGCGCCGAATATTAGTGCTTAAGCACCAGTGCACATTTTTGCACCAATCAACTAAATGTCCAAATTCTCATTCTAACATGTCTAGGTTACTAAATAAAGTCTTAAAATCAATACTAACACATAATAATCTCAAAAATACTGTCTCAATTTTCTCTTAATCACAACAAAACAACATTCAAAGCAAAACATATATTGATAACCATGGGTTGCCTCCCACAAAGCAAATAGTTTAACATCTTCAGCTCGACGTAACCACTGTTTATTCTGGTTGACCCAACATCATTCCTTCATTAAATTTATGTTGGTCCCCTACAAAATAAGGTTTCAGTCTATGACCATTCACTTTAAACACTTTATTAGTCTTAAGATCTTTAATATCCATAGCTCCATAATGATAAACTTTCCATAAATTTCTCCATTATGACATTTTTAAAATAACTTCCCCCATCAGTTATGATAACTCTCGGCATCCCAAATCTACAAAATATATTCATTTTCAAAAACTTTGCAACACTTTGAGCATCACATGAGGTAAAACAATAACTTCTATCCATTTGGATACATAGTCCACTGCTAACAATATAAATAAATTATCGAAAGATGGTATAAATAGTCCCATGAAATCTAATCCCCAAACATCAAATATTTCATCTTCTAGCATATGATTGAGGGGCATCTCATTTCTTCTAGAAATATTACCTACTCACTGACATCTATCACAAGTTTTGATACATTCATTAACATCTCTAAAAATAGTAGGCCAATAGAATCCAGATTGTAAAATTTTGTATGATATTTTATCAACACCAAAATGTCCCCCAAAATTAGAATTATGATATTTTTTGGATAATTTCATAAGTTTCTTCTAATGGTACACATCTTTGAATAATCAGATCATTTCCTTGTTTATATAAAAATGGGTCATCCCAAAAATAAGTCATAGCTTCAGAAATAAATTTCCTCTTCTATTGGTATGTCATTCCATAGGGTATAATATCACTAACATGAAATTTCACAATGTCGGCATACCACGAAACATGCCACTCATTAATATTGAACAATTTTTTATTTGTAAAATGTTCATTAATTTCTTTTTCAAAACAGAGTGGTTTTTCTAATTCAAGCATGTACAAATGATCAGCAATTTGATTTTCAATTCCCTTTCGATCTACTATTTCAAAATCAAATTCTTACAAAAGAAGAATCCATCATATAGTCTAGGTTTACAACCTTATTTTTTATTAAGTACTTAATAACAGAATGATTTGTATGCACTACACAATGATTTCAAGTTAAATATGATCGAAATTTATCAAATGCATATACTATTGTTAATAACTCTTTTTCAGGGGTCGTATAGTTAATTTGAGTTTCATTAAGAGTTTTACTAGCATAGTAAATTAATTTGAAATTTTTATCATATCTTTGTCCTAAAACAACTCTAATAGCATAATCACTAGCATCACACATCAATTTAAAAGGCTTTCCCCAATCTGGTCAAATTATAATTGGTGTAGTGACTAATTCTTCTTTTAATAACTCAAAAGATTTTAGGCATTCCTCATCAAAATTGAAAATTGTATCTTTCTCCAGTAAATGGCATAAAGGCTTAGCAATCTTTGAAAAGTCTTTAATATATCGCCTGTAGAACCCATCATGTCCTAAAAAAATTATAATTCCCTTTACATTTTTTGGATAAGGTAAATTAGCAATCACTTGAATTTTAGTAGAATCTACTTCCATACCATTTTTTGATATTTTATGTTCTAATATAATTTCTCCTGCTACCATAAATTAGCATTTTTCACAATTAAGGGCTAAATTTGTTTCTTCACAGCACTTAAAAACTTTTGATAAATGTTCTAAACATGAGTCAAATGATATTCCAAACATTTAAAAATCTTTCATAAATACTTTAATTCCTTTTTCAATCAAATCACAAAAAATTGTCATCATACATCTTTGAAATTTAGCAAGGGCATTACATAAACCAAAGGGTATTCTTCTAAAATCAAAGGTACCATAAGGACTAGTAAAAGTTGTTTTCTCTTAATCCCAAGAGTTATTTAAATTTGGTGATAACTAGTATATCCATCTAGAGAACAAAAGTATTTATGCCCAGCTAGTCTATCCAGAATTTGATCTAGAAAGGGTAGTGAAAAATGATCTTCCATAGTGGCAAGATTTAATTTTTATAATCAATACATACTCGTCACCCTATAACTTGTCTAATATGTATTAATTCATTATGTTCATTTACAGTCGCAACGACTCCTCCTTTCTTAGGAATGCAATGAATTAAACTAACTCATGCACTATCTGAAAAAGGGTAGATAACGCCAGCATCTAACGACGTTAAAATTTCTTTCTTAACAAACTTCTTTCATAACATGATTCGATCTCCTTTGAGGATTAGCTCTAGGTTTGTAGTTCTTTTCCATATGAATTCTATGCATACAAATTGAAACTGATTTCCTTAATATCAGTTATTGTCCATCCAAAGGCTTTCTTAAATTTTTTTAGAATTTTCATTAATATTTCTTCTTCTTCCATCGTTAACTTCAAGGAAATTATAACTGGTAAAGTAGAGGAATCTCCTAAAAAGGCATATTTTAAAGGATTAAGAAGTAACTTCAACTCAAGTTCTAGAGGTTTTTTAATTGATGGACAAAATGATTTATCTTTGTCTATCACGTCCAAAATTTTAAAACTTTCTCGAACATAATTTGAATCTTCCATAAAAAGATCTTCACATTGATCAAATTCCTCTTCTTGCTCATGTTCCAATTCTTGTACTTTAGATTTTTTTTCATAATTAGTTTTGAAATGACATTCAATCAGATATCTTATAACATCCATTCTATAACATTCCTCATCTTTACCTTTTGTATGGTACTTCATTGATCATGAAATGTTAAAAGTAACAGTTTTATAATTGAAGTACATTGTTAATTCTCTTTTCTGCACATCTATCATTGCTCTCCCCAAAATGATGGGTATCTCTTTATCTACCTCCATATCTAGCACAATGAAATCAATAAGAAAGATAAATTGATCCACTTTTGCTAGGACATCTTCTATAACTTCTTTAGGGTATGTTATTGAATGATCTGCTAACTACAGAGTTATAGTAGTAGGGGTTATTTCACCTAATCCCAATCTCTTAAATATTGATAATGGTATAAGGTTAATGCTTGCACCTAAATCACATAAAGCTTTCCCATAAAATTGGTCTCCTATTGCACATGAAATTGTAAAGCTACCAGGATCTTTATGCTTTTCAGGTAGCTTCTTCTAAATTATAACACTACACTACTCACTAAGTGCAACAGTTTTATTATCTTCAAACTTCCTTTTCCTGTTGAGAATATCCTTCATAAACTTTATATCGCTTGGCATTTTTTTCTAAGGCCTCAACAAATGGATTATTAATTGTACGCTTCTTAAAAATCTCCAAAAATTTTGAAAATTGCTTGTCCAACTGTTGATGAAGTGTTTGAGGAAATGGAGGTGATGGTTTTTTCAAGTCAATTTTAAGTGGAGAAATAAGTCTTTCAGAATCTTTTGGAGCGTCCTCTTTTGATTCTCCAATTTCCTCTCTCTCTACTTCAGTTTCTTTTTGAACCCTTCTTCCAACTCTCTTCTGCTTCTAAGTTGAACGGCCTTTACTTTCTCTTTATTCTGGTCTTTCAAATTTGTTTCAGTATTATTAGGAAGTGTTGATTCTCAATAGTTCTAGTTATAGCTCCTTGACTTTGTAACTGATTTTCCATTTGTAACACCACTTATTTTATAGATAGCTTCTTCTCTTTAAATTGTGTATTACTATTGAAACCTGGAGGATAAGTAGATCTATAATTATTATTCCTTTGGTTGTTCTAATTTACCAATAGGTTTCTTTGATTGTTTTGTCATTGCTGATTATTACCACCCATAGTATTATTCTAGTAAAAGTTGTGATGGTTCTTTCAACCTGGGTTATAATAATTTGGGTATAGGTTATTCTTCTTGTTATTTATGGTATTCAAAGTCTCTAACAATGCTTGAGAATGTACCATTTGGATTAATGAATTATTTTTAATCATGGAAATTGGTTGAGAAAAATTCATTCCAAATTGGTCTAACTTCCTTGAAATTGTAAAACTTAATTTTCTAACATGGTAAATGCATCAGTTTCATGAATATTGGCTACTTTCTTAGGATTTACCCGAAAATTGATTGAGAAAAATTCATTCCAAATTGGTCTAACTTCCTTGAAATTGCAGCAACTTGATTTGCTAGTAGTAAATGCATCAGGTTCATGAATATTGGCTACTTTCTTTGGATTCACCCTCTCAAAAGTTCATTGAAAATTATTGTTGGTCATTTCTTCAATTAAAGCATAAGAGTCATGAAATGGTTTTGACATCAATGAATCACCAGCAGCGACCTCGATAATACATCTAAGAGATCCAACTAATCCATTATAAAAATTTAACTTTTTAACCAATCTGGTATAATATGGTGTTGACACTTTCTTAAGAGTTCTTTAAATTGTTCCCATGCTTCATAAATAAATTCCCCTATAAACTGATTAAAAGATGTAATATCATTTCTAAGCTTCACAATTTTTTATGGTGGAAAATATATAGCAAGGAATTTTTGTGCTAAATCACCCCAAGTTTTGATAGATCCATGTGCTAATGAATTCAATAACATCTTAGCTTTAACCCTCAGTGAGAAAGGAAATAACCTAAGTCTTATGGCATCATCTGATACACCATCATATTTAAATGTAACACACAATTAAAAATTGGCAAGATGTAAATTTGGATCTTCAGTTGGTGATCCCCCAAACTGATTATTTGAAAAAATTGCAAGATGTAAATTTGGATCTTCAGTTTGTGATCCCCCAAACTGATTATTTGATACCATTTGGATAATAGCAGGTTTAAGCTCAAATCATGGCATCATCTGATACACCATCGTATTTAAATGTAGCGCACAATTCTAGAAAATTGGCAAGATAAATTTGGATCTTCAGTTGGTGATCCCCAAACTGATTATTTGATAGAATTTGAAAAATAGCTAGTTTAAGCTCAAATAAATTAGCTACTACAGTAGGTTTTTTAATACTACAATCAATTTCATCTACAATAGTGTTGGCATAATCTCGTAAAGGTCTAAACTCTTGATGAATTTCAGCATTTTGATTGTTTTGATTTGTCATTTATGTATTTTTTTTATATTTTTCAAGATTTTTTATTTTTATTATTTTTTTATTTTTTTAATAGTTCTCTCTAATTCAAAATCGTAGGGCACTAGTCCTTCAAAACCTGAACTACGCATACACTAACCTAAAAAAATAAAATAAAACACTTAAAATAAAATACAATAATTGTTAAAGTTTAAACAAGACTTTTTAAAAATTGAATTGGCTTTTAAATCAATTAATTTCCCCAAAAATGGTGCCAAAAACTTGATCCCAATATTTTTTATATGTAAGGATTTATGACGTTGACACCATTACTTGAAGATTTTAATCCCCGACAACGACGCGGGATACTTTATCCTCGATAACTACTTATATGCAACAGTATAACAATGTCTTTTATTATATTTTCACTTATATTTCCTTACTTTGCAACAGAGTCAAAACTTGTTCCTAAACAAAATTAGAATTTAACTCTTTAATTTATATATTGGGATACTACACAAATATACATATCGTTATCAAGTAATATAGGACATTTTGATTAAGACCTAAATATCGAACCCTCAGGAAAATCATGCAATATGCTCTATTGAACATCAAACTTTCTATTTTAAAAAGACAATTACTTAAACTAGAGAAGTATTCGAAGTAATTAAAATTCAAATCTGTTTGGCATTTTTTATATTTTAACAAAACAGTAACAATTTTAAGAGATAACTTGAGTTTATGTAAAAGAAAAACACTAAATTTAAAAATATCTCTCTCCTTATCATGAATCAGTAATAAACATAGGAATTAGAATATGGTAATATACAGATTGTGTAGTACCAAATAGGAGCAATTATATTCTTTACCCTCATTAGAGATGCTGGAAAGAAAATTAGCTAATTTAAAGTTTGAATAGTTTTGAAGACCGGCTAGGCAGGGAAGATACCAGCTCTCACTCTAAAGTTCCCTTGATTCCCTCCGCTTGGTTGCTAACATCTCGTATCAGAATCTAAACAATAAACCAAGTTGGGGGCTTTAACCTGTCACTTTAAAGTCCTCTAACTCTACACCATTCAAATATTANCAAAACAAATGGTCATAACCACCTAGATTTAAGTTTTTTTGGAAATAATTTCAATATCAAATTATAAAGTAGTTCTTCTTACCAAGCTCAAAATGCTTTTTCAGAATTTGTTGATCATGCCAAAATTTTTTTTTCTCTTTAAAATTTTTGGCATTCTCATAAGTTGCATTTCTCAATTCATTAAGCTCACTTAATTGCAGTAATCGTTTATCTTCATCATCTTTTAAATTATAATAAAATTCTTTAGTTGCCCAATAAGCTTTATGTTCCAACTCAACTGGCAAGTGACATGTTTTTCCACATAGGAGCCTTTATGGTGTCATTCTTATAGGTGTTTAATAAGCAGTTCTATAGACCCATAAAACATTATCAAGTCTAGAAGACGAAACAACCCTTTTAGGATTTACTACTTTTTCTAATATTCTTTTAATTTCTTGATTGGATACTTTTGCTAAACCACTAGTCTAAGGAAGATAAGCTATGACAATTTGATGTTTAATCCCAAATTTTTTAGTTAATGTTTCTATCATTCTATTCCTGAAATGACTTCTTAATCCAAATTTTATATGATAATAAGATGTATGCATTTATATTCTTAATTTTTTTTACTTAAAATTCTTACTTCGCAATTGTGCCAAAAACTTGTTCACCAGCAACAGCTAGTTAAAAGCTTGACTTTGAAGAAAATAAGAATATAATTATTATATTTAATTATGGGATGTTATGCAAGTATACTTATCATTATCAAGTAATATAGAACTTTCTGATTAAGCCTCTAATATCCAACCCACAAGGACAAAATACAATATGCAAAAAAAATCAAAAGAAATTAGATAACAAGTTCTACTTAACAAAATATTCTTACTCAAATTATAGATGTTATATTATGAATGAAAATTTGATTCTTTTAATAATTTTTGATAAGTGAAAGTAAAATAAACAACTAACTAAACTTAGTTATATATTTGTAAAATGAAGACAATATAAAAAATATCCTTTTCCTTATCATGAATCATTAACAAGTATAAGAATTTTATTGTGGAAGTATTCAAATTGTGTTGTGCCAAATAGGAGCAATAATATTTTTTACCCTTACTAGAGATGTTATAATGAACATTGACTAATTTAAAGTTTGAATAGTCTTGAAGACGGTTTAGGTAGGGAAGATACTAGCTCTCACTCTAGAGTTCTTTCTTTTCCCTCCACCTAGGGACTAATATCTCATATCAAAACCTAAAATTATAAATTAAATTAGGGGCTTTAGTCTATCACTCTAAAGTCCTCTAATTCTATACCCTTCAAAGTTTATTTCCCTATTTATTTGCACTCAATCATATGAANAGGATAGATACATGATTTGAGGTAAAATGCTCTTTCATTTTAAAACTATGAAAAATATGGGGTCAGTTTGATTTCATACTTCAACATCCTTCCGAAGCGGGCGAATGAAAAATATGGGGTCAGTTTGATTTCATACTTCAACGTCCTTCCGAAGCGGGCGACGAGATTTCGATTCCAGCGACCGACAGCTTCTTACGGGCAACCCCATAAACCAACCCGAAATAACGCCGACAGCTTCTATGACCGACAGCTTCTTACGGGCAACCCCACAAACCAACCCGAAATAGCACCGACAGTATGCCAATTGTGTTGTCCCAAAAATAAGCAATTATATTCTTTACCCTTACTAGAGATGCTATAAAGAACATTGGTTAATTTAAAGTTTGAACATTTCTGAAGACTGGCTAGGCAGGGAAGATACCAGCTCTCACTCTAGAGTTCCCTTGATTCCCTCCACCTCGAGGCTAACATCTCGTATCAGAACATAAAGCAATAAACCAACTTAGGGTTTTAATCTGTCACTTTAAAGTCCTCTAGCTCTACACCCTTCAAAGATTATTTCCCTATTTATTTGCACTAAATCATATGAATTACATTCTCAATTCATCCAACTCATTCGATTCTTTCTAATTGTTGACTGAGACAATACCAGTCCGGTTCTTACATGTTCTCACAATAAATTTTAACCAATTGTTGACTTAGACAATACCAGCCCGGTTCTTACATGTTCTCACAACAAATTTTAACATTATTTCCAAATTTATTTGCACTAAATCATATGAATTACATTCTCATTCATACAACCTCATGTGATTCTTTCTACCTATTTGCACTCAATCATATGAACTACATTCTCATTCATACAACCTCATGTGATTCTTTCCAATTTTACTGAGATAATACCATCGTGGTTCTTACATGTTCTCACAAAAAGTTTTAACATCTAGATGGGCCAAATCAAAAAGTAAATGTAGTGCATGGAATTAAATCATCACAACTTCTTCCAACATTAAAGATTAATACTCTCCAGAACTTCCATCCAACACTTTAATTATATATCATTTTAAGGAGAAAGATAAAGAAAACTACTCAGAATCCCTAGAGAAAACAAAACTACACTTTAGTTTAAAAGTAGAAATCATTATCAGACCAACAAGAAATCTCAATTAAAACCAAAAGTAGTTCAAAATAGAAGATAAAAACTTATCTAAAATCCTCCACCAAAATTTTGAAGTTCATTTTAATATATTCTCTTTTACAACACTCTCAAAATAAACTAAAACCAAAAAGGATGAAGTAAATTTATTTGGTGCCTAAAAAATCTCTCCAAAACTATCTCTCAAAACTCCTCAGGACTCTTCCGCTTCAAACTCTTTTCAAAACATTCAAGCACCCACTTCAAATGTCTCAACTTTGTTCTTTTATAAATTTCCGAAGAGGTGCCTTGGAAATTCTTCAAAATGTGTCCAAATTTGATGTATTCTCCAAGGGATACCTCCTTTTACANATTGACTGAGACAATACCATCTCAGATCTTACATGTTCTCACAAAAGATATAAACATCTTAATTGGCCAAATCAAGAATTAAATGAAGTACAAGGTTTAAAATCATCATAACTTGTTCCAAAATTAAAGATTAATACTTCACACAACTTCAATCCAATACTTAATCACTTATTATTTAAGGAAAAAGATAAAAAAGTACTCAGAATTCATAGAAAAAACATAACCACACTTGAGTTTGAAAGTAGAAATCATGCAAACAAACAAGAAGTCATAATTAAAACCAAATGTAGTCACAAAGATAAAAACATATTTCAAATCCTCTCTACCAAACTCTTGAAGATCCTTTAAATCTCTTCCTTCACTTACAATACAAACTACAACTCAAAATAAAAAGAAAAGAAGGTAGCAACGTATATGGGAGGAAGGCTAGAAGAAATCGTAGGAGAGTGTGGAAGGGGGTGGTCTTTCAATCTAATCCAAGAGTCTTCTTTTATAGTTTTCCAATAGGTGACTGGGTGTCTCTTCAAAATGTGCCCACATTCAAGGAATCTTTCAAGAGTTGCCTCCTTTCAAAAGCCAATTGAATCTATTTTTGTGTTCATTAACTATTTCTCACGTTTTCACCAAGGGTTGCTCCAAACACCTCTTCCAAATTCATTGAATCATCAAGTAACTACTTCTGTTACGTAAGCGTGAGGTACTTGGCACTTTAGAGCAGCCTTCTCAGTTTTACTGGCGCATAAGCGCCAGTTCTGGGTGCTTAGGCACCACAGGTCTTTTGCACACCTTCTTCATTTTTGCTCCAAATTTGATCATTTTTCACTCCTTTCACTATTTTTCATCCTTTTGATTGTACCTAAAAGAAGGATACACAAATACCTTCCATTAAAGTGCAATATCTCAAAAATATGTATAAAATGTGTACATAAAAACTATATATTTTAGGTGTAATCCACAGCTATTAAAATATAAATTTTTCCAAAAGATGGTACAAATGGTCCCATGAAATCTAATCCCCAAACATTAAAGATTTCAACCTCAAGAGTAAAATTTAGGGGGATTTCATCTCATCTAGAAATATTGTCTACTCTTTGACATCGATCACATATTTTTATATAATTATTAACATCCCTAAATAAAGTAGACCAATAAAATCTAGATTGTAAAATCTTAAATGCAGTTTTATCCACTCCAAAATGTCCCCCAAAATCTGATTTATTACATTTTTGAATAATTTCTTGAGTTTCTTCTAATGGTACACGTCTTCGAATAAATAAATCATCATTTTTTATATAAATAAGTGTCATCTCATAAGTAAGATTTTGAATCATAAATGAAATTTTTATTTTGATGGTTATCTAATCCATAAGGTAAAATATTACAAATCATGTAATTCACTATTTGAGCATACCACAAAAATTTCCATTCATTAATCCCATATAATTGTTCATAAAAAAATTCTCATTAATTTCATCATTTAAATCTTTCTCATTTTCTTGTTCAAGTTTTGACAGATGATCAGCTATTTAATTATCAGTACCCTTCCTATCCACAACTTGAAAATTAAATTCTTGCATAAGAAGGACCCATTTAATTAATCGTGGTTTTGCATCATTCTTCATCATTAAATACTTAATAGCAAAATGATGAAAAGCAAATATTATTGCTAATAATTCCTTTTCAGTGGTAGTGTAATTAATTTGAGCTTCATTAAGGGTTTTACTAGCATAGTATATAACCTTGAACATTTTATCATATCTTTGTCCTAAAACAACCCCTATAGCATAATCACTAACATCACACATTAAGTCAAAAGGTTTTGTTCAGTCAAGTGAAACAACAATAGATGTAGTGATTAATTTCTCTTTTAATAAATTTAATGCATTTAGGCACTCTTCATTGAATTCAAAGTTGTCCTCTTTCTCTAAAAGTTGGCATAAAGGATTGGAAATTTTTTTAAAATCTTTAATGTAACGTCTATAGAAAACAGCATGTCCCAAAAAACTTCTTATTCCCTTCACATTAGGAGGAGGTGTCAATTCTACAATAACTTGAATTTTTACTAGATCAATGTCCATGCCTTTTTTCAGAAATTGTATGCCCAAACACTATTCCTCCTGCAACCATAAATTTGCATTTTTCCAACTTGAGAACAAAGTTTATTTCTTCACAGCACTTCAAAACTCTTGCTAAATGATCTAAACATGAATTGAAAGAAGTCCCAAAGACTGAGAAATCATCCATAAAAATTTGAATTCCTTTCTCAATTAAATCATAGAAAATTGACATCATAAATCTCTAAAAAGTTGCAGGGGCATTACATAATCTAAATGATATTCTTCTAAAAGAAAAACTTCCATAAGAACTATTAAAAGTTATTTTCTCTTGATCCTCATTATAATAGGTATTTGGTGGTATCCAGAATATCCATCCAAAAAGTAAAAATAACGGTGTCTTGCTAGTCTATCCAACATTTCATCCAGAAAAGGTAATTGAAAATGGTCTATTCTAGTGGCGGCATTTAATTTTCTATAATTAATGCGGATTCATCATCCAATAACTTGTCTTGTTGGAATTAATTCATTCATTTCATTTTCAACCGCAGTAACTCCTCCTGTCTTAGAAACACAATGAATAGGACTAACCCAAGAACTATATGAAATTGGATAAATAATCACAGCATCCAACTACTTTAAAATTTCTTTCTTAACTACATCTTTCATTGTAGGATGCAATCTCCTTTGAGGATTAGCCCCAGGCTTATGGTTATCTTCCATCAAAATTCGGTGCATACAGATTGAAGGACTGACTCCTTTAATATTAGCTAATGTCAGTCCAAAAGGTTTTTTATGATTCTTTAATATTTACAATAATTGTTCTTCTTGTTATGCAGTTAAGTTTGAGGATATAATAACTAGTAATTTAGAAAAGTTCCCCAAATATGCATACTATAGATAACTAGGCCAAACTTTCATCTAAATTTCAAGAGATTTTTCAAAAGATGGAATTAGAGATATACTATATTTAGCAGTATCTAAAATTTCATAGTTTTCCTGAATATAATTTGAATCCTCAATAATCATTTCTTTTGATTCGTCTTCAAAATATCTTTCAGTCTCAACTTCTTGTTCTTTATCTAAAACGACTTCAATTTATTTTTGAGCTCCAACATTTAATACCTTTCAACTCTGTAGTTGGATTGCTTTAACTTGCCCTAGCTCTTTACTTTTTTCATTAGGATTGATCTCTACATTACTAAGAAGTATTCCTTAAGGCTTATTGCTAAGTGCATTAACAATTTATTTCAATTGATTCTCCATATTTCTAATAGCAAAACTTTAACTTTGCAACTCCAGTTATTCTATAAATAACTTCTTCTCCTTAACTTGTTGATTAAATCCAGGAGGATAAGTAGGTTTAAGGCTGTCGGCACTAAAAAATTGAGGAGTTATTAAGTTGTCGGCTACTAGGATGGATATCCTAACACCCATTTTAATTTAATTTAATAAATATATAATTTAGAAAAAAATAGTATTTAAAATTTTTGAAAATACAAGACTGAACCGATCTCATATCCCAGTAGTTTAAACAAACAAGCCTAATACCGCAAGTAGTGCACCTATCATGAGGGATAGACACATTACTTACCGATTAAGGCTCGATTAAATAAACCAAAGATTGTATGAAATCCTTTTAAGTCTGCGAAACTATTTTTATGTTGACTAAAAAATTCCCCTATTTAATACAAAGAATTAAATAGGATTTATATTAAGCTGGGTTCAAAAATGCTTCCTATAAGGGCAAGCCCCTATAGTTAATTACATCTTAGATAACAAGAGTCACCTAAGAAAACTCTCGATAAAAACCAAAGGATATTATCTTCAAAGATGTTAAAGTATTAGGACTTTCCAATGAGATCAGACAAAGTGGTGTGAAAGGGGAATGACTCAAGTTCAGAACATTTTATTGTTGAATCCAAAGGAGGAGAGACTAGGGGATGTCATAGATCTAGAGGAGAACCTCGGTGACTTCCCAAGCTATCCTATCGTTTAGCTTCAATTTTGGACATTAGAATTTATTGAATGTTTCATCCTACCAATTTTATTAATTAGGGCTTATATTCATATTAAATGATCACATAAATAGCCTGGAAGATGTGAGAATTTAGGTCATAGTAGATGATAACCTCAGAATACTAAAGAAGGTTAATGGGTTAAATTGTATAGCAGAGCCATACAAAGGCCTAAAGAAAATTTGAGGCTTTATGTTTACATAAGCAAACAACATCAAATTTTTATGGATTTATTTTTTAATTCTATAGAATGGTTTAGCTCGTGAAAATATATTTTGCTGTTGAAGATGGTCGTGCTACCCACGATGCTAGCTCCAAGCTCCTTGTCACGATGAGTTTAAGTTTGCTAATGTGTCAAGTCATGATGTCAAATCAAATGTCTTTATGTTTATGTTTCTTTAAGTATTATGGGGCATGTTAAAGTCGATTAGAGTGACACCAGTTAGGATCTCACGGTTCCTCATTCTAGTACCACTATTTTCTTTCAGATTCACTTAACCTAAATGAATTTACTAAACTCAACTTAATGAGTTCCATACTTTCATTTAGACACTGGGAAATCTCATTAGCAACCATAGGTTACCTCCTCCGAGGGATTCCCGATCATCCAATAAAGATGTCTTAATTTTATTGCAATTGTTGTTTTATGATGTTTGTGATTAAATTTTAAGTTATCTTATATTTTAAATGTTGTGGCGGAGAATTTTATCTTGATTAATTTTAGTTTTGGTTTTGGTTTCAGTTTTGTGGCTATCTTAAAGGTTTTAGTTTTCATGCAGGGTGAAATCGTTGTTTAGCATGCAAGTTTGTAAGAATAAAAGTACAGTGTAGAAAGTGCAAGAAAAGAAGGTACTGTAAACTGTAAGAGCATACCTAGCGAGTCTTCTCGTTTCTCCACCTATTACTTTAGTATCTTTGCAAGGCATATATATATATATATATATATATATATATATATATATATCTTTTGCANCAAAGAACTCAAAAAACTAAGTCTGATAATTTTTTGAGTTATATTTTGATTTTTAAAAATCACTTAAGTGTTAATTTTAATAATGGACTTTTAAATCAAATTAAAAATATTAAATGATCTCAAAATCTTTTGAAATTTTTATGGTTAATTCTCTGACTTATAAATCATAGTGGAGAAAAAAATTAAATGACTTTTATCTTTATATTCTCCAAATTAAATATCTTAAGCAAATTGAAGTTTGCTTAAAATAGTGATATATCTTTATATTCTTCAAATTAAATATTTTAAGCAAATTAGGGTTTGCTTAAATTAATGATACTTTGACTTTTAAAAATTATAAAATTATTTTTTAAGACTACTTTGGCCATAGGGAACTCACATAAATATTTGTAGAATTTTCTAAAGCATATGTATTTTTCTATAATTATTTGAATAGAAAATTCTTAAGAATTTAGAAAATTAAGATCTCCATGTAGAGATCTCCTATGTCTTTGGAAAAATGCTCAAATTGTTCACCTAGACAGAGGCTACAATACTGTCTAGAGATCTCCTATGTCTTTGGAAAAATGTTTAAATTATTCACCTAGACAGAGGCTACAACATACTAGAAATCTCCTATGTCTTTGAAAAAATGCTCAAATTGTTCACCTAGATAGAGGCTACAACATATAAATAATTTGGGTTAAGGAATTAATTCTATATGAATGGAGAATTGAAAAACCCCTAACCCTAATTTATTTCTATGTCTTTGGAAAAATACTTAAATTGTTCTCCTAGACAGAGGCTACAACATATAAAAAATTTATGTCTTTGGAAAAATGCTTAAATTGTTCACCTAGACAGAGGCTACAACATATAAAAAATTAAAGTTAATGTATTAATTTCATATGAATGGAGAATTGAAAAACCCCTAACCCTAATTTATTTTT
>JXCR01147223.1:176147-193193 GCA_002079205.1 Phalaenopsis hybrid cultivar
ACACTTTAGTTTAAAAGTAGAAATCATTATCAGACCAACAAGAAATCTCAATTAAAACCAAAAGTAGTTCAAAATAGAAGATAAAAACTTATCTAAAATCCTCCACCAAAATTTTGAAGTTCATTTTAATATATTCTCTTTTACAACACTCTCAAAATAAACTAAAACCAAAAAGGATGAAGTAAATTTATTTGGTGCCTAAAAAATCTCTCCAAAACTATCTCTCAAAACTCCTCAGGACTCTTCCGCTTCAAACTCTTTTCAAAACATTCAAGCACCCACTTCAAATGTCTCAACTTTGTTCTTTTATAAATTTCCGAAGAGGTGCCTTGGAAATTCTTCAAAATGTGTCCAAATTTGATGTATTCTCCAAGGGATACCTCCTTTTACAAGTCTTTTAATAATATTTTTGTTCCTAGTAGTCATTACCACCTTCTTTAGCAAATAGGTGCCTCAAATGTCTCTCCAAACTTTGGCCAAATGAAGAAAATTGTCAAATAACTTCCTCTGGCGCTTAAGAGTGGGGCCTCTAGTTCTTAGGCGCGGCCTTCTCTATTTCACCGGTGCTTAAGCGTCAGATTTGACACTTAGGCGCCAAAACACTTTTGCACAAATTTCACATTTTTGCTCCAAATTTGATCATTTTTCTCTCCTTTTAGCATTTTTCAACTTTTTACTTGTACCTAGAAGAAAAACACACAAATACCTTCCACTACAACACAATATCTAAAAAATAAGTATAAAAATGCGTCTAAAAACACTATATATTTTAGGTGTATTAAAATCCTCAAACTTAAAATGTTACTTGTCCTCAAGTGACACTTCAATCTTTAGAACTAAATAAGTATAATATATATATGAGTTTCTTTAGGAGTTACTAAAATTTAGATTTAGAAATATAGTAGTCTAATTTAGAAAAAAATATTCAGTAAATGAGACCACTTTAAAGTTTAGAAATTTTTAATGCGAAGAAAGATGAAAATATGAGTTCCTATCTAATTCAGAAATATTGTAGATTCTCCAAATTTAGAATTTAGTCCTTTTATTATCTCCACTTAAAAAATTTTATTAAGAATAATTTTACTTACTATATTATATCCTTAAGCTTAATAGTTTCTCAAGTCTTATGCTTTAAAAAGATCAAATGTGGAACCAATTTTTGATTAATGTCTAAAATTGTTGACATCATAACCTGACACACAATAATTTGTTGTATTGATTATTGTTGTGTATTGATTATTGTTTTAGTTGCGTGTTGATTATTATTGTGTGTTGACATCATAACCTGACACACAACAATTTGACATTAATTTTTTAGCATAAGCATCATTAAATGATTTTGACATTAATTGACCACCAACAACGACATCAAAAGTAGATCTAATAGATCCAGCTAATCATTTGTAAAATGTTTGAATTATTAATAATTCTGGTATAGCATGGTGTGGACACTTTCTTAAGAGTTCTTTAAATCGCTCTTATGCTTCATAAATAGATTCTCTTTCAAACTTACTAAGACATATAATATCATTTCTAAGCTTCACAGTCTTTGATGGTAGAAAATATTTAGCAAGGAATTTCTGTGCTAAATCACTCTAAGTTTTGATAGATCCAAGTGATAACGAATGTAACCATATCTTAGTCTTATCCCTCTCTTAGAAAGTAAATAATATAAGTTTATAGCATTATCTGATATACCATCATATTTAAATATAGCACACAATTCTAGAAAATTGGCAAGATATAAATTTGGATCTTCAATTGGTACTCCCCCAAAAGGATTATTTGATACAATTTGGATAATAGCAGGTTTAAGCTCAAATCAATTAGCCACTACAATGGGTTTTTGAATTCAACAATGAAGTTCATCCACCGTAGGGTTTGCATATTCTCTTAAAGGTCTAAACTCTTCAAAATTTTAATTATTTTGATTTGCCATTTCTTGAAACTTTTTAGTAATTTTTATTTTTAAAATTTTTCTAATTGTTATTTCTAATTTAGAATCATAAGACACAAGTTCTGCGGAACCTGAACTATGCATACATTACTATAAACACAAAATTTAAAAAAAAATGAAAAATAAAACACACAAATAAGAACATTATATAAAAACGACACTACAATATTCCTAAAATAAATCTTAAAATTCAAATAAAACTTACTAAAAATTTTGTTATCCAAAAACTTCTTTTTGAAATTATTTTTTTTGTGCAAATTACTAATATTTTTCTCCTTTCCCAGGCAACGGCGCCAAAAACTTTATCCCGACTTTCTATATATATATTTGTAAAGTTCGATGTATGTGATTATATTTATAATATTTCAATATGGGATTCTACGCAAGTATAAGTATCATTATCAAGTAATATATAACTTTCTGATTAAGCCTCGAATATCAAACCCACAGGAAGGATTCGTTTTAGATAACAAAATACTTAGCAATATATATTCTTACTCAAACTTAAAATGCTATAATAGGAGTAAAAGTTTGATTTTTTTTGTATTTTTTTATAATTAAAAATAAAGTAAACAACTAATTAACTAAACTAAAATACTTGAAAGTTGAAGGCAATATAAGTAAAATATCTTTTTCTTTATGATGAATCAGTGATAAACATAGAAATTCAGTTGTGGAAGTATGTTAAATATATTGTGCCAAATAGGAGAAATAATATTCTTTACCCTTACTAAAGATGTTATAAAGAACATTGGTTAATCTATAGTTCAAATAGTCTTGAATTTAGTGTTCCCTCTTCTCCCTCCACCTGGGGACTAACATCTCATATAAAAACCTAACACTATAAATCAAAATGGGGGCTTTAGTCTGTCACTCTAAAGTCCTCCAATTCTACACCCTTGTAAATATATTTTCCTATTTGTTTGCGCTTAACCATTCTCATTCATGAAATAATATGTGATTTCAACCATTTGTTGACTGAGACAATCGGATCTTACATGTTTTGGCAACTGGTTTTAACATCTTAATTGGCCAAATCAAGAAGTAAATGAAGTGCAAGGTCTTGAATCATCACAACTTCTTCCAACATTGAAGACTAATACTTCACAAAACTTTCTTTTAACATTTAGTCACTTATCATTTTAAGGAAAAAGATAAAAAAATACTCATAATTCATGGAGAAAGCACAACCACACATGGGTTTAAAAGTAGAAATCATGCTCACAAACAAGAAATCTAAATTAAAAAGCAAGTGTAGTCACAAAGATAAACACTTATCTCAAATTCTCTCCACCAAATGTATTAAACTTCCTTTGAACTTTCTTCATTCTCTCACAATACAAATTAACACTCAAAATAAAATAAAATAAAGTAAAGGTGGCCGACGGCGGCGAAGACAATAGGCTGCGGTTGTTAATTTTGATGGTTGGTTGCTGGCCCCTCTGTTTTGGAAAATCTAAGTCTTTTCTTATAAAAATCCAAGAAGTGCCTTGGTGTATTTTAAAAAGGTATCTCCATTCAATAAATCTTCTAAAAGATGTCTCCTCAAAAGTCAATTGAACGAATTTTTGTGCCCATGGGCTATTTCCCACATTTTTATCAAGGGTTGCTTAAAACACATCTTCAAAATTTCGCTCCAACTAAATATTTCTTCAAGTAACTAACTTTGGCGCATAAGCGCGAGGTACTTGGATCTTAGGCGCATATGCTCTGGCGCTGAGGCGTCAATTCTAGTGGCTTAGGCGCCCTAGTTCATTTTTGCACATTTCCTCATTTTTTGCTCCAAATTTGACCCTTTGTCACTCCTTTTAGCATTTTCCATCTATTTAATTGTACCTACAAGAAATACATATAAATACCTTTCATTAAAGCCCAATATCTTAAAAATAGGTATAAAAATGTGCACAAAAACACTATATTTTAGGTGTGTCAATGTGCTCGTAATATCTTCATTTGAAGTAGCTCTAAATCTTTCAAAATGAAATTTCTCTCATATCCTAGAAAATGGCAACGTGTGTGACTGCGACTCCAAATCAATTACAATTTTTTTTACTTCAATCAGGTTATGAATGTGCTCGATGATTCTTCTTGCTTCTATTGTAATTGTAACATTGCTTAAATTTTTTTGAGGTTTCTATGAATTGATAAATTATATCATAAATATCCTCTTAAACTCTGTGAATGAACTGATTGCACCAAATGGCAAGATATTGAACCACTGTAGCATGAACTCCTTCAGATTTCAAAAGGAGTTAGCACTTCAATCTGTCGTTCACACTTGGTAAGCACACCATCGACTCAAAAGAAGTGGCATTATAAGATGGGTTGGTCTTTCTTCAAAACAAATATAAATTTGGGATCTTGGATCATTCAAGTGCTTTAGCTTAAAAGATATGTCGAGAAAAATCATTCTCTAGAGTCGATTATAAGTCATTTGTGCACTTTTTCCTGCCTTGGTCTTGAGGTGCAAATCTGACACTGTCCGGATGATACAACTCATCACTCACACTTGGTGTCGAGGAGAGTGTCCTTCCTACATTTAGTTAAAATTTTTGATGAGCAAGAACCGTTGTTTGGGGTACCATATGTGCTAATTGCCGAAGAGTTTTCTTTATCATATCCCTCATTTGATCCTTAAGTTCTTCAATCTGTTGATTCATGAAATTTTTTGTGGCGCTCCATGTTGCCTATATTCTCTTGATTACTTTCTTCCTCTTGTGATATTCCCCTTCTTGTTTGTGGCATAAATTCATGCTCCCCTTTTAGGGTGTTGAACCTAGATTTTTCATCGAATCATACCCAAAGAGTATAATAAACATAAAGAGGGGAAAATAAGAGTCTCCTTTGAAAAAAAAAGGCAATCGAAATCCTAGAGATTTGAGAGAATCTACTCTTTCTCTAATACAATACTTCCTCATTATAGTAGTTGATCGCCCTTGAAAAGACACATCGTATCATTTTAAAATAAAGAAATCTCACTAAGAGATCTCGAGTCAGATCATATATAATTTCAACTTATACGCTCACTTGTAACATCAATACTTAGGAAATAATTTTTTTTTTGTAGCCTTTGGCCACTTTCTTTCCCCGTCACGAGTGTGATCCTTATCTCTTTAGTCATTGTCCCCAGCTTTGAGCTCCCCACTCATTAGCCTCAGCTCTGACCATATGGTATCGGGCATTGGCCCCCAAGCCGGTCAAGTATTGTGGTTCGTCAGTTAGTTTGGTAAGTGTGTCTTACGTTAACCATCCTTGCTTTTGTCATATTCACTCGGCTTGGGTGGTTCTCTTGGCTCTAGTGTTTAGCTCGGCCATAGATCAGTTGCCTTTAGGTCCAACGACCCACCACGCTTCCTTGGCTCCTTAATATTTTGATATCATCATTCGATGTCTGCTTGCAATGACACACAGCCTCCTGAAAATGTCATATGGTTGCCTACTTTTATTTGATAACGGCTATTGGCTTGATGATAGTCTAAAGATATTTACCTTTTTTCTTATGTACAATATATGGTGTGTGTGTGTGCGCGTGTGTATATAGATATATTTGTAATTAAATTTGTCTAAATATCTCAAAAAATGTTTCTTAAGAAAATATACTTCATTGATTTTGATGCAACCCAGCGGTAATTTAAGACGAAAATTTTTAAATTTTTTTATTCATAAGTAAATATTTTCAATATGATGTGCAAAAATCTTATACATGAGTGCAAGTTTTAGGAAGCTCGTTAGAACGCTGAGTTATTCAGTCTCAATAAAATAGGGCATTAATTTGTCTATTTTGAATTTCTTCGAGAAATATATTCTATACTAATATCTAAGACTGCTAGAACGAATTTTCTAACGCCAACATCAATGATATCTTTCGCATTAGTATTATGGCATAAAAACTCAAATTAATTGAAACATTGATGTGAAGATAAAACCCGTTTACCCGCTGGACCATCAACTTTCAGATATATAGAAAATGAATAGGAATCACTAAGGCCAACCAGGTCTCATCATTCAGTAGCACACAATTGATGATTAATGAATTCCTTTTTATACCTGCTGGACCAGGGCAATTAGTTGTCACCAACCCAGCCTCCTCATTCATTCACACAATTATTGACGGCCGCGTATGTTATTATCAACTACGTGTGGGTATAATAAATGCTGCTGGAGATGTGCTGGAGAGGTAAAATATAGGATAAAATCTTTGCAAAGACTTTCCCTTTTTAGGGTAACTCCGAAAATTTACCATCTTGAAAAACTTTAATTATGCGAAATTTAAGACTTGGAAAGAGAAACGATCTATGAGATCATATTCACAAAGAATTCTTTTTAATAGACGAGTTGCCTCCTCCACCCATTCTTATTGCCTTGCATTGGATGCAGGTGTTTCCTTTGCAACCTGCAATTAAGAGGCTAATATCATCTTGGCATAGAATTTTCAAGACAGAAAGAATAATCATATGATAAAATTAAATTTTTCTATTTTAACATTCGAACATTATAATTTACAATTTATTTAAATTTACAATTTAAAATAATTGAAAGAGTCTTTAAATAAAGTCATTTAATTTAAACAAATAAAAATTTACGTTTCAGTTGCTGTCCTCATCTTTTCTATTGATTTTCTCTTCTAAAAATCATTTTCTATTCATAAGTTCAAGTGTCAAAATGTTAAATCAACATAATGACTTGATCAAAATAACCCAGGAAGTTATCACACATATACTACAGTAATCCGCTGAAACACGGACAATATGCATGTGTGTTTTCCTATTTCCTTGTAGAAAATTGTATAAAAATCTAAAACATATATTCATGACATTTGCTCATGAAAGTAAACTAGAATCCTATATGCATTATATTTAGCCTTAGTTTTTAAAGTTTGATATTTTAACTACAATATACTTCTTGCTGTTAGCTTTTACATATATCTCAAGAGTAGTGTCTAAACATAACTTAGCACACACCTAACTGATAGATACTCATCCGTCAGCACAACAAGACATACAACATGTCTACTACTGTCTGAGATGGAAAAACTTTTATTCATCCGTGACCGATATTCTCCTGTTGGGACAGTGATTCTCGATCAAAATTACAGGATTTTCTGAAGTAGTTGAAAAGTATCCACAAATGCGGTGCATTAGCATCCCCAATGAGTACTATAAGAGGATGAACTCCCTCTAGCATGCACATACAAGCATTGATGTATAATTTTTACATTAATATTCCAAGTATATATTAAAAATTTTATTGACACTTTGCATTATCTATCAACCACTAAATGTATTTCTACTTTAATCTAAAAGACGTGTAATAATCTATTGTCCACCTAAAAACACAATTGTGCAATTATTTAAATATATATATCTTTCATATCTAATAATATGAATAATCTATTGTTATTTAACTATCATTAGTACATAACATAAATGAAATCGGGAATATCTTTATAAATATATATACAAAAGCTGAGATTTAAAAATATAATTATTTTTAAAAATTATTTTTGCATCTTATTTATTAGCGACTCGGGGCCCGTTTGGCATCGAGGAACAACTACGAAGCATTTTCAAAACGCCAACATTAGTGTTTGTTTTCTCTGTCTAGGTTGCATTGCATGATAAGCTACTTTCCATTTGTATTACACGCCGCCCGTGTGTTTGAACCCGCTCCCCGCAATCAGAGAAATTTTTTACAGCTTTGGCCTACCCGCGGTCGTGCGTCCGATTTTATTCATGGTACTACTGGACGTGTTATTCACAGTATGATTCGTGCGATCGCGCATCTGTTGACTCCCTTTGTTACGCAGTGTTATTCACGGTAGTTTTCAGGTGTTATTGCGGTATTATTTGTGTCTTTTGCTGGATGTTGATTCACATTGTTTTGTGGTGTTATTGCAGTAATATTTGTAGTATTATTTGCGTCTTTTGCTAACCGTTGATTCGCGGTGTTTTGTGTTATTATTTGCGGCAGTGTTCATGTGTTATTACGGTTCTATTCACGTAGTTTATAAAAAACATTAATTTTAAATTAGTAAATGTTATAAAAGAACGCATAAACATACTTAAAATATAGATAATATTAAGTATTTAATAATATAGTTTTACTACATTAATCTATAACTAAATTTATTTAATATTATGTTAAGTTAAATTTAAAACAACTAATTTTAAAATTATACGTATATTATATTTAATTTAAAATATAGAAATGTTAAACATAAAATTAAAATTATAATACATAAATTAATTTAATTTTTTAATATATAATTATTTATATTACTATATACATTAAATTACATAGTTATATATTAATTTATATATTGTTTTGTAAATATTAGGTTACTATATTTTAAATTAAATAGTTTTATATTACATATAAACTAAATTTATAATTTGTGTTTTTATATTTACTATGTTAACTTAAACACAATTAAAATTATTAATAGTTAAGTATAATTTATAAATAAAGTATTTCAACATAATATGCTATTAGTTATAGATATATAGTTAAAGCTATTGCATATTTATTTGAAAATTATTTATTAAGTATTAACTAAATTATNCCTTGAGTGTTACTGTTAAATCCTGTGGGATAAGAAGGTCTATAGTTAACATTTCCTTGGCTGGATGAATTTCCTAACGGGTTCACTGGGTTGTTTTCCCATTGTTGATTTGCAGAAGAATTGTTATTCCAATTAAAATTTGGATGATTCTTCCAACTTGGGTTATAATAGTTCGCATAAGGGTTGTTGGTTCTATCAATAACATTTAAAATCTCATATGAAGGTTGAACATCCACAAATTGCCCAGATGAATTCTCTTCCATCATAGGAGGTGAGAATAATTCATCCCATAATGATCTAATTTCTTTGATATCGCAGCAATCTGTGAAGCTAACAATTTAAAGTCTCATATGAAGGTTGAACATCCACAAATTGCCCCAGATGAATTCTCTTCCATCATAGGAGGTGTTGGAGAATAATTCATCCCATAATGATCTAAATTCTTTGATATTGCAACAATCTGCGAAGCAAACATAGATATTGCATTAGAATCATGGATACTTTTGATATTGCAGCAATCTGCAAAGCTAACATAGATATTGCAGCAGAATCATGGATACTAGCTAACAGTAATTTGTGAAGCTAACATAGATATTGCATCAGAATCATGGATACTAGCTACTCTTTTAGTAGCAATCTGTGAAGCTAACGTAGATATTGCATCAGAATCATGGATACTAGCTACTCTTTTAGCCAATCTGTGAAGCTAACATAGATATTGCATCAGAATCATGGATACTAGATACTCTTTTAGGATTTACTATCATAGGAGGTGTTGAAGAATAATTCATCCCATAATGATTTAATTTCTTTGATATTGCAGCGATCTGCGAAGCTAACATAGATATTGCATCAGAATCATGGATATTAGCTACTCTTTGAGGATTTACCCTTTCAGAGGGTCATTGAAAATTATTGGTAGTCATCTCTTCTATTAATGAATAAGCCTCATCNGATATTTTTCTTGAAAGAAATAGAGGATCAGAAACCTTAGACTTAATTATTGAATATCTTTACACTTTAGTATTAACTGAAGTTGTTTTACAAATTCTCTTAATTTATATTATTATATTTGGAAAACTAAAATATGAAAGTCTAAAAGTTAAGGTCTTTATCATAAGTCATATTTTTTATGTNTTCTTAAGTTATACTATTATATTTCAAAAACTAAAATATGAAAGTCTAAGAGTTAAGGTCTTTATCATAAGTCATATTTTTTATGTAGTAAAGGAGTTACTCGAGACAAGTAACATGTAAGTNACTCCTTAAATTAAGCCTAAATGTTAATTAAGGTTAAATTTTCAAAATTACACATTTGCCCCTAAGACTCTAACACTTCATAATTTGTCAAATTCAATTCAAATGACTTTGGAATTTTTATACTAACTCATTAATGGGTCAATTAAGACATCATAGGAGAAAATGTGATTTTTCAATATTTAATTTAATTTATATAATTATGTTTATGCAAAAATAGAATTGTTCAAAGAAAATTCCTAACTTGACTAAAGTGACTCCTAATCTTTTGAAATTTTTACTCAAGGTAAACCTAGACTAAAGAAGTATTTGGACTAAATTTTATGATTTTTAAAATATTATTTGAATTTTAAGAATTATTTTAATTTCTGGAGTATTTATTAAATATAAAATATTTTAAATGTGGAAAATTGAGTTTTGTATTTTTGAAAAGTTTCCCTGAGGTCAGAGAACTCATAGAAGAAGATTTTATATTTTTCAAAATTTTATTTGATTTATTGGAATTATTTTAGTGAAAACTCATTTTTAGCCTTTAAAAATTATTTTTTAAATTTTGAAATTCAGTTTCTTTATTTAAAAAATCAGGAAAAATATTATAATTGTTCCTAAGTGTTTAGGAAGTAATTTAGAACTTTTCCATGTGTTTTATTATTTTTGTTATTTTTAGGGATTTTTAATTATTTAAATATTAAAAAAAGTCTAAAAATCATGTTTTTATTTTAAATATCATTTTATATTTAGAAAATACCCTTAATCACAGAGAACTCAAAAAATAAGTTTTTATAAATTTTTTAGCTATATTTTGATTTTTAAAAATCTTTTAAATGCCAAAAAATGATGTTTATCTTTAAAAATCAACTTAAGTTATCAAATGAACTCAAAATATTTTGAAATTTTTATGGTGAGCTCTTTGGATCATAAATAATAGTGGAGATTAAAAGCCAAGTCATTTAAATGTTTATATATTTCAAAATTAATTACCTTAGTAATTTAATGTATATGAAAATTAAGTACATTTTAAATGACTTGACCCATGAAATTATTTCCAAAAGCTTCTCTAGTCATGTTGGACCTTCCAAAATTTTCTTGGAATTTTCAATCAACATGCTAATTTTCATGATTATTTTAAGGAAATAATGTACATAGATTTGAAAAATATGATCCTCTGTCTAGGGACCTCCTCTGACTTTGGAAAAATCAGAGAATGTTCTCCTTGACAGAGGCTACAATGTGTAAAAAATTAAAGCTATTATGATAAGTCTACATGAATGGAGAATCAAAAGATTCAAATCAGTATTTAATTAATTAAAAATAAAATATTCATCAAATGGACTTCAAATTATTTCTACATTGTTTTCCTCTGATCACTGAGCAAGGTGTTATTTTTATTTTATTTTTATGATTTTTCTACACCAAGATATGTATTTTTGAAGTTAAGGGAGTTTAAATAAATAGAAAAAGCTCTATTTTTCTACTTATCCACGCAGCACCCCGTCAACCTACGACAGCTTCAAAGCTCCAAGCCGCGTGCTCCCATTTGACGCCGCCGTCCGTGCCAGCAACTACGTGTCCCGTTGTTCGTGTAAAGAAACACTGTCCGGCTTCATCTTGGTCATCCATTCAATACACGCTTGATCAAATGGCTCCCCGTCATCGTCCCCGATAGAATGATCCCGTGACCGTCCACACTAAAACCCTAAGATCTATGCCTAAACTCAACCAAATCACTTCGGGTTTGATCCTATGGACTCGTCTAAGTGAGACGAACATAATCTATACTGCTAAGGTACCATGAAATCAAGCTTAAGTAAATGAAGAATCAAAATAAGCTCAGGAGGAGGAGTTTTATACCTTTGCTCTGAGAAGGGAGGCGGTAATCATGCAATTAAATTAAGCCTAATCAAATGTAGAATCAAAATAGGCTCGGGAGGGGGAGAAGTTTTATACGTTTGCTCTGAGAAGTGAAGCTTCAATCAGAGGGTCTTGGCACGTTCATTGGGGTCCAAGGAGGTTAGGGATTAAGCCTCTTGCTGTGGTGTAAGGCCTAGGTATGAATTCGATCACGACCGAATTTGGGTGTTGGTCTAGAGCTATAGTAGAGGCTCTGTAGAAGGGGGATTTTATGGGGCTTTGGCTTCTTTCTTGGTTGTGAAGGTGTGGGTAGAGTTAATTTGAGTTTGGTGGAGTGTGGACGTGTAATGAGCTCTGTCCTGATTTCTAACAAGATTTGAAGCTCAAAATTGAACTCTAGCAGTGGAAATTGATGAGGGAAAGCAGTTGGAATGCACTGAGGGAATCTTACGGAAGCTCTGCGGTCAAATTGGAGAGGTCTCTCTAAGAAATTTTCAGCACTTGGTTTAACGGCCATGGAGGTGGCCTTTTATAAAAATGGGGTTATGGTGGCTGTCATGGCCAAATAGGAGGTGTAATGTGGTGCTTAAGTGGAGGGCAGAGGAGCTCTACAATTCAATTCGGTTGAGTTGACCTCTAAGTTTGATTTGGGTGAAGCCTCATGGGGGTTGCTCTCGGTTTGGCCTTTTTCCGACCACTAGGCTGGCCGACTGACCAGGGGGGAAGTGGCTAGGTGCTCAGGGCATCCAGAGGAATCTATCATAACAATTTAATGCAAATGTGTTTTGATTTGGCAAGGATATCTTAAGCATGTGTATTTTTAAGAATAAGATCCCTTAATTTAGGGGACTTTTGGTCCATGGCTTAGTTTAGGTGGTTAGATGGATTTTGGCTCAGCCTTAGAGGTCAACTAATGGCTGAGGTGGAGTTAATTTGGTTGCTTTAGGGGGGTTAGGTCACATTTAGTGCATGGGTCCAAGTGGTTGCAAATGACCAAATATTGGGTTTGTTCTATGCTAGCCATGTCAATTGGCCCAAATAAATGTTTTCTTTGGTTTAATGATCATAATGAACAACTTTGGTGAAGGATGGAAGTGCTTTTGAGCTCAATTGAAGGGTCAATTTGAGGGAATTTTGAATTTTAATCAATTTGGTCATGTTGGGCTAGGCTTGGGTCTAGCTTGAGCTAACCTTGGGCTAATTCCAAATTGATTATTGTAAATGGTCAATAGGGACCCCATGAAGAGTTTTCAACATGAATTGGATGCCAATTTGGAGGTTAAGGCAATCAATTGGGTGAAACATGGGGACAGCCAATTTGGGGCTAAATTTGGGAATTTTGGATTCAGGCCAAAATCAAATGGATTTTAGGCTTCACCAAGGCCAATTGATGATTGATTTTGATGTGTAGGAATTTTATAAAGATTTTTCAACATTAATTGGGGCCAATTGACTGGGCTATGAGTTCAATTTAGTGAGATTAGGTCATGTAACCAAAATTGGGGGTTTGACCTATACCAAAATTGGGCTCAAATCATGGGCCAATTAAGCATGGATTTGGTATAGTTTGGCCAAAAGTGAATTTGAGTATAGGATTGAAATTGGGGTAAATTGAGATCAAATTGATGGACATTTGAGTTGAATTTAGGGAAATTTGGGCCTTTAAAGGGCAATTTGGGGGTTTTGATCAAATATGGTCAAATTGGCCAAATTGGGTCATGTGATAGTTGAGAAAAATGAAATTAGGAATATTTGGGGGGTTTTGGGAATTTTTGGGATTTTATAAAATTTTTGGAATTTTGGGCCAAAGAGGGGTATTTTGGTAATTTGGACAATTTGAGGATTTTGGGTAGCTTTGGGGAATGTAGGGGCAAAAGGGTAGGTTGGGTGTCTTGGTAGAGTTGCATTGCCAACCATCATAAATAAGTCATGGATCAATGTAAACCCATCTTGGGTCCTCTATGTAGTGGTCTTAGTTAAACCCTAGCCCGGGGCTAATGGGTTTAGGGAACCACCTACAGGAGTCTCCCAAAAGCATCAAGGGACCAAAGCCTAGAAATTATGGGTTTAGGGTAATGAGTGATTGTGAGTGCAAACAAGTGCCTTAGCCCTAGACCAACACCCAAGGTCAACCCCAAGGTCCAGCGGTCCTAAGGGTGACTCATCTTGAGTTTCCTCCATAGTGACCCCACCTACTAAGTTCTAGAGGTTATGACCAATATGTGGAACTTCAAGTTGAGTAGAGAAGAGTTTGAAATTTTTAATGGTGGGGGCTCCTTGTCTAGTTTTCTAAGAATAGTCAATAGGAAAATCCTATGGCTAGAACTTAGGCTACTAAGAAGGAAAAACTGAATCTCAACCAAAAGTGAGGTCAACACCCATCTATCAAGCGAAATGAGCAATCAAATTTAGTAGCTAAGCCCACCTCCTGATAACCCTTGTAATTATAAAAATGCATAAGTCAGCTGACGCCAATGATTGATATATGCCACATCCTTATGTATGAGCTGCATAATACACACGTTGTGTTCTTTTTATCAAGTCACTGTGACAATATTTCTTTGTAACATCATTTTTGTTTTAATATTTTTGTAGATGTTTATAAAAAAAAAGAAAAGAGAGAGGGAGGCTAGAGGAAAAAAAAAGACTCTCACCAGAGACCTTGCATCGTGACTCCCACGCAACCCTCCCGGTATTCTCTTTTTGTTAGATCATATCCTCAATCCTCTCCGTTGAAGGGGATCAAAAGGTAGAACATATAACTCAGGATTGAAGATTACATCCATTTTCTGGTTTCACCTTTCTTACATAGATCTCTTTTAGCTTATGTGAACTCATGGGCATTACAAGGCCTGACATTCTAAAAGTATTCAACACTTATGCCTTGAAATTTAATTATATATGTCTTCAAACCTAATATTCTAATAACTTAGGATTCACCTAATCTAACACTTCATTTTGGATCTTAGACATCTCTGTTATATGCCATTTTATGAGCATCATTACTTTTGGTGCTTACATTAATATTTTCTAGCTCATGTCTTAGATGTCTTTATTAAGGGATTTTTGTCACGACTTTTAATTATCCTACCTACCAAAGATCCTATTCAGGGGTTTCTTTGTTGATGTCCATTACATTCATTCTACACCTCTTTCGAATTCTATTAGGCTAGAGGCATCCTTTATATTATTTCTTTTCAATCAATATGTCTCAACATAATCTCATTAGCATCTAAGGACAAAATCATCAAACCTCTAACTAAAGTGTGAAGCACCAAGTTTGAATTAATTCGAACAATAGTTAAGTAGGTAACCATGAGGATAATCATAAAAATCTTTTAGTGAAGTTATTGAGCATGAACACTTTTGATGGATTCATATCAAGATAGTTTTATCACATATTTCTCTTAAACATGTGCATAATTATTAAAATCATTACTTTGTAGAGTACGAACAATTAGAGCTAGGTTTATTAGAGTTAAGTTAAATCAAACATAGAAGTGTATCGTGAATAAGAGCAATATATCAAGATTTGATTTCATCATCAGCACCAAGTATCCAAATCTCAGAATGAACTATTGAGAAAAAAAGTTTGATTAGGCTCTCGTTGAAATCTATACATGCTTCAAGTTAGTGCCACATGAACTACTCTTGATCTTCTAATGCACAATTGAATCAATAAGAAAGCGAAAAAAAAACACTAAATGCTCTCTCTAAAATCCTTTAAGCTCCCCCTAGTTACAGGATACGAAGATTGATTGTTAAGATAAATCCGTCAATTATATTATTGATGGCATAAGTTGTGTTCAACATGCCATGATGTTACACTGCTAATGTACTATGTGTTGTTATGGACGAAATCATCACATAAGAAATTCTATAAAGAATAATCATACAAAATTAGTACGATATGATCAAAATATGACAGCTTATAAAACATGCACAATCATAAAAAAACATTTCCCAATTACTTGGGGACAAACATGAGAATCATTATTCTATATTTATACACATAATTCATCATTTTTTTCACATGATTAACCATTCTATAAAACACAAATATGTAACAAAGAAAAAAAAAATTCTCCTAGATAGGATAAGGGCAAGGATAAACATTGTGAAAAAGGATTAATGCCACATAATTCTAGTGAGTTTACATATCTAAAACCTACATTTCAATATCTATATTTATACCATTTTATTATACATAACATATATATTTCCCTCTCTAAATGCCAATGAAAATGATATTTTAAATGATTAAAATTATTTTTTTAAGTAGATATAATAAAATAAATCATTATAATCATTCAAATTAAAGTGCATGGTCGGAACCCCCTTTAAAAAGAGTGATGTCATGAAAGTACAGTACGTTTGATTATTTTTAATAAATATGTTGATTACTGATCAAATTTACAGACCAAAGCGTGCTAAAAATAAAAAATAATTTTGATATTAAACAAAATAAAAAATAAAAGAATGATGCTTTAAATCGTATGTACTTATCTCCAGTCTGCAGGAGTCCAAGAAAGTGATCTCTCTTTCAGTTCACATGACTCTCTCTCTCTCTCTCTCTCTCTCTAGACCGGCGTGGAAAAAATATGATTATTTACATAAATACCATCAAATTTTATTTATGTGAATATCTATAAGTTTTTTAATAAATAAGATGATATAAATATGCAAAAACTGAAGTTTAGATGATAGATATGTAAAACATAGGAATTAAGCGGTATGTTTGTAATTTTCCTAGGTTTTAAAAATATACTTATAAAAAAATTTTAGCATATAAAAAGTTTTAAAAAAAAATTAAAGAAATTTAAGGCCTCTTTATTTATTGAGAACTTAATTTTCTATGGAGAAAAAGAGATTTATTTTTTCCAAAAAAAATAAAATAGGTAATTAAGGCCTTTAATTCTTATGTGTTTGCACATATAACACTTACAATTTTATTTTTTATATTTATAAAATTCAAATTATTCATATCTCATTTTAACTTTTAAAATATGAAATGCAAAGGTAGGGTGGTATGTATGCAAAAGTAGTTCCGAGTTTGGGTGTTAGAAATGTAAATACATAGAAATTGAGATGTACGAATGTAAATCTTTCTAAAATAAAAATAAAAAAAACTTAAATCAAGTAAAAAAATCAAAAGTTGTCAATTGTTGACCAAATGAATGCAAGATGCAGTTCTCTTATCAGTCCTTTTTTAACTAAAAATTCATAATCATATTTATGACTTTAAATCCCTATATTTTATATGAATTTAAATCCTTATTTTCTGAATTTTTATCCACTGAAATGAAAAAGTAAAGGACATTNCTTAAATTTTCTGTGATTTATTAAAATTAATTGATGTTTTGGGGATTTTAATAAAAATAAAAATATTTTATATATTGAAAAATATATTTTATATTTT
>JXCR01147223.1:195699-213440 GCA_002079205.1 Phalaenopsis hybrid cultivar
TAGTTCCAAGTCAACACCCAGGGTCGACCCTAAAGCCAAGTAATCCTATAGGAATTCTTCTTGAATCCTCTTATAATGATCTTACCTACTAAATGCTAGAGGTTAAGATCAATATGTGGAATTTCAAGTTGAGTAAAAAGAAGAGTTTTGAATTTCTAATGGTGGGGTACCTCTTCTAGTTTTCTAAGACTAGTCAATAGGAAAGTCCTATGGCTAGACCTAGGCTACTAAAGAAGTTTCTAGACCTCAACCAAAAGTGAGGTCAACATAGGAGAAATCTCTCCTAAATCTAAACATTTAAAAATTGATAGAGGCATAAGAATAATACTAGATCCTAGATCACATAACACTTTTCCAAAAAAACATTTCACTAATACCACAAGGTATAGTAAAACAACTAGGATCTTTAAACTTTTTAGGAAACTTTTTTTGAATAATGAAACTACACTCTTCACTTAGTGTAACAGTTTCATGATCTTCGAAGTTCCTTTTCTTGTTTAGTATATCTTTCATAAATTTTACATAACTTAGCATATGTTTGAAAGCCTTAATGAAAGGAATATTTATCATTAGCTTTTTAAGGATTTCCAAAAATTTTGTAAATTGTTTATATTTTTTCTTCTTCTTCAGTCGTTGAGGAAATGGAGGTGGTGGTTTTTGTAAAGAAATTTGTTTTGGTTTATTTTCATCATTATCGCTTTCAATTTCTACATTCTCCTCCTCAACTTCAGTTTCTCTTTGGATTCTTATTTCCACTTTTTTTCCATTTCATAATTGAATAGCTTTAATATGCTCCTTATTATGATCTTCTCGATTAACTTCAAAAGTACTAGGAAGAATTCCTAAAGGTCTATTACTAAGTTTAGTAGCAATATGTCCTAATTGATTTTCAATATTTCTAATTGCAGCCTCTTGATTTTGTATTTGTTTGCCCATGTTCAACATTACTTCTTCCATAATCAACATTTTCTCCTTAACTTGTGTGTTATTATTAAATCTAGGAGGATAATAAGGTCTATAATTAGGATTTCCTTGGTTATTTGGATTACCTAAGGGGTTCAATGAATTATTATTATTATTCCAACTAAAATTAGGGTGATTTTTCCATCAATGATTACAATAATTAGAATAGGTATTATTATTTCTATTATTTATAACATTCAAATTTTCAAAAGACGATTGAGCATCAATTATCTGTCCTAGTGAATTTTTCTCTAACACTCATGGTATTTGAGAATAGTTCACTTCAATTTAATCAATCTTTTTCGATATAGTGATAATTTGTGATGTTAAAATAGACATCGCATCAGAATCATGAATACTAGCTACTCTCTTTGGATTTACTCGTTCAGAGGGCCATTAAAATTGTTAATAGTCATTTCCTCTATTAAAGAATATGCTTCATCAAAAGGTTTTGACATTAATGATCCACCCACAACAGCATCTATAATATATCTAAGTGATCCTACTAATCCATTATAAAAAGTTTGAATTATTAACCAATCTGGTAAAGCATGGTGTGGACATTTCCTAAGGATATCTTTAAATCTTTCCCAAGCTTTATGTATCGATTCCCCTTCAAACTGACAAAAATATGTAATATCATTTCTAAGCGTAGTAGTTTTTTAGGGTGGAAAATATTTAGCTAAAAATTTTTGTGATAGTTCTTCCAGGTTCTGATAGATCCATGTGCTAATAAATTTAACCAAGCTTTAGCTTTACCTCTTAATGAAAATGGAAAAAGTCTAAGCCTAACAACATCATTAGACACTCAATCATATTTAAAAGTAGCACATATTTCAAGAAAACTAGCAAGATATAAGTTAGGATCTTTAGTAATTATTCCTCCAAACTAATTATTTTGTACTATTTGGATAATAATAGGTTTAAGTTCAAATGAATTAGCAACAACATTGGGATTTTGATTAGTCAAGTGAAGTTCATCTGCTGTAGGATTAGCATAATCTTTTAAAAATCTTTGTTGATTTTCATTTATTTGATTATCTATGTTATTCTCCATTGTGTTCAAATTTCTAATTTCTTTTTGTTGTTTTTGAACTTTTCTAATAGTGCGTTCTAATTCCGAATCGTAAGGTACTAAACCTTTAGATCCAATACTACACATAAACAAATATAATAAACAAAGTAAAATTTCTATAAAAATACACTTAAAAAAGTATTTAATAATATTTTTTATGATTTTTTATTTTTTTTAATAATTTTATCACTAAATTTCTTAATTTACCAAATCTATTTAATTTACTGTTACCTTCACCGACAATAGCGCCAAAAACTTGATCCCGAAAATTATAGATGTGTAAAATTAATAAAGTTGACTTCGCTTTGCAGCGATGCCAAAATTTTTTTTTGTTATTTATGAATAAAAAATTAAAAGAATTTATGTTGGGATTCTACACAAGTATACACATTATTATCAAGTAATACATGAATTTCTGTTTAAGCCTCAAATATTGATCCCACGAGGAAGGTTTAAATTTTATATGGTAATTTAATTTAGGAAATTCACAGTAATAAAGAAAATCTACTATACTAATTCTAAATATTTAAGGTGCTATCAGGATTAAATTATCAACTACTAGCAAGACTATAAAGTAAAGTTAAACTATAACTACTAAACTATGTTTTTGTGATGAAGCTATCAAATATGAAAAAGTATCTTTCCCACTACAATGAGTTTTTTGTTAAATGAGAGAGATAAATTGTTTGAATTTGTATTGTGCCAAATAGAAGCAATTTTAATTCTCCACCCTTGGTTAAGTTTTATAGACAATCGTTGGCTAATCTCAGGTTTAGTATCTAAATCTCTGGTTAGGCTGAGAGGAGACTGGCTCTCTCTCCAGAGCTCCCACTTCCCTTCCCCTGAAGGCTAACTCTCGTTTTAGTTCTTAAACACCAAGAATAAATTGGGGATTTTAGTCTGTCACCCTAAAATCTCCAATTCTTCGCCAAGTTATATATATATTTCCCTATTTATTTGCACCCAATTCTATGAATGAAACACTCCTCCATAGAATTGAATGTGATTCTCACTTTGTTGTAGAACTCATAATCCATTTCCCAAATCATATTTTTCACAACAAATTTTAATATTTCAATTGGCCAGATTGAAAAGTAAATTAAGAACGAAGTGGAAAAATCATCACAATTTATTTTATATTTTAAAATTGGCACATCCAAATTATCTCTTAATTTCACCATATCTAAAAGTAGGGAGAAAGACAAACTAAAATACTCAGAACTCACGAGGAAGATATGAAAAAATATGAATTTCATAAACAAAAGAAAGTTTATACAACAATAATAAACAAACATCACTTATCTGTAACTCTTCCTCTAGGCAAATCCCTTGTAGCCTCTCTTGGACTCTTTCTTTCATTATAACACTCTTGACTTTCTATTTAAAGATGTAAGGAAGAAGAAATCTCTCACTTCTCTTCCTCTCTAACATCTCTTAAGAGAAAACACTCTTAGACTCATCACACTAGACAATAAGACACTCAAGTAAACTCATGTCTTTTTCTGATCAATTTTCAATCTAAATAAAGCATAATGTCAGTTTTCCAAGACGTTCCTCCAATAATTATTCAAAAAGCATCCAAATTCATCAAAACTTCTAGAATTTTGCCTAGCACTCACTTTGGCACCTTCGGCACCTGTGGTCAAATTTATATTTTGTGCTCTCTATTAAATGGCACTATCGACACTGATAAGGTTTTGGACTCTTGGTTCATGCATGCGCCATCGACGTCCTTACTAGCGTTGTTGGCGCTGAGTATTTTTTCTAAAATATCATTTTGACTCAAAATTCCATCATTTTGCTTTCTTTTTGCTTCAAGTCCTAAAAATCATCAACCTGCAATAAAACATAAAAAATTCCTTCTTTTAAAGCGTAATATCACTAAAAATGAGTATAAAAGATAGTTCTAAAAATGCATATATTTTCGATGCATCTGTTTCTAAAAAGAGTTCTCCATTCTAAATGAGTTTAATTGCTCGTTTAGACTAAGTAAACTAAAATAAAATAGTAATGTTGGGATGATGGAATCGTGAGTTTTTAACCGGTGTCGCTTAGCTTAAATTAAAATTCCTCTAAAACACTTAAAAAATTATAATAATGACAAAACCAAAACATTGACACATAGACTACAAAATCATAAAACCTTTAACCTATAGCAGTCGAGATGAGGAGCTTGGAGCAGACTCCATGGGCAGCGCAACATCTTTAGAAGAGCAAGCAGGGTCGTTATCATCAAATCTCTTCTTAACTTAAATTTTGAGCCATATGACTTTGAGGTAGTTTATTTAGGATGATGTAAATCCTCAACTTATCTTTAGGCTTTTTCATAATTCTGTTGTGCAATATAAGTCCTAACTCTCTTTAAGTTTTTGAGGTTGTCGTTCAGTATAATGTAAACCATTCTATCTTTTTAGCCTATTTGCATGATCAGGATCATGTAAGTTTTAACCATAAATAATAAAATTGGTAGGATAGAACATTGAATAATATTATTTGCAAAATTAAAGCCAAACAATATGATAGTTCGGGAAGTCACTGAGGTTTTACTTATGATCTATGACCTCCCCTACCTTTCTTTCATTGG
Organism: Phalaenopsis hybrid cultivar; assembly: GCA_002079205.1. Classification (NCBI taxonomy): domain Eukaryota; kingdom Viridiplantae; phylum Streptophyta; class Magnoliopsida; order Asparagales; family Orchidaceae; genus Phalaenopsis; species Phalaenopsis hybrid cultivar. The sequence continues at coordinate 200,322 of JXCR01147223.1, forward strand.
ATTATGAAAATAATTGTTCCTATTTGGTTCTTTCCCACTTGAATTTTCCATGATTGACCTTAAAAACCCTAAACATTGAATTCACGAAGATAAATACCTCTGATCTAAATCAATAGTTTTTCTTAAGTGACTTCAGTCACGTAAGTATAATTAACTATAGGGGCCTTATAAGAAACTAAAGTACCCAAATAATATAAACCCTATCTAGTCATTGTATTAGATAAAGGAACTTGTCGATCAACATAAAAGGTTCAAAAACTAGAACATATGTCATAAATTCTTTAGTTTATCTTATTAAGCCTTGCTATCGAGTAATGTCTTTATTACTCGGGATAGGTGCATCGTTTGTGGTGTTGCTCAATTGTTTAAACCATTAAATGTATGGGATCAATTCGGTCTCATATTTTCCAAAACTAAAATACTATTTTCAAAATAAAAATTACATATCTCTATTAAATTAAATATATTTTGAAAGCGACCAACAAATTCAAATCTGGTGACTGAAAATTTCTGCCGACTCTGCTGGGGATTAACACTTCTCTCCATTATGATCAGAAGGTTTTCTCCTTCATACATTGATAATGTGTCCATGTCTCTCATGGTCCAAATTGTCATTCTTCTGTTGGCATGCTTTGCTCATTTCTTTCTTGGGCAAGCACGGTCAACATTTCTTCGATTCCAAGAATGTCTGTTTAACTATCCTTAAACAGTGGGGTTCAAATATCTTTAAAGTTTTGTGTGGGTTCGGACCCCCAATGGGTGTGTAAGCGAGGTGAATTTTGAAGTTAACTCTGCAGTAGGTCCTGAATTTCACTTTTATTCTGTGTATCTTGGGTTTGACTTGCTAATAGCAAGTTCAACCCAGTCTTTACTTTCATACTTTCCATTTAAACACCAAAATTAAGTGAAATCCTTTAAAATGTAATGTCAATAAAATATAAAAGACACAATCTAATAAAGATGAAAATATTAGAACAAAATAAAATAATACAAAAATAATATATATAAATTAATCTCAAAACAACAATAAATGTAAAGGAAAATTGCTCAGTTCAGAGGACAATCTTTGCTAATTTTAGTGTTTTCACTAGAATTGTGATGTATAGTCCATCACTAATTCTCAAAGCTCCTCAACTAACAACTGTGATGACATCACCGATGTTGATCTTTTCATTCAATAGAAATATGCCCATGACAAAGCTGCACTCCACCAGGGAGCGATGATAAAGTTTGGTACCAGCTTCTATGAGGTCAATGTCATCCTCAGAAAAGCACCATTTGTAAACATAAAGATCGCCCCTCCGAAAGTAACTGAACCCACTACTGAATATGACTTGAACGATAAGTCTAATTTCCCTGAATTTAAGAAACCTAAATTTAGGGAGGCTTCCGTTAGTTCCGTTGCCCGCTTGTGTGCCAGCAAGAGTCATCAAGCTATTGCCACTAGATTTTCCATCACTGCACCAACTGTTATGTCTATTAAAGTAAAGGAAATTCTGTATGAGGAAGATTTTGGTGATGTGTTTGCACATGCCCAATTAGTGTTTGAGATTGGGTCTATCTCCAGAAATGTGCCTTTGACTAGGACACAGAGAAGAAATTTTAGCCAAAAAATTCTAAAAGCATTAAAAGCGAATACTGCAAGATTGGCTCTCGTCAAGAAAACTCCTCGGTCGGAGGAATATGAGGAGCGTGTTACCTAACCTCTCCTCAGCGGGAGCAGGTTTCATCTGTTTTCTGCCTCTACTAGAGAGGAGAGCTTTATAGGATTGCCACCACACTACCGCGACCACATGATTGCAAGAAAGAAGGGGAGAGGCCCACACCACTCACTCAAGTCCGTTCGGTTTTTGAGAAGCTAGCAGGGAAATAACAATGTTTCGTTGCTAAGCTTTTGAAAAAGATGGGATGTGTTGTATCCCCACGGATGAAGAATGTAATCTTAGGAAAGGATAAGCCCCCCGCTAAGTTATAAAGATCACAAAAGACACCACTATCAGATCTTGCTTGGGAGACCGTGTCAATACCACCTACATCATCGTGGATACTACTACCGTTAATTGGAGACCTACAGAGTGTAGATCAGCTAAGTCTCACTTGGGTGCAAGAATTTTGCTCGTTGTTAATAGTGAAGAATCTCCAAGAAGGAGTAGTGGAAAAAGATCTACTACCATATTGGGTTCGTACGTTAGAGAGCGCACTTCCATTTGAGATGCTGATCTCACTACTGAGACACCCCGTCTCAAGCATCGGTGCCAAAGAAGAAATTTTGGGTACCTAAGGTCGCTGGACCGGCATGTCTTAAAGGAGCAAGAGAGGGTTCTTTGGAAATGGATTGTAAGTCTATTACTCTAACCGTCACCGTCACATCTACTCGAGAGATTATTACAAAAAGGAAGGAACTTTAAAAAATGTTGATAGATCTCAAGGTAAACAAATAAAAGGAAGTTAATGCTAAGCTGGGAAAACTCAGAGCTGAGATCACAGATTTAGCCTAAGAAATTGGAATGGATTTTAATGAGGAAGACTACGATTTGTCAGATTTTATGGAAGAGGAATTATCTGGAATCAACATCGTTGAGACCCTAGCTACATCATCTACGCACGATGCTCCACCTTCCACTGAGGAGAATGCCATGGATGAATTACTAAGGGGCATACAACAAAGGATAAGTAGATTAGTCAGCCTGAGAAAAAAGTGGAAGAGATGTGGACTGCCATAATCACCATTCAGGGACAGTCAAAATCATAGCAAGTGGCATCACTGGAGGTACACCAGTTGGAGATCGTACATATTACAAAGAAAATGAAAAATTTTGCTTTCGCCAACATAGTTGAACCACTAAAGAAAGTTTTGACTCAAAAAATGGTGCAAAAAAGTGATTTCAAGCAATTAGCTGAGAAATGGGTAAAGGAAGCCTTAGCCCAATCGAAAGAGAGCACATCGATTTCAAAGAGAATACCATACCTAGAGGAATTTCATGTTGTCCCTTACCTAAAAGGGTTCATTCCACCAACCTGTAAGACTTTCAATGGAATGGGCAACCCCCGATAGCACGTTGCACAATTTCGAGCAAACTGTTGCAGCACCAGGGAGGGGGGGATGAGACACTACATTTTCATTTGTTCATGAGCAACCTTTCAAGGGTCATATTTTATTGGTATGCAAAGTTACCTAATGGATCAGTCAAGACATTTGCAAAATTAGAAAATATGTTTATAAAGAGATTCACTGGAGCTCAACACCAAGTCACCATAAGAGATCTCGTGGTGGAGCGATAGAAGACCAATGAGACCTTGGTGGATTAAATTTTGAGGCGGAGGAATTTAACCATGAAGTGTGAGCCTTATCTACAAGAATAACACACGATCGAGATCCTACTCAAGGGTATCCATGGTCTGATGACTTTCATGCTTAAGGGACTTATGATTAATTCATTTGAGAAGTTACTTAGCAAGACTAGCAGTTTAAAAGAGGTGGTTAAGCAAATAGTCTTTAAAAAAGCATGAAAAGCCCAGACCAATTAAAGTATTCAAAAACAAGTTTGAGACAGTGACAATGATTAAAAAGTGCAAGTAGCGAATGAAGATTCTGACCAAGCAGTCTCGTCAAGATTACCAGTAGCTGGTGTAGTACAGTCAACATCTACCACAACAAAACAAACTCTAGCCTCAGTACAATTCACAAAAACCAATTCAATATAGCCAGCCCTCGATGCAGTACGGTTAGCACCCACAACAATATGGTTACCAGAACAGTCAGCCTAGCCACCAGCCATTTCAACAGATACTGCATAGGTTAGATGGAAGATAGGGTTTGTCAATAACAAACTGATTGAACCAAGTATACTATTTTAAAGATGAAGCCATAGTGAAGATGTTCCCAAACTTGTTGAGGAAGCCTAAGTTCAGATTGTCTGAGCTTAAGAAATTGGAAGTGTTAACAAGAAGGATCATCCCTACTACTGCCCGTATCATAAATTACTTGGACATACTTTGAGGGTTGCTTTAGCTTCAAGGCATGGCTCAAGAGGAATTTCAAAAATGAAAATATAGCAATTCTAAAAGAATATTTAAAAGAACATGAAAGAGGTTCTATAAATATGATTTCAGTCGAGCCAATTACTCTGATAGATCTGTATGCAGATGAGGACGGATGGAACACAATTTGGACATGAGCCTCCAAGAAGATTTTGGATCAGATTCAGAATGCTTCAATGCAAGCCTCTGCTCGAAGTCTGTGACCTTTGAAATTGATGTTGGAGATCACGCCAGTGAAGCCGCTGTAATAGAAGATGATGAAGAAAGAGATCTTGGAGAAAGCAAGGACTGATAACATGAAGGGTAGGGTAGAGGCTGCCTCTATTAGATTTTTTGTCTCAGGTTTGGGGGAGAAATTCCTCAAATTGTTGAATCTTTATGATTATCTCTACGCCCCTTCAGGGTCTTATGATTATATGAGTTGCAATTTCAACTACGTTTTGACTGTCTCTAGTAACGACATAACTAACCACAACAAATTTAACTCTGATTTCAATTCTCAAAATGATCCTCAAATCATACTAAATCTCGATGGATGCATTAACAAAGATGAAGAAGACATTGACAACATCAACTATGATAGTTCAGAGAGTGGCGAACTAGTCCTCTAGTGCAAAGGAATGTTGATTGCAATTAACCTAGACTTTTCTGGTTCATAATTGATGACATAAGAATTAGCTACAATGTCTGGAAGAGAACCTCTGAGTTTGACTCAAAAGGTGCAAGAGATAACAGAAGTAAATTTGAGGAGTGGGAAAGTGTTACCCCAAGAATAGCTATAATGAAAAAAAGGCAAACAAGTAGTTATTAAAGAAGGGCCACCTCTGCTAATGGAAGAAACACATGCTTAGAAGGAAATGAAAGGCTCAAAAAAGTGGATTACAATGTACAAACTCATCTTAGGAAGTCTCTAGCCAAGTTAAGCAACTACGCCACTCTGATCATATCTAAGGAGATGAGAAAAGCATTAATCAAGGCCTTCTTGATGTGAAAATTTGCTTAGCTCAATTAGCTAGCACATCCTCAATTGGAGTTTGTTCATTAAAAGAATAACATATGATAACCTTCACCGATGAAGACTTGCTACTTGGTACTACCAACTACAACTGACCGCTCTCTATTTTCATCAAAATTAACATATTTCTGTTTTCTAGAGTCTTTGTAGATCCAAGAGCGTTGCTCAATCTAATGAGTCTACAAACTTTAGCATATTTTGGACATTGATGCTCAAGAGCTCACTACCGATAAGATGATGTTAAGATGATTCAATCAGAAAGGATAAAGAGCAATTGAATTGATTACACTATTAATAAAGGTTGGTGATCTAGTAACAACCAATAAATTCCATATCATCCATGCGGAGACTTAGTTGACTGTGGCTTCATGAGTAAAACATGTTTCCATTATCTTTACATCAATATATCAAATACTACAAAGAAAGATAAGAGCATTGCATAAAATGAGATTTACAACCATTCTCAATACATGAAATAGACATCCATGAAGATAAATTCAAATAAATTCCCAAAAATTTCAAAAATTACATTGTGGAATGTTTTAAACTTAAAATATACTAAATAGGAGTTCTTCACCAAAGGATTTTCTTCTTCTAAAAAATTTCAAAATTTTGGATCTCGACAATGTAAGATAAGTCTTTGGTGAAAATAAAAAATTTTGAGTTCAAAGTGTAGCTCTTACTTAGAGAAGATGAAATCCAAACTTCCTTTGTCTTAAAATTGCCTCAAATCTAAGCAATAGTAAGCCGCAGGTGCATAAACTGGAGGTTGAAGGTGGACAAAAGGGTAAAAATGGTGTTTTTACTGTGCAAATCGCAAATTTTAAGGTGTTTATGTGGTTTTCTATTCAAGGGTGCTGTCAACGACCATGCTGGCGTCGTGGCCAAATATTCACTATTTTTTGGTAATATTCAACATTCTTTCAATTCACTCCAAAGTCTATTTAGTCTTTTTGAACATTAATTTTCATCTTAAAATAACTCACAAACAACACTAAACTAACTTTTATATATGAAATACACTTTTAATAAATACATTTTTCTATTCACACTTTCACACACATAAAACAAACTAAATTATGATTCAACGTTGGAATCAAGCCACAACACTAGAATGCTGATAAAAAACTATACACACAATCAAAGTTAATAGAGTTCTAAATCAAAGCAAAGTAAAGTAAAGTAAATTAAATCCACACAATCACATTAAAAACATAATTACTTTAAAATAGTAGAGAGTCTAACTTCTTGAATTATTCTGCTTCAACTTCAGTACTTTCTCCTTCTTTAATATCTCTCATAGACTGGTAATGGACATACACATTGTAGAAGGGTCGGTACGAGAATTGATCAGTGGAATTTTCATTGATCCATCATTCTACTTGAACATCTGCACCTTTCCTGCTACAATTGTTCCAGTATAATCAAAGTTCTCCTTCATCCTCCAATCTAAGTGATTAAAAAGGTAGTTAAGATTTCCTATTGCATTCATAATACTCTGAAGTTCTCTTTCTATTTTCTTCATTTTCTTCTCCAAAGCTATTGAACTTCCAATTGTTTGTGGCATTAATGGTGTTGAATCATGTGATGAATGATCCAAGATAACATCTAATGCTTCATTCCCATTCCCAAAATAATTATCATCAATAGGAATCATGGGCTCTGATCCCGATTCTTTATATGTAAGGATTTATGAAGTTGACAGCACAACAACGCAAAAAACTTGATCCTTGTATGAAAAGTAAGTTGTGTAAAATATATATAATTATAAGCAATTAATAATGTGAATCTATGCAAGTATACATATCATTATCAAGTAATAAAGGACTTTCTATTTAAGCCCCAAAATCGATCACACAGGGAAAGTATAAATTGACAATGATAAGCTTTACTTGGAAATTTACAGAAAATCAAACAAAATCACTGTCACTAATTTCGAATGTTAAGATGTTATAAGAACTAAAGTACTTAACTATTAGCAAAATAGAAATTCAAAGTTTAAAAAGTTAATACTAATCTACCAACTATGTTTATGTAATGAAGATTTCTTATGTGAAAAAGCATCATTCCCACTATAATGGGGTTCTTGTGAAATGAGATGAGATAAATGTTTATAATATGTATTGTGCCAAATAGGAGCAATTATAATTCTCTACCCTGATACAGTGCATAGAAAGTCATTGGCTAATCCTAAGTTTAGTCCCTAAATCCGTGACTAGGCTAGGAGGATATCGACTTCCACTCCAGAGTTCCCACTTCCCTTCACTTGAAGGCTAACTCTCGCTTTAGTTTTTAAACACTGATCGAATTGAGGATTTTAGTCTGTCACACTAAAGATTCTCCAATTCTACACCCAACAAAGAATATTTTCCTATTTATTTGCACTTAATTCCATGAATAAAGTTCTCCTCCATGAAATCAAATGTGATCCTTACTCTGTTGTAGAACTCTTACTCCATTACCCGGATCATATGTTTCACAGCATATTTTAACAATTCAATTGGCCAGATTGAAATGTAAATTAAGTTCGGAGCTAAAAAATCATCACAATTTATTTTATATTTTAATATTGGCATATCATATTATCTCTTCATTTCACCATATCTCATAGTATGGAGAAAGATAGAGGGAACCACTCAGATTTCATGTGAGAGACACAACAAAACATAAATTTCATATATAAAAGAAAGTTCATACAACACTAATAATAATAAAAAAAACTTATCTGAAACTCTTTCTCACAACAAATCCCTTGAAGCCTTTCCTTAGAAATGCAGGAAGAAGATATCTCTCACTTTTCTCCTTCTCCAACACTCTTACAGGAAGCTTCACCAAAATCTCACCACACAAACTCTAAACTATAAAAGAAAAATCACTAATGGACTCCGATATGGTGGTGGAATAAAGATGGATTCTGAAGAATGACAAAAAATGGAGTGTGGTGGAACGTTTTGGAGTGAAAAGGAGTCAATTTCCTTATGAATTTTGGCCCCAAATAAAGCCTAAGGTCGATTCTCCAAGAGATGCCTCTAAAAACTCTTCAAAAATCGTCCAAATACATCGAAACTTCTAGAAACGAGGGTTGAACCGCCTTTGGTGCGTTTGGTGCTAGTCTGGCACCGTCGGTGCTGGGTAAAAATTTTAGCTGTTCTGTTGTTTTGCGAGGACGACGCTGCCCTTGGTGCGGTCGGCGCTGAGTTCTTCTTCTAAAATGTCATTTTGACTCTAAATTCCATCCTTTTTGCTTCATTTTTGCTTTAAGTCCTAAAAATTAACAAACTACAAGAAAACATCAAAATAATTTCCATTAAGGTGCAATATCACCAAAAATAAGTATAAAATATGGGTTTAAAAATGCATATATTTTCGGTGTATCAAAATCCCCCAAACTTACATGTTACTTGTCTTCAAGTAACTCCTCTACTACATAAAAATATGAATTATGGTAAAGAATTTAACTTCTAGACCTCTATATTTAAATTCTCTAAACATAATAGTATAACTTAAGAAAAATTCAAGACAACGCAAGTTAGTACTAAAGGTGCTAGGATATTCAGTAATTAAGTCTAAGATTTCTGATCCTCTATTTCTTTCAAGAAAATTGCAATTTTTCATATTAAAGTCACTTAAAAAATTCATATAAAAAAGAATTTCATAAAACTTTATTAATCATTAAGCTAATACTCAAATAAGAAGTTTAGAAAATGTGTTCAAGTCTTCTTCCTTAAGTTGATTCAAGTGAAGCCAATTTTTAATTAGGAATCTCCTCATGTTTCTCACCACATCTTTTTTTTTTTTTACTTTTTAGGATCATTTTTAATCCCCTTTTTCTTTTCTTTCTTCTTCTTTTTTTATGTATGTGAGGATTACTATATTTGGATAGCCTTTAATGATTTTGAACTTCACTATCCTCTTCTTAAAGTCAAAACTTTTTACATTTCTTCACTTAACAAATTTATATTAACTTAAAAATTACATAAAGTTTATCTATCCTCTTTTTAAAGTTAAACTTTTTACATTTTTTTCACTTAACAAATTTATATTAACTTAAAGATTTCATAAAGTTTAAAAACTTTTACATTTCTTCACTTAACAAATTTATATTAACTTAAAGATTTCATAAAGTTTAATTCTTTAAAAACTTATTACATTTCTTCACTTAACAAATTTATATTAACTTAAAGATTTCATAAACTTTAATTCTTTTTATTTTACATGAATCTTTTAAGATTTTTAATACTTCAAAAATACAAATTCCTTTACTTAAAATAGAAAAATATAGTCTTATTCTCTTTTATCAAATATCTTAGTATCTAGAATTAACCTTTATTATTGAAAAAATTTTACTTAAATTTACTATATATTTAGAAACATAAATATAGTTATCCAAAGTTAACCCTTAATACCAAAGGTCATGTTAAATTTAAAATTCTTGAAAATATAGTTAAGTGAGGACAAATAAAATTATGTTCTCTCTTCTCTTTTTTTTCTAAAATAATTTTTCTCCCCCACAAACTTAATTTTTTTAAAAAAGATTTACATGAAGAACTTTAAAAATAAAAGGGTGAAAGAAAGCATTAAATACATAAAGAAAATTCATAACTATTGAAGATTTTGATATTTACAAATAAACTCTGAAATACTTCAGGTGCTAATATGAAAATCTACATGGTTTAAAACATTAAATTGCACATAATATATATAAAATTTGCTAAGAAAGATTTAATTACAATACATATAACAAAGTGATGAAACTAACAACAGAACTAAACTAAATTCTAAAAATGAAAACAGTTTTACACATTACAGTTTCACATTACAACATAGCAACAGAGTCTCAACAATATCACAAAACAAACAATACAATCACAAAGTACAACACAAACAAACAAACAAACAAAAAGATCACCAGTCATCATCTTTTTCATCATTAACATCTAAATTATGCTGCTGATATGGAATATAAACAGGGTGAATAGGGAACTAAACTGTATGATCACCCCTTAGGTATTTCATTAAAGCTTCATCATAAGCAGCATCATATTCAAACTCATGGCAAATCAGATCATCTGTATGAGCATTTCTGGCCTCCATGTTCTGCATCCTATGATCCATCCTCAAAATATATCCCTATTGAATCATCATTTGATCCAGTAACTAACTTTTACTGGGGTCACTTGAAGTAGGCTCACTAAAAGTAAGGGTCCTAAAAGTAGAAGGAATATCCCTGGCCTTACTTCTAGATCTCTAATCAACATAGGACACATAATTCTTAATGTTTGCAGGCCTAATTGGAATCTAAGGCTCAATCCTCTCCTCATCAGGTCTGAAATCAACTCATTCATGCTCACAAAGTGTATAAATGAGAGCAGGGTGTACCAATCCACCAGCGGTCTCTCCTAGAGTAAAAGATCGAGTGTTCATATAAATGATAGAGCCTACATTTATATCCATCACTTGTTGAATACAGTTAGTTCAGGATTGCTCTATCCTTGGTCACTTCACTATGATGGTTTGTTGGAATCATCCTCCCAGAAATAAAATAATATCAAGCCTTAAATACTACATTTAACATAGAAAGGGGAAAGGTGACTTTAACTCCATTCGTTACTTTTTAAGCCCCTTTCTCACCAGTCAGAAAAGAAATAACCTCATCTAAGGCTTCATTTGTCGTAGATAATGAATGATACTGGCATCTATAAATATCTTCTAACTGATAAAACTCATTTATTATACTTGGAGTAAACTCCACCCTTTTTTTTCAAACAAAAACAAAATCATCAGAAGCCTCCATAAAGTTGGCATAAAATTCCATAACTATCCCAGCTATTGCATCAACAGTAAAATTGCAGAAGTTTTCCCATTGTCGAGCGATAATAAATCGTTCAACTTCTCCTCTTGAATTTTTGAAACCTTGATCCAGAATCACTTTCTTCATTTCTAAAAAATTATGAAATTGAGCACTAGCTTTAAAGCTAACAAAATTTTGCTCATCATATTCTATTTTTCTTTTGCTCAGTTTAGGTGCCATAGGAAATCTAAAAAAAATTAATAAAAATCTGAAAAAAAATCCAAACTTCCAAAAATCAAAATGTAAAGCACTTTAAACTTAAATTCAATAAGTAAAAGTTTTTCACCAAAACATTTTCTCATAATCTCTCAAAAAAACCCAAAACTTCTGAATCTAGGCAATGTGAGAAAAGTCTTTGGTGAAAATAAAAAATTTTTACTTTAAAGTTTAGCTCTTACTTAGAGAAAATAAATTTCAAAGTTTCTTTGCCTCTAAATTGCCTCAAATCAGCCCAAAATCAAGCCCTAGGTGTGAAAACCGAAGGTTGAAGGTGACTTTAGGGGTAAAAATGGAGGTTTTGCGGTGAAAATTGTGAATTTTACTGCTCTCGAGTCGAAGGTGCTGTCAGTGTCCATGCCAGCTCCATTGGCACTGAAGGCCAGAAATTCACTATTTTAATTTTTTCAAAATTTTAATTCCCTTTTAATTTACTCCAAAGTTTTTTTAGTATTTTTAAACACAAATTTTTATCTGACAATAATTCACAAATAAACATTTCACAAGCAAACATTTTCACAAACAACAACAAACTAACTTTTATATATGAAAATACACTTTTTACAAACACATTTCACAAATGACACATTCACACCTATTAAGCAAACTAATTATAAATCAGTGTCGAAATCAAGCCACAACACTAAACGCTAACACCAAATTATACACATAATCAAAGTTTAGAATTCTAAAGCAAAAATAAACCAAACCAAATCAAATCAAATCCACACAATTACATCGAATGCATAAATATTCTTAAGCAAGTAGAGAATCCAAAGTCTTCAGTCATTCCGCTTCATCTTCAGTGCTTTCACCTCCTTTAATATCTCCCATGGATTGTTAATGAACATATAAGTTGTAGAAGGATCGGTATGGGAATTGATCTGTCGAATTTTCTTCGATCCACCCATTTTCTTTAAACATCCGAACTAATCCTGCTTCAAAAGTTCCAGTATGATCAAAATTTTCTTTTATTCTCCAATCAAGGTGATCAAAAAGGTACTTAAGATTTCCCACTGTATTCATAATACTCTGAAGTTCCTTTTCAATTTTCTTCAATTTATTCTCCAAAGCAAGAGAACTTCCTACTGTTGGTGGAATTAATGGAGTTGAAGCATGTGAAGAATGATCCATAATAGCATTTAGTGCTTCATTTCCATTACCAACATACTGATCATCAGTAGGGATCATGGGCTCCCATGATAGTAAAACTTTTTCCCAACTTTCATATGGTACTTGGGATTGACTGAAAATCAGAAAAATTGTAGAAGGATGCAAATCCATAAATTGGCCTATTCATAATGATACCTTATGCACAGTATAACAATAGTTCTGATGGTATTTTTCACTTATATTTCCTTATTTTGCAACAAAAAAAAACTTGATCCTCAAGAAAAATAAGAATTTAACTTTTTAATTTATTTATATTTATATTGGGATACTACGCAAGTATACGTATCATTATTAAGTAACATAGGACTTTTTGATTAAGACCTGAATATTGAACCGACAGGGAAGATTATGCAATGTGCACTTTTTAGAAAGTTTTTCTACTTTTAAAAAGATAATTACTTAAACTAAAAATGATTTTTGTAGAAATTTAAAATTATAATATTTTTGGTATTTTTGATATTTTAACAAAACAGTAAAAAATTAAAAAGATAACTAAAGTTTTTGTAGAAGAAAAGTACTTAATATGAAAATATCTTTCTTCTTATCATGAATCAGTAATAATTATATGAATTCTGTTGTAAAAGTATGCAAATTGTGTTGTGCCAAATTGGAGCAATAATATTCTTTACCCTTACTAGAGATGATGACTAATTTAAAGTTTGAATAGTTCTGAAGATCGGCTAGGAAGGGAAGATACTAGCTCTCACTCTAGAGTTCCCTCGATTCCCTCCACCTTGGGGCTAACGTTCTTGTATCAAAAACTAAAACAATAAACCAAGTTGGGGGCTTTAACCTGTCACTTTAAAGTCCTCTAACTCTACAC
>JXCR01147223.1:213578-225402 GCA_002079205.1 Phalaenopsis hybrid cultivar
TTAGATGTTCTCACAATAAATTTTAACATCTGGATTGGCCAAATCAAGAAGTAAATGAAGTGCATGAATTTAAATCATCACAACTTCTTCCATCATTAAAGATCAATACTCTCCACAAATTCCATCCAAAACTTAATTACTTATCATTTTAAGAAGAAAGATAAAGAAAACTACTTAGTATCCATGGAGAAAACAAAACCACACTTTAGTTTAAAAGAAAAAATCATTGTCAAACCAACAACAAGTCTCGATTAAAACCAAAAGTAGTCTAGAACAAAAAGATAAAAAACTTATCTCAAGTCCTCCGCCAAACTCTTGAAGTTCCTTTGAATCTCTTCTCTTTTACAATCACTAAAAAAAACAAAAATGGTAAAGTAAATAAAAAGTGGTTCCTGAAAATCTCTCCGAACTAGCTCCTTAGAGAATAACTTTCAAAACTTGCCAATATTTTCAGGACTCTTTTCTAAGTTCTCTCTTCTTTCTTTTATAGTTTTCCAAGAGGTACCTTGGGATCTCTTCAAAATGTGTCTTGATTCGATGTATTTGCTAACAGACACATCCTTTCATGATATTTTTCGTCCATGGTGGTTACAACCACCTATCAAGCCAATAGGTGCCTCAAAAACCTCTTTGAAATTCGTGAAAATCAACTTTACTCCTGTAGTAATTGCCACTGGTGCTTAAGCGCGGGGTCTCAGTGCTTAGGTGTGGCCTTCTCTGTTTAACCGGCGCTTAAGCGCCAGATCGGGCCCTAGGCGCTAAAACTCTTTTGCATAAGTTTTCACCTTTTTGCTCCAAATTTGATCCTTCTTCACTCTAAGCATTTTTTTCATTTTTACTTGTATCTGCAAGGAAAGTACAAAAATACCTTCCATTAAAGCACAATATTCAAAAATAGGTATAACAATGTGTCTAAAAACACTATATTTTAGGTGTATCAAAATCCCCCAAACTTAAAATTTTACTTGTCCTCAATTGACACTTCAATCTTTAAAAACCAAATATGTATGATATGTATATGAGTTTTGTTAGGAGTTACTTAAATTTAGATTTAGAAATACAGTAGTCCAACTTAGAAAAAATAATTAGAAAATGAGACCAACTTAAAGTTTGAAAATTTTTAATGTTAAGAACTATGAAAATATGAGTTCCTATCAAATTCAAAAATTTTATAACTTCTCTAAATTTAGATTTTAGTTCTTTTATTTTCTCTACTTAAAAATTTTTATTAAAAATAAACTTTACTTACTATATTATATTTCTTTTATTTTCTCTACTTAAAAATTTTTATTAAAAATAATTTTACTTACTATATTATATTTATAAACTTAAGATTTTATCACAAGTGAATACTTTAAAAAGATCAAATGTAGAACCTATTTTTGATTAAACACTAATCCTCAAGCTTCTCCTCCCTTACATTTCTTTTCTTTTTTTTTTCTTTTTCTTTTTCTTTTTCTTTTTCTTTTTCAGGCAAGTATTACTATATTTGGATAGACCTTTAATGATTTTGAATTCCACTTCTCCTTTCCTAAAGTAAAGTCTTAATATAAAACTTTTACTTATAGATATAATAATAGTTTTGAAAATCATTTTAATAAAAGAAATTATAAAAATAAAAGTTTAAATTATCTAAATATTTCAAAAATATAATTTTTCTTACTAAAGATAGTCGCTTATATTAATCATTTTCTATACTAAAAATTTTTAACTTAAAGTTATTCTTCATTACTTAAAATTTTAACTAAATTTTCTTACTCATTTCTAAAATCAAATTTTACTTNTTAACAAAATTTTTTACTCATTTCTAAAATCAAATTTTACTTCCCTTATATAACTTCATATACATAGTCGATTTTTCTTTCAAAATTCAAATTCAGTTGTAGTTCATTAGAGAATAAATAAAATTCCAGTTTTGAAAATATTTTTCATCCCCCCCAAACTTAAATTTTTAATAGAATAAAAAGTTTAGCATTAGATTTATATAAGCAAGAATGAAAATTTAAAAATAACATGCTAACAAGAATTTTAAACCCTAATTATACAAGTATAAAACTAAAGACAGGAATAAAATTAATTTTTTGATCGAATTTTTATATTTTATTTTAGTTCAATAGACCTCTAAACAGTGGGTATAAACATAAAAGCAAACATACATACTACTGACATCACAATCTTAACATAAAGACAAACTTGCAAACATGATAAAAGAAAAATAAAGGGTAGCAACTTCTGAATTACAAGTTTAAGATCTAAGCTAGCAAGATTTTCTACTTTATAACAAATATGAAATTAAGTTAAGTCTAAAATTAACTAAATCACAATACTAAACACAAAACAACAGTTACTACCCTAAAATTTTAAAAATGAAATACTATCTAACAAAATAATCACAACAACAATAGAACATAAAAATTCAAAACACAACATAAAACATAGTCCAAAACAACACACAGATGCAAATGTAGCAGGCTCAAACCACATTGTTCATATCATATTACAATCATAAAATGAATCTCTCAGCTCTACTCTCCATGCTCAGAATCACCGCTGTACCATTTTTCTATAGGCTCATAATCAGAATATCGAGGATATGAAAGAAATTGCACTCCTGGTTCACCTCTAATTAGGCTTGCCAAAGATGAGTGGAATTTCTTTTCATGCTCACTTTTCCTTCTATTATAACTATTAGTATGATCTGCAAAACGCTCTAAATTTTAGACCTTATCAGTGATAAAATTGATATTATCCATCATCTTCTGCAATAGCTCATCATGAGTCTTAGTAGAATCACCTCTAGATGTAGAAGCACGTGAAGTAGATGGTCTAGATGAAGATGCAGTAGAGGTAGATGCAGCAGACGTATCTAATCCATAGCTCCTGGAAAATCCTCCTCTCTAGCAAAAAATCAAATACTCCAAATAAGTCTTCACATTCACTTTCATGATGGGCTTTAGAGGTAACTTAACTTCCTATTAACTATCATACTTTACTCCAGCTTGCTCGCATAATGAAAATATCAAGGTAGCAAATCCCATACCTGCAGTAGTAGTAGCAGCAGCTGAACTAATGATAGTGTGATAGGTCAAAGCCCTTATGTTGATGGGCTTTCCCTTCTGAATATAATAATTCAATGTTGCTCTTTCTCTGGTCACTTCACTGAGATGATTGGTTGGAAGCAGAAGAGCAGAAATGAAATTGTATCAGGCCTTTGAAGGTGCACATAACTTTGAAGTTGGAAAATTTACTCTCCTCTTATTGGTAATCTTCTAAAGTCCTCTCCCAATAGTCAAGTATGAAATAATCTCGTCTAAATCCGCATCAATAGGACTATAATTTGCATAAAAACACAAAGTTTCTGATGGTGAATGGTAAAAGAAGCTGATTACCTCTGGAGTAAAAGGTTCCAACTTCCCTCTAACCATAACTCAATCGTCTTCATCCTCTGGGAGATTTGTATAAAACAACCTTATAACAAAAATTACAGTGACAGCAGAGAAATAACAAAACTTTTCCCATTGTTGGCGGACTATTAGGTCTTCCACTTCTCCACCTGAACTCTTAAAACATTGCTCCTAAATCAATTTTTGTGACTGTAGAGCGTCATTATATCTATCCTGAGCTTTTGAATTGACAAATTTGCTCGAATCAAATGGGCTCTTTCCTCTGCTCCTTTTCATTCTTGGTGTCATTCTACAAATTTGATAAATTCCAAAAATAACTTTAAAAATCAAGTTTAAATCACTAAACTAAACTTCCAAAAGGACCAACTAAACTTCCTAAGCAATTTCCATAGATTTTTCTTCATTTTTTACCATTAATAGTAAATATTCGAAATCTTCCAAATGTGCTTAAAATATTTGGTGAAAATTCAAAATTTTTGCATAGAAGTAAAGCTCTTACCTCAAGGAACTTGGATGTAGCAAATCTCACTTGATTCCACCAAAAAATCTCCAAATTTCAATTGCCCTAGCCCTTAAAATTGCAAACTCGAGTTGGGGAAGACGATATGAGGCGTTAAAAATGGCATTTTTTAGACAAAAAACTCACTTTTAACCGTTCGCGAACCGGTTTTCATGAACCAGCGCTTAAACGCGGGTAACTGGCGCTTAGGTGCCTGCTCTCGGATTGGCTCATGCTTAAGCCCAAGATGTGGTGCTTAGGCGCCAGTGCAAAATTTTCAAAATTTTTAAATGTAAGTAAAATGCACTGTTAACCTAAGTAAACCAGCCCTAAATGGTCTCATAGCACTTAAATGACTATTTTTTATTTCCTATAACTCCCTTCTCTCTCAAAATTCTCCATAATAATTAATTCAATTTGAAGCTAAAAATATCACAAAATTTCACAAAAATAAACTTATAATAATTCAAAAATAAGTACAAACACATTTAACAATTGGTTCTCTCTCCAAATAGTCTTGGATGAGAAAATTTTCTTAAGTATAAAACACTTAACACACATTTACAATTAAACACATAAGTGACACAAACACTAAACACAAGACAAAAACACTAACACACTTAAAAACATGACCCCAAACAAAAAATTCCTAACACTTAACTTAATGCCATTCTTTATTAAAAGGAGCAAATTCTTGTCTCTCAGTAGTCTCTCCAGGAATATAAAGTTGATAAAACGGACGGTGGTGATGAGCTCTAATACTATCATCTTCGATCCACTTTTGCTTAAGGAAAATCACCTTATCCGCTTCCTTAACATAAGTGGTATGACTGAATTGCATCTTAAGTTGCCACCCAATACTTTCTAGATGAGCATGCAATTTAATCAATACAAATGGCTAAGAAAATGTTATACATCTCCTGTGCACTTTGATTAATGAACTTCTTCCTCATGGTTTCTTCCTTATTCTTCAAATCCATCTCCCATAAAGACATTTTCTCTAAATCTCTCTTTTTTTAGACTTTTATGACTAAAAATAATCCGGAGTGAAATTCCTTCACAAACCCCTTCTAATTATAGGCCTAATTCCCCCTCATAACTTTTAGGCACGACTAGAAACAACCAAAGCACATTTATTCCAACTAAATTGTAGTTACACCTAATAGAAATCAAAATTTGCACATGTGATTAAATTGCTACACTTACACGTTGGATTTGGCGCTTAAGCGCCAGTGCACATTTTTTGCACCAGTCAACTTAACGTCCAAATTCTCATTCTAACATGTCTAGGTCACTAAATAAAGTCTAAAAATCATTACTAGGACATAATAAACTAAAAAATACTAGCCTAAATTTATTAATCAGACTCAAAACAACAATCAAAGCAAAAACACACTGATAACTATGGGTTGCCTCCCTGTCGGCGATTATTTCGGGGTTGGTTTGTGGGGTTGCCCGTAAGAAGCTGTCGGTCGTCGGAATCGAAATCTCATCGCCCGCTTCGAAAGGACGTTGAAGTATGAAATCAAACTGCCCCATAATTTTCATAGTTTAAAATGAAAGAGCACTGTACCTCANCCTCGAAGAATTCCTCACAATTGTTACACTCTATTGGAAATTCTATACACTAATGGTAATCTCCAAGGCCTCTAGCACACTTCTATTTTTGGCCAAAATGTTCTTTTAAGGTTGTGGATGAGCTTTCCCAAGAGTTGCCTAAGTATCCCTTCAAAATTTGGCCTTATCCAAAGCTTGAGTAGGCATTAACCGTCAATCTCACCGTCGGCAGGCTGTCGGCGTTATTTCGGGGTTGGAGGGGAGTTGCCCGTAAGAAGCTGTCGGTCATCGGAATTGAAATCTCGTCGCCCGCTTTAGAAGGACGTTGAAGTATAATATCAAACTGACCCCATATTTTTCATAGTTTAAAATGGAAGAGCACTATACCTCAAATCCTGTATCTATCCCGAAGGATAAACACAAGACTTGCATATGAGGCTCGATCAAATAAACTAAGGAAAGTATGACGTCCGTTTGGTCTGCGAAATCTTTGTATTTGCCGAGAAGTTCCCCTATTTAATATAAAAGATTAAATATGGTGTTTATATTAAGCTGGGTTCGGACATGCTTCCTATAAGGGCAAGCCCTTAAAGTTAATTACATCTTAAATGACCAAAGCCACCTAAGAAGATTCTCGATAAAAATCAAGAAAAATTATCTTTAAGGAGTTTCAAAGGGTAGGACTCTTCAATGAGATCAAATGTAGAGGTGTGAAAGGGGATTGGTTTAAATTTGGAACATTTTATTATAGAATCCAAAGGAGGAAGAAATAGGGGATGCATGGATCCAGAGGAGAACCTCAGTGACTTCCCAAGCTATCTTAATGTTTGGCTTCAGTTTTGAGGAGAAATGTTTAGGTGTTTTATCCTGCCAATTTTATTTATTAGGGCTTACATTCGTGTGAAACGATCACACAAATATTTTGAAAGATGTGAGGATTTAGGTCGTGACAAACGACAACCCTGGAATCCTAAGACGAGTTAGGGCTTATATTGTATAGCAGGGCTATGCAAAGGCCTAAAGATAGAATCCTAAGACGAGTTAGGGCTTATATTGTATAGCAGGGCTATGCAAAGGCCTAAAGATAAAATCTCGAAATCCTAAGATGAGTTAGGGCTTATATTATATAGCAGGGCTATACAAAGGCCTAAAGATAAGTCCTAAGACGAGTTAGGGCTTATATTGTATAGTAGGGCTATGCAAAGGCCTAAAGATAAGGTGATTTACGTTGCATAAGCAAGCAACCTCGAAGTCTTATGGCTTTGTTGTTTAAGTCTAAAGAATGAGTTAGGGCTTATATTATATAACAGGGCTATACAAAGGCCTAAAGATAAGGTGAGGATTTATGAGTTAGGGCTTATATTGTATAGCAGGGCTATACAAAGGCCTAAAGATAAGGTGAGGAT
The DNA here is from genome assembly GCA_002079205.1 of Phalaenopsis hybrid cultivar. NCBI lineage: Eukaryota > Viridiplantae > Streptophyta > Magnoliopsida > Asparagales > Orchidaceae > Phalaenopsis > Phalaenopsis hybrid cultivar. The sequence continues at coordinate 220,445 of JXCR01147223.1, forward strand.
TTATGTGTTAGGGCTTATATTGTATAGCAGGGCTATGCAAAGGCCTAAAGATAAGGTGAGGATTTACGTTTAGGGCTTATATTGTATAGCAGGGCTATGCAAAGGCCTAAAGATAAGGTGAGGATTTACGTTTTAGGGCTTATATTGTATAGCAGGGCTATACAAAGGCCTAAAGATAAGGTGAGGATTTACGTTGCAATAAAAACAACCTCAAAGTCCTATGGCTTTGTTGCTTAAGTTTAAGGAAGGAAGATTGGTTTAGCTGACCTCGAAGTTCTATGGCTTTGTTATTTAAGTCTAAGGAAGATTGGTTTAGCTGGGGAAGACAGGTTTTGCTGTTGAAGATGGNATTGCTAGCTTAGATCTTAATTTTAAAATTCAGAAACTGCTATCCTGTATTTTTCTTTTATCATGTTAGTGTGCTTTTTGCTTTTATACCCACAGTTTAGAAGTCTATTGAATCTCTACATGTTAAACTAAAATAAAATGTTAGAAAATTTGATCAAAATTAATTTTACTCCTTTCTTTAGTTTAATGCTTGTATAATTAGGATGTACAAATTCATGTTAGCATGTTATTTCAATTTTCAGTCCTGCCTATATAATTATTTGTTGTCAAACTGTTTAATTTGTTAAAAAAAATAAGTTTGGGGGAGGGATGAAAAACATTTTCAAAACTTAAATTTTTTTTCTTCTCAAATGAACTATAAATGAATTTGAATTTTAAAAGAAAAAATGATTATGCATATGAAGTTATATTAGGGAAGTAAAATTTGATTTTAGAAACAAGTAAAAAAAATTAGTTAAAATTTTAAGTAATGAAGAAAAACATTCAGTTAAAAATTTTTAGTATAGAAAATGATTAATATAAGTGACTATCTTTAGTAAGAAAAAATGTATTTTTGAAAAATTTAGATAATTTAGACTTTTATTTTTAATACTTAAATTTCTTTTATTAAAATGATTTTCAAAACTACTATTGTATTTATAAGTAAAAGTTTTATATCAAGACTTTACTTTAGGAAAGAAGAAGTGGAATTCAAAATCCATTAAAGCCCTATCCAGATATAGTAATCCTTGCCTGAAGAAGAAAAAAAAAGTAGATTAAAAAGAAAAAGAAAAGAAAAGAAAATAAAAGATAAGAAAAAGAAAAGAAAAGGAAAAGAAATGTAAGAGAAGAGAAGCTTGAGGATTAGTGCCTAATCAAAAATTGGTTGTACATTTGATATTTTTAAAATATAAGACTTGATAAAATCTTAAGCTTATAAATATACTATAGTAAGTAAAATTATTTTTAATAAAAATTTTTAAGTAGAGAAAATAAAAGAACTAAAATCTAAATTTAGAGAACCTTACAATATTTCTAAATTAGATAGAAGATCATATTTTCATAGATTCCAACATTAAAAATTTTCAAACTTTAAGGTGGTCTCATTTACTAATTATTTTTTCTAAATTAGACTACTATATTTCTAAATCTAAATTTTAGTAACTCCTAAAGAAACCTCATATCATATCATACATATTTGGTTTTTAAAGATTGAAGTGTCACTTGAGGACAAGTAACATTTTAAGTTTGGGGGAATTTGATACATCTAAAATATATAGTGTTTTTAGACACATTTTTATACCTATTTTTGAGATATTGTGCTTTAATGGAATTTATTTTTGTGTTTTTCTTGCAGATACAAGTAAAAATAGAAAAAATGCTTAAAGGAGTGAAAAAGGATCAAATTTGGAGCAAAAAGATGAAAAATTGAGCAAAAGAGTTTTGGCTGGCGCTTAAGCATTGGTTAAACAGACAAGGTTGCACCTAAGTGCCGAGACCCCATGCTTAAGCGCTAATGGCAGTTACTAGACAATTAAAATTGGTTTTCACAAATTTCAAAGAGGTTTTTGAGGCAGCCATTGGCTTAATAGGTGGTTGTAACCACCATGGATGAAAATTATCATGAAAGGATGCGTCTCTAGGCAAAAACATCAAATCAAGAAATATTTTGAAGAGATCACAAGGCACGTCTTGAAAAACTATAAAAGAAAGAAGAGAGGGCTTAGAAAAGAGTCCTAAAAATATTGGTAAGTTTTGAAAGTTCTTCTTTGGGGAGTAAGTTCAGAGAGATTTTCAGGAAGCACTTTTTATTTAGTTTATCCCTTTTCTTATTTTGTTTTGAGTGATTGTAAAAGAGAAGAGATTCAAAGGAACTTCAAAAGTTTGGTAGAGGAGTTGAGATAAGTTTTTATCTTTTTATTTTAGACTACTTTTGGTTTTAATCGAGACTTGTTGTTATTTGACAATGATTTCTACTTTTAAACTAAAGTGTGGTTTTGTTTTCTCCATGGATTCTGAGTTTGTGGTTTTGCTTTTGCCATGGATTCTGAGTAATTTTCTTTATCTTTCTTCTTAAAATGATAAGTAATTAAGTTTTGGCGAAAGTTGTGGAAAGTATTGATCTTCAATGATGGAAGAAGTTGTGATGATTTAAATCAGACTTGTAAAGAATATTGATCTTTAATGTTGGACAAAGTTGTGATGATTTAAATCCATGCACTCCATTTTCTCCATAGATTATGAGTAGTTTTCTTTATCTTTCTTCTTAAAATGATAAGTAATTAAGTTTTGGATGGAATAACGGAGAGTATTGATCTTTAATGTTGGAAGAAGTTGTGATGATTTAAATCCATGCACTTCATATAGGGAGTATTGATCTTTAATGTTGGAAGAGGTTGTGATGATTTAAATCCATGCTCATTTTCTTCTTGATTTGGCCAATCCATATATTAAAATTTGTTGTGAGAACATGTAAGTACCGGGCTGGTATTGTCTCGGTCAATAATAAGAAAAAATCACATGAGATTGTATGAATGAGAATGTAGTTCATATGATTGAAATCAAATAAATAGGGAAATATTCTTTGATGGGTGTAGAGTTAGAGGACTTTAAAGTGACAAGTTAAAGCCCCCAACTTTGTTTATTATTTTAAGTTCTGATACGAGAATGTTAGCTCCCAGGTGGAGGGAATTGAGAGAACTCTAGAGTGAGAGCTAGCATCTAACTTGCCCAGCCGGTCTTTAGCACTATTCAAACTTTCAATTAGCCATTGTTCTTTATAATATCTCTAGGAAGGGTAAAGAATATTATTGCTCCTATTTGACACAACACAATTTGCATACGTTCACAACAGAATTCTTATACTTATTACTGATTCATGATAAGAAGAAAGATATTTTCAGATTAAGTATTTTTCTTCTACAAAACTTTTATTTATCTTTTTACGTTGTTACTGTTTTGTTAAAATATCAAAAATACAAAAAATATTTAAATTTTAAATTCCTCCAAAAATCATTTTTAGTTTAAGTAATTGTCGGCGTTATTTCAAGTTGGTTTGTCGGGTTGCCCGTAAGAAGCTGTCGGTCACCGGAATTGAAATCCCGTCGCCCGCTTTGGAAGGACGTTGAAGTANGTGAGGTTAGAGAACTCAGAGGAGCAAATTTCATATTTTTCTGATTTTTCCTTGATTTATTGGAATTATTTTAATGAAAACTCATTTTTAGTCTGTTAAAAATTATTTTTAAGCTTTGAAATTCAATATCTTTATTTAGAAAATCAGGAAACATATTCTAATTGTTCTTAAGTGATTATGAAGCAATTTAGAACATTTTCATGAGTTTTATTACTTTTGTGATTTTTATGGATTTTTAATTATTCAAATATTTAAAATAGGCTAAAAAAACAAGTTTTTATTTTAAATATAATTTTATTTTTAGAAAATACATCTGATCACAGAGAACTCAAAAAACTAAATTTCATAATTTTTGAGTTATATTTTGATTTTTAAAAAATTATTTAAATGCCAAAAGTGATATTTATCTTTAAAAATCAACTTAAGTTGTCAAATGAACTAAAAATATTTTAAAATTTTTATGATGAGTTCTCTAGATCATAAACCACAGTGCAGATTAAAAATCAAGTCGTTTAAATGTTTATGTTTTCCAAAATTAATTATCTTAGTGATTTAGTGTTTATAAAATTTAAGTGCATTTTAAATGACTTGACCCATGAAATTATTTCCAAAGGTTTCTCTAGTCATGGTGGACCTTCCAAAATTTTCTTAGGATTTTCTAATCAATATGCTAATTTCCATGATTATTTTAAGGAAATAATGTGGAATAACTTGAAAAATATGGATCTCTGTATAAGAACCTCTTCTGACTTTAGAAAAATCAGAGGATATTTCCTTTGACAGAGGCTACAACATGTCAAAATTTCAAGCCAAGGTGATGTATCAATATGCATNGTTGACCGACGAGATCAACAAAAACCAATATAAACTCCTAAGTCAGCAGACCTCGGAAGTATGTGTAAAGTTGTGTGTGTGATTTGTTTCTGCTGGGGAATTAGCAGATGTGTGCTTAATCAAGTCAAGAAGTAAGGACTCTCACTGGGGATCAGAGAGTGGATTTTGAGTTATGAAATATCAAAGATTTCTAAAGGATGGGAGTCAAGATGTAAGTGTTGACCTCGATGTAGGAATTGAACTTCAAATATTAACTTAAAAAGAGAGAGAGAGAGAGAGAGTCGGAGTGTAAGGACCGACCTCGAATGTAATGAATCAGAAATGTAGGATTNTTAAGTGAGACGAAGATATCCATACAGTTAAGGTGCCATGAAATCAAGCTTAAGTAAATGTAGGATCAAAACAAGCTCGGGAGGAGGAGGAGTTTTATACCTTTGCTCTGAGAAGGGAAGCTTCGATCAGAGGTGTCGACATGTTCGTTGGGGTCCAAGGAGGCTAGGGATTAAGTCCCTGGTCTTGGTGTGAAGTCTAGGTGTGAATTCGACTAAGCTCAATTTCACATTTTGGTCTAGAGCTATGGTAGAGGCTCTGTGCAAGGGGAATTTGATGGGGCTCTGGCTTCTTTCACTCTTGTGAAGGTGTGGGCACAAGCAATTGAAGTTTG
>JXCR01147224.1:0-17031 GCA_002079205.1 Phalaenopsis hybrid cultivar
AAGTATTCACAACTTCTAGCCACCAAGTCATTTCCAAATAGAAGAACCTTCAAAATCGAAAGTCGTTCTCTTAGGAAGATCTCGGGCGGAACCACCGCTGCTCTGCAGAGCGGACAACAAAACCGGCCAAGGCCCAACCACCGGTCAATGCAAGCCACGTGGAATTCATGGCAACAATTTCCAAGCTCTCGAACGTGATCCTTAGGCTCTATGAACTGAAGGCAAATGGAGCAATCCGGGGCAGACCCAGCCATCGTTGATTTTCTTTTTCTCCTTAGGAAGCTCTGGTACTCGATAACAGGCAGCTTCTTCTTGACAGACTGGACAATAGAAGTAGCTGACGGCATGGAAATGCCGACGGACATGAGTAAGAGCTCCTCATTCTCCCATGGCGTCGGATCTCTTTCAAAGGATGGGTTGAGACCGATACGATGCAGGAGGAAGGAGATGGTATATTGGATGAGGTCGATAAGGTAAAGGAAGGAGATGACTGATCTTGGGATCATTCTAAGATGAAGAAGAAAAGCTTGTTTGTCCAGTTATTAATGGCTATGAAACCTTATATAGAAGGGAAAGATTACAGAGGAAAGTTTCCCTAAACCAACTACTGACTATCTCTGCTGCTTTCGCTAAAAAACAAAAAATTAATAAGAATAATGAGAAAATTTTGTCAAAACATGGTGAATGCATTTTAAACTGTTAAGATAATTTTATTAATGACTAATCGGATGTTATTTATAAGCAGATATTATTNACTAAAAAACAAAAAATTAATAAGAATAATGAGAAAATTTTGTCAAAACATGATGAATGCATTTTAAACTGTTAAGATAATTTTATTAATGACTAATCGGATGTTATTTATAAGCAGATATTATTTGAAGTTGACGCTTTCAACTTTCTACGTTGCTTCGATTGTATGATATTTTTATGTGACAGCGAAAATTTGTGCTTCTAGTTCATTAAAATAATACCAATTCTTTTTTATGCGTCATCGACCATGTTCTTATTATAAATTTTTGCACACTAATNGATTAGAAATAAAGCGTCTCACATATGTCAACTTCCCCTGGAAGGAACATAGTTATTTTAAGGTTTTATGAGGAGGCATTTCCCAGATAGCTTTAATTTTATCCGGGTCGATCTCGATTCCCCGATGACGGACAACAAATCCCAAAAATTTCTCAGAGGTAACGCCAAAGACGCACTTTAAGGGATTCATTTTAAGGTCATATCTTCGTAACCATTCGAACAAGATCCTCAAATCTTACAAATGGTCTATTTTTCTTTTACTTTTGATGACCAGATCATTCACGTAGCATTCTACTTTGTTATGGATAAGGTCGTCAAAATTTTTTGTCATCGCTCGATGATATGTTGTTCTGGTGTTCTTTAGGCCGAACGACATCACTGTGTAGTAGAAAATTCCGATTGGTGTTCTGAAGGATGTAAGTGCTACGTCCTCGGGAGCCATCTTGATTGGGTTGTATCCCGACGATCCGTCCATGAAGGAGAAATTTTCATGCGTTGAAGTAATATCTTCCATCATTTCTAGTATGGGTAGTGAAAAATTTTCTTTTGGACATGCCTTGTTCAAATCTCTGAAGTCGACACAAACACAATTTTGTCCGGTTTTTTGCTTAACAGATACAATGTTAGCCAACCATGTCAGTTACTGCTCTTCTTTTACAAAGTGGACTATTTCTTCACCTCGGCAATGACTTGTTGTTCTATTTCGACGTGCATTCTCCTGGGAGCTTGTTTTACTGGGGTTATATTCTCGTCCACCCCAAGTTTATGGACTGAAACTTCTGCAGACAGTCCTGGTATTTCTTTGTAGCTCCATGAGAAGCAATCTTTGAGTTGTGTTAATAGTTTGATCAATTCTACAGATTCTTCGTCATTGAGTAGAGAACTTATAAATGTAGGTCGGGGTTGTTCTTCAGTCCCGAAGTTAATCTCTTTCAATTCATCAACGGTAGATTTAATTTCCTCCTCAAAATTTGGTGGAGCATCTTCTATTAGTTGGTCAGTAGAGTCATCCTCTATATCGAGACAATCCTCTTCTGACTCACCAGTAACAACCATGCAAAATTCAGAATCATGGACTTCTGATTGTACTAAATCCGAGACCCTCTTTTGAATTTGGAGTTTGACTTTTATCATTCCATAATTTTTAAAAAAGTTGAAATTTATCTTTTGGCATTGGTTTTGTTGAGTGTCCCTATTGAATTAACTTTTGAACACAAGGCGAGAAGTAACTAAAAGGCAATTCCATTAATTCATTAGGATCATCATCCAAATTTACATGTTTTTCAAGCTCAGAAGAGATAGAAGCACGGTAAAATTTGATCAGTTTTGAACCAACACTATGGACTTCCTTGACCTCTAAACTCTCGACCTTTTGAGGGTGAATCGAAGCAAGGGTCATAACATTCACATAGTGGTTTATTCGATCATACATTATTTCAAATTCATTATTTTCTGTATCTTCTAGGGATATTTCATATTGAGGTTTCTTTTGTCTTATCATCATTATTTCATCTTCAGAACTATCTTCATCACCAACATTGATGGTTGGCCTATTCCGTTCAACAATTAAATTGATTCTTCCTCGTCTACGTCCCCCGACCCCGACCTCGGGTGCACGAACTAAAAGAACCTCTACCAACTCGTTGTAAAGGAGTGGTAGAAGATTGGTGAAGCGCAGTTGAATGGCCTCCTCTTTGTAATTCTTCTGAATCTTCATCTTTGTTTGTGATAAATTCACGAGAGAAGAGATTCCTCTTTGAAGGCGCGTAGTAGGCAGCATCTTCGTGAATACTAACTTTATGCAATGAAAATGGTTGTAGGTCTCTTTTGATGCAATTTTCTTGACCATCTTTGCAGTATTTGATGCACTGGTGTAGAGATGATGGAAAACCTAGTAGAGCGTTAAAAGAGGTCTCGAAGTAGATGATTTGAAATTTAGTTGTTATCACGTGTTCTCCAACCTTCATAAGTAATGTAATTGATCCAAGGGCTCTTTCTCCCTTTTGGTTGAATCCTCTTAACATCATTTTATCGGTCGTAAACTGTTGAGCTTCAATATCCAAATAGGCCAATGGTTGTAGGCTCATCAAGTTAAGAGATGCTCTAGAATCTACTAATACTTTGGACAACACAAATCTGTCGATGTTGACGGAGATGTAGAGTGGACGATTCTGATTGGCGGTACCGAGCAGCAAGTCTTCATCTGTGAAGGTTACCCTAGGTTTTTCTTTAATTGAACAAACTTCATCTGAGGATGTGCTGGCCAACTGAGCTATACAAATTTTTGGGTCGAGAAAAGCTGTAACTAGAGACTCTCTCATTTCCTGTGATAGGATCAGAGCATCGTAGATGCTTAATCGAGCCGATAACTTCCTAAGTTGAGCTAGCACATTGTAATAAACTTTGTATGATCCTCCGATTTTGTTTTGATTATGTGGTTCTTCTACTGATGGAGGTGGGGGTATCTCCTCTCGAGTCATTATTTGCTTTCCTTTGTCTGTTGGAGCTGTTCTTGGTGGTAACACTTTTTTGCTCTTTAAGATAACTTCCGTGATTTCTTCTTCTTGAGATATCATTGTTGAATCTTCAGGTTTCTCCTCCTCTTTGTCAGAAATAACTAAGTTGATGGTATGCGGTGTACCGTGATGCTCGAGAATTGGCTCCTCATTTTTGATGCTATTGTAGACGGTATCATTGATGCCTTCTTTAGACTTCACAACAAGTTCATTAGACTCGGGTACGATTTGAGGATCATTTTGGGGATTAAGATCGAATCTAGATTGGTCATAATTAGTTACATTATCACCATAAATAGTTAAAACGTAGCCAAAATCACAATCATTATATTCATAAAACCCCGAAGGGACAAAAAGATAATCATACAAAGTCAAGGGTTCGAGGATTTTATTCCCCGAATCAGAGACAACTAATCTGTTAAACGCTGCCCCTATCCTACCCCCCTGTGCTATCAATCTTTGTAGTGTCACTTTTCTTCTTCTTCTTTGTCTTTGACTATGTCAGCTCTCCTGACGAAACCTTCATCTGGGGCTTGGTATGCTGTGAACTCTAAATGGACGCTTGTTTTGATGCAGAATGGATCATGTTCAGTATTTTCTTGGATGATTTGCTCCAGACCTCATTCCATTCTTTGTCTCTGGTATACACAAAAGATTGTTTTGATGGATCTTGTATTTGATTGAGAACCCACTTGAGTTCACCCCAAGGTCTACTCCATCCATTTGTTCCAGTATACAGATTAAATGGGGAGATTGGATCGACCGAAATCATATTTATGGAACCTTTTCAGGTTCTCTTAAATATTCTTTCGGGATTGTTATTTTCTCTTCTTTAAGGTACCTCTCAAGCCAGTCTTTAAAGAAGAAGCATTTTTCTATAGTGTGCCCAAGCAACCAGTGGTATGGGCAATAATTTGGTTCATTCTTCCTATCCACCTCTTCGGGCTTCTTCAAATCTGGTAGTCTGAACTCCAGTTTCTTCATTAGACTTCTGAATATTTTAGGTATAGCTTCATCTTTAAAAAAATACACCATTTTACGTCATTCTGACAAGGACATTTTGTTATCCCCTGTTCGAGTTTCTTCACTCTATATTTCTCCCTACTCTGAGATAAAGTGAAATGACGAGATAATATGATGTGCCAATATAAAATATAAAATAAATTGTGATGATTTTTCAACTTTGAACTTAATTTACATTTTGATCTAATCAATTGAATTTTTAAAATATGTTGAGAAACATATGATCCGAAAAATGGAGTATGAGTTCTACAACAGAGTGAGGATCACATTTGCTTTCATGAAGGAGAAATTTGTTCATAGATTTAAGTGCAAATAAATAGGGAAATATTCTTTGTTGGGTGTAGAATTGGAGAATCTTTAGGGTGACAGACTAAAATCCCCAAATTCGGTCTTAGTGTTTATTAAATCGAGTGTTAGCCTTCAAGTGAAGGGAAGTGGGAGCTCTGAAGTGGGAGTCAATATCCTCTTAGCCTAGCCACAGATTTAGTGATTAAACCCAGGATTAGCCAATGATTTTCTATGCACTGTATTAAGGTAGAGAATTATAATTGCTCCTATTTGACACAATACATATTATAAACATTTATCTCATCTTGTTTCACTAGAACCTCATTGTAGTGGGAATGATGCTTTTTCAGATAAGAAATCTTCATTACATAAATATAGTTAGTTGATTAGTATTTACTTTTTAAACTTTATATTTTTGTTTTGCTAATAGTTAAGTACTTTAGTTTTGATAACATCTCAACATTTGAAATTAGTAACAGTGATTTCATTTGATTATCTGTAATTTTCCTAGTAAAACTTATCGTTGTCAATTTACACCTTCTCTGTGTGATCGATATTTGGGGCTTAAAGAGAAAGTCCTTTATTACTTGATAACGATATGTATACTTGCGTAAAATTCCATTATTAATTTCCTATAATTATATATATTTTACACAACTTACTTTTCATACAAGGATCAAGTTTATGGTGCTGTAGTGGTATCAACTTTATAAATCCTTACATATAAAAAATCTGGATCAATGCCTCCTTTCACAAGTCTTTTAATAATATTTTCATTTCTAGTGGTCATACCACCCTCTTTAGCCAATTGGTGTCGTAAATGTCCCTTCAAAATTCAGCAGAATGAAGTAAATTGTTACATAACTGCCTCTAGCGCTTAAGCGCAGGGCCTCGGGCTCTTAGCCGCAACATTCCTTATTTCATCGGTGCATAAGCTTCGAATCTGAAGCTTAGGCGCAAAAACACTTTAGCACAAATTTTACCTTTTTGCCCAAATTTTGATCTTTTTTCGCTCCTTTTATCATTTTTCACCTTTTTACTTGTACTTGAAAGAAAAACATAAAAATACCTTCCATTAAAGTGCAATAAGTCGAAAAATAGGTATAAAATGTGTCTGAAAATATTATATATTTTAGGTGTAGCAAAATCCACCAAACTTAAAATGTTACTTGTCCTAAAGTAACACTTCAATCTTTAAAAACCAAATATGTATGATATGTATATGAGTTTAATTAGGAGTTACTAAAAATTAGATTAAGAAGTATAGTAGTCCAATTCGGAAAAAAATTTAGTAAATGAGACCAACTTAAAGTTTAGAAATTTTTAATGTTAAGAAATATGAAAATATACTTCCTATCTAATTCAGAAATATTATAGATTTTCCAAATTTAGGAATTAGTCCTTTTATTTTCTTTACTCAAAAATTTTTATTAAGAACAATTTTACTTGCCATATTATATCCTTAAGCTTAAGAGTTTCTCAAGTCTTATACTTTAAAAAGATCAAATGTGAAACCAATTTTTGATTAGACACTAATCCTCAAGCTTCTCCTCTACTTTTTTTTCTTTTCCTTTCTTTTCTTTTTCTTTTCTTTTTCTTTTTCTTTCTTCTTTTTCTTTTTCAAGTAAAGATTACTATATCCGAATAGGCCTTTAATGGTTTTGAATTCCACTTCTCCTTTCCTAAAGCAAAGTCTTGATATAAATTATTTACTTAAAAATATAATAAGAGTTTTGAATATTATTTTTAACAAAAGAAATTTATATGTAAAAATAAAAATCTAAATTTCTAAATTTTTCAAAAATATAATTTTTCTTACTAAAGATAAGTTCTTATGATTCTCTTCTCTTTTACAATACTCTTGACTCTCACAATAAAACTAAAAATAAAAAGGATAAAGTAAATTTGTAGTGCCTAAAATCTCCCTAAAACTATCTCTCAAAACTCCCCATTTCCATCACTTTTTAGAACTTTCAAGCACACTTAAAAAAGTCTCAACTTCCTTCTTTTATAAATCTCTAAGAGGTGCCTTGATAACTCTTCAGAATGAGTCCCAATTCAATGTATTCTCCAAAGGATGCCTCCTTTCATAAGTATTTTAATAATATTTTTGTTTCTAGTGGTCATAACCACCCACTTTAGCCAATAGGTGCCTCAAATGTCCCTTCAAAATTTAGCAAAATGAAGTAAACTGTCACATAACTGCCTCTGGCGCATAAGTACGAGGCCTCTGGTTTTTAGGTGCAGCTTTATTTGTTTCACTAGCGTTTAAGCATCGGATCTGGTGCTTAGGTGCACAATTTTCACCTATATGCTCTAATTTTTATCTTTTTTAACTCTTTTTAGAATTTTTCACCATTTTACTTGTACCTGAAAGAAAAACACACAAATAAATTCTAATTATAGCGCAATATCTCAAAAAATAGGTATAAAAATGTGTCTAAGAACTCTATATATTTTAGGTGTATCAGTAAGCAAGTTTTCTGCCTCTTTCTGGTGTCTTCTTTATTCAAGCAGGAAAGCTCTAAGTTTTTGGTGATTGGCATTTTTGCGTTAAGTTCTTCATAACACTGCAGATGGCAATCTTTCATCATCAAGAGTGACTAGTCCTCCGATCTATGCAGTTATCATAGATGACAGACGACTAGTCCCCTTTATCAGATCTTGCTACACTATCACTTTGTTCCAATTCCGTGAGGGATCCTCCTTGGTGCTGATATTTAACAGTGATGGTAGCCCTTCTTTTTTCGATGGTTGACCACGTCCATCACAGGACCCTCATAGTCTAATCGACTTGACCGAAGTCCATGTTGAAGTCTATGATGCCACCATGTGGTGCCCTTTCCTCGTTAAGTCTGAGATACCAGCCATCTTTGAAAGCAAAAATCAGCTTCTGTCATGAAATTTTTTCGGCAAATGACGGGAAAAACATCAGTGTGCTGAAATTTAACAGAAACAAGAAAAAAATAGTGTTTTTTTAGATAAAATTTTATTTTATGATTGTGAGGAGATCATTTATTTATGCATATATATTTTTTTTAATTTAGTAAAATATTAAGCTTAAAAGTAGAAAGAAGAAAATTTAAGCACGTAAATTCAAAAATTTTCATTTTATTGAGGTTAGTTTTAATAAAAAATTTTTGGACCAGGTCACAGATGTTTGGCCAAATAAACAACCCCAGAATAATCAAAATTTTAAAATTTAAATTCAAACAATGTCAAGTTGCATAGTATGTCTTCAGGTAACATCCATTGATTGGCAGCATGGGTCTTTCGCCTCGAAAATCCTCTAGCTGGTAGGCTCTTCATGCGTAGAACTTTTCTAAGACAAATGATCCTTCCCAACTTGGCTCAAAATTTCCACCTATCTTGTGGCGTCCAAGAGTAGTCCTTTTGAGCACGAGGACAAGATCACCAACTTTGAACGTTCTTGAGCGGACCAATTTATCATGATCTTGTACCATCCTCGCTTGGTAAATCTTGAAATGTTATCGTGCTTCTAGTCACTTTCCTTCAAGACTTTCCAATTCTTCAAGTTTGAGTTTTGCTCTTTCCTCTGTTGTAAGTTGTTTAGTGATATGAACGTTGTCCGGTAGGCCCATAAGGCTTCATCTGGACTACTAGCGGTAGCACAACCTCGAGCCCGTATAGGAGCATGTAGGATGTACACTGAGTGGGAGTTATGAACGTTGTCTGGTAGGCCCATAAGGCTTCTAATAGTTTGTTATGCCAATCTCTTTTTTTTTTCCTAATGTCTTCTTCTAAATATGTACCAGTGTTTTGTTGATGGGCTCAGCCAGGCCATTTGCTCTGGGATAGTAGATTGTAGAGTATCTTCAATCTATCATGTGTTGCTTGATGAAATTGTTATTTTTTGTACTCTTGAAGGTTGTCCCATTGTCAGAAATTATTCTGCATGGAAATATGAAACAGTAGATGACTTTGGCTTTTGAAAAATTGAAGGACATGCTGTGTTGTAACCTCTTGTAATGGCATATGGTCTGCCCATTTGGAAAATTAATCTGTAGCAGCAAGAGTAAATCTTTATCCTTTAGAGGATGGATATCAGACCTATTATGTCTGTGCCCCAACACTTGAATGGCCACAAAACAACAGTTGGGTGTAGCACATTCGGAGGTTGGTGTAAGACCATCCCATGCACTTGGGACTGGTTGCTAAATAAATTGAGTCCAACGTTATGGCTAGCCCAAGACAAATCCAACTTCAAGCAAATTTGACTTATATTGATCTCAAGCACCAAAATTGACCAAACTAAAGCCTTTACTACCACCTTTAGGACCCTATTGACCTTGCTAGACCCACTTAGGCCACCATAGGTAAGCCATGGACCAATGGTCCACTAACCTAAGGGTTTCCTAAATTTCTTAAGCCAAAGAGATCTTGGCCAAAACCCATCACCAACCCAAATTAATTATTGTGACACATTTTCCTATGTCTTTGAACCAACTCATCACCTCCCCTACCTTGGCCAGTCACCCTAGTCACTGAAGGAGCCAAATTCGAGAGCCCCCATGCCTTAATCCAAACTTAATTCCATCCATCCAAGTTGGTTAGCTCCAATTAGTCTTTGGCATTTTTCTGCACTCCTCCTATGCACCCAGTTACATTTGAATTGTAGCCCTAAGCTCCACCACAAGCCCCTTTAATTAAACCACCTCCACTATGGAAAAAGAGTAACTAGCCAATTTTCTTAGGGAGACTCTATCCAATTGGTTCCAGACACTATCCAAGAACTCTCACGCTCAAGCCCACCATTTTCCCCTTCTAGATTTCCCTGTGAGAGCTCAATTTTGAGTTCAAAATTTAGGGAAAACCATGGCATATTTCCCAAAACGTCTACAGTCTGCCAAACTCTAATTAAATGTGCACACACCATCCTCTGAGTGATAAGAGTTGATTCCCTATAAAATACCCATCACAGAGACTCCCTAGCATAGACCTTGATCAATACCTGAAATCATCCTTGGTCGTAATCATATCTAAAAAATTCACCACATCTCAGTACTTCTTCTAAAAGTTTGTTGGACTCATTCAAATCTATTAAAATCATTTGATTGAGGCCTCCACTCTCTGACAAAGGTATTGAGCCTTAACCTTAAATTGAGCTTCATTTGATTCTCCATATGTATTTACTTTATTTCATACCTTAAAAACCATTTATATTGGTGCCTCTTGAGTATATGAAGGTGTCGGAAAAAACCTAAAGGTTTTTGGTTGAGTCTAGCTCGAGATCTAAAGGATTTAGTGTGAACGGCTTACGGTTAGGTCATTTGGGGACGATGAAAGGATGTCTTCGGATCACACGATTATTCAATGGACGACCGTGATGGAGGCGGACGAGTGGTTGGAACTAAAAGGAAAGCTCACGAGGTAGCTACATGGCTGGTGGTGTCGAATAACGGAGCGCCCCGTGGAGACTTCGGAGCAGATAAGGAAGAGATGGTGTCGCATGGATAAGTAGAAAAATATGGATTTATTTTATTTATTTCAATACTAGATTTTTGAAAAATCATAAGTTCGCATAAAAAAGTCATAAAAATAAATTAAAAGTACCATCTTGTTTCGAGAACAGAGAAGAATAATGCGGACCAAAAATTAAAATTATTTGCACTCTTTGATTTTTAATTAATTAAATACTCTCTCTGGTTTTTCAATTCATTTTGGTTAAGCATTACTCACCATAACTTGAAATTTTGAGGGTTTATTGGTCATGAAAGAGGATATGTTCTCAATTTTTTCAAGGTCAGTGCACATTTCTGTGCTTTAGGCCTAACTTTTAAGCTAATATGGCTATTTTGGCTTAGTTTTATTATACAAATTAAAATACGACCTGAAAAATTATGGGATAAATTTTAGTAGGTTTCCTATGCTCAAAGAAGCTTAGGAAAAATATCATCCTGGTTTGAATAATTTTGTACATTTCTGTAAATAATTAAATTTGTATATCTTGTACTAAGTTATGTAAATTAAATAATAATAATAAATCAACAAAATCAATTCCACATTATGTGTAAAAATCGCGTTAACCCACTGTTAAAATTTGGAAATTAGTTAAATAAGTTTAAGCACTAAAGATGATTTTTAAAGAAACATTATATTTTTGCACAAAATAAATATATTAAATTAAGCACACTTAAGAAAATTATGAAAACTCATTTTCTGAGTTCCTTGTGATCAGGAGCACATAGAAAAAATAAAAGTTATTTTTGATAAAATACTTGTTTTTCGAGCTATATTTTAAGTTAAAAAACTTTAATAAATTGAAAATTTTTAAAAAAACAAAAATATTTTAAAATGTTCCTAATGGTTCCTTGATCACTTGGGACTCATTAAAATATTTTTCCTGATATTTCTAAATTAAAAATAAATTTCTAAAGGTCTTAAAATGAATTTTACTTAATTTTTCTTATTAAAATAAATTTAATTAATAAATTAAAAATCATAGAAAAATAAAATTTATTTCTCTAAGTTCTTTTAGATCAAAGAGCTTTAATAAGGATATAAAAAATATTTTTTGTAATTAAAAATTATTTTCCGTTCAATTAAATCACTAGAAATAAAAAGAAAAATTTTAAAATAAAATTAAAGATTTGATTAAAAAAGTCATTGAATTTTGTTTAAGTGTTTCTTTGACCTAAGGGAACCTCTAAGTACTTTTTTCATAAACCAAAAACTTTAATTTAATTTTTTTAAAAAATTAGCTTTAAAAATAGTATTTTCTAAGTTAAAATAATTATTTAAATTAAATTAAAATTTGAAAACCACATTTTCTCCTCTCATGATTTAATTGTCTCTATAGATAGGGTACTGATCCCGCTTGATACTGCTAATATGCAAAGTACAACGTTAATTCATATTATATTTCACTTATATTTACTTACTTTACAACAAAACCAAAAACTTGACCTTGAACAAAAGTAATAAAAATAAATTAAAAGTACCATCATGTTCCGAGAACACAAGAATAATGCGGACCAAAAATTAAATTTTTTTGCTTACTCTTTGATTTTTAATTAATTAAATACTCTCTCTGGCATTTCAATTCATTATGGTTAAGCATTGCTCACCATAACTTGAAATTTTGAGGGTTTACTCGTTATGCAAAAGGCTATGTTCTCTATTTTCAAGGTCAGTGCACATTTCTATGCTTTAGGCCTAACTTTTAAGCTAATATGGCTATTTTGGCTTAGTTTAATTATACAAATTAAAATACCACTTGAAAAATTATGGGAAAAATTTTAGTAGGTTTTCTATGCTCACAGATGGTTAGGAAAAATATCATCCTGGTTTGAATAATTTTGTACATTTCTGTAAATAATTAAATTTGTATATCTTGTATTAAGTTATGTAAATTAAATAATAATAATAAATCAACAAAATCAATTCCACATTTTGTGTAAAAATCACGTTAACCCACTGTAAAAATTTGGAAATAAGTTAATTAAGTTTAAGCACTAAAGATGATTTATTAATAAACATTGTATTTTTGCACAGAATAATTATATTAAATTAAACACATTTAAGAAAATTATGAAAACTCATTTTCTGAGTTCCTTGTGATCAGGAGCACGCAGAAAAAATAAAAGTTACTTTTGATAAAATACTTGATTTTCGAGCTATATTTTAAGTTAAAAAATTTTTATAAAATTGAAAATTTTAAAAATTACAAAAATATTTTAAAATGTTCCTGATGGTTCCTTGATCGCTTGGGACTCATTAAAATATTTTTCCTGATATTTCTAAGTTAAAAATAAATTTCTAAGGGTCTTAAAATGAATCTTTCTTAATTTTTCTCATTAAAATAAATGTAATTAATAAATTAAAAAATCATAGAAAAATAAAATTTATTTCTCTAAGTTCTTTGAGATCAAAGAGCTTTAATAAGGATATAAAAAATATTATTTGTAATTAAAAATTATTTTCCGTTCAACTACATCACCAGAAATCAAAAAACATTTTAAAAATAAAATTAAGGATTTGAATAAAAAAATCATTGAATTTTGTTTAAGTGTTTCTCTGACGTAAGGGAACCTTTAAGTACTTTTCTCATAAACCAAAAACTTTATTTTAATTTTTTTTTAAAATTAGTTTTAAAAATCATATTTTCTAAGTTAAAATAATTATTTAAATTAAATTAAAATTTGAAAGCCACATTTTCTCCGCTCATGTTTTAATTGTCTCTATAGATAGGGTACTGATCCCGCTTGATACTGCTAATATGGAAAGTACAACATTAATTCATATTATATTTCACTTATATTTCCTTACTTTACAACAAAACCAAAAACTTGATCTTGAACAAAAATAATAATTTAACTTTTAATTTATATATATTGGGATACTATGCAAGTATACATATCATTATCAAGTAATATAGAACTTTTGATTAAAACCAGAATATCAAACCCACAGGGAGTTTTTACCATATGCACTTTTAGAAAACTTTATATTTTTAAAAAGATAATTACTTAAACTGAATATATTTTGCAATAATAAAAATTCAAATATTTTTGGTATTTTTGATATTTTGAAAAAATATTAACAACTTAAAAAGATAACTAGAGTTTTGTAGATGAAAAACACTTAATGAGAAAAATATCTTTCTTCTTATCATGAATCAGTAATAAGTATAAGACTTCTATTGTGGAAGTATGCAAATTGTGTTGTGCCAAATAGGAGCAATAATATTCTTTACCCTTACTAGAGTTGCTATAAAGAACATTGGCTAATTTAAAGTTTGAATATTTCTCAAGACCGGCTAGGCAAGGAAGATACTAGCTCTCACTTTAGAGTTCCCTTGATTCCCTTCACCTGGAAGCTAACATCTCGTATCAGAACCTAAAACAATAAACCAAGTTGAGGGCTTTAACCTGTCCATTTAAAGTCATCTAATTCTACACCCTTTAATGAATATTTTCCTATTTATTTGCACTCAATCATATGAACTACATTCTCATTCATACAACCTCATGTGATTCTTTCTAATTGTTGACTGAGACAATACCATCCAAGTTCTTACAAGTTCTCACAGTAAAATTTAACATTTGGATTTGTCAAATCAAGAAGTAAATGAACTGCATGGATTTAAATCGTCACAACTTCTTCTAACATTAAAGATCAATACTCTCCACAATTTCCATACAAAACATAAATACTTATCACTTTAAGAAAAAAGATAAAGAAAATTACTTAGAATCCATGGAGAAAATAAAACCACACTTTAGTTTAAAAGTAGAAATCATTGTTAAACCAACAACAAGTCTCAATTAAAGCAAAAGTAGTCTCAAAATAAAAAGATAAAATTTTATCTCAAGTTCTCCACCAAACTCTTGAAGTTCCTTTGAATCTCTTCTATTTACAATCACTCAAAATAAAATAATAAAAAGGATAAAATAAAAGTAAAAGTGATGCCTAAAAATCTCTGTGAACTAACTCCCCAAATGAGAACTTTCAAAACATTCCAATTATTTTCAGGACTCTTTTCAAAGTCCTCTCTTCTTTCTTTTATAGTTTTCGAAGAGGTGCCTTGGAAACTCTTCAAAATATGTCTAGATTTAATGTATTTTCCCAAGAGATGCATCCTTTCGTAATAATTTTCGTCCATGGTGGTTTTAATCACCTATTAAGCCAATGGGTGCCTCAAAAACCTCTTCAAAATTCATAGAAACTGACTTTACTCCTTTAGTAACTGCCACTGTCGCTTAAGCGCGAGACCTCTGGTGCTTTTGTGTGGCCTTCTCTGTTTAACTGGCGCTTTAGCGCCTGATCTGGCGCTTAGGCGCCAAAACTCATTTGCACACTTTTCACCTTTTTGCTCCAAATTTGATCCTTTTTCACTCCTTTAAGCATTTTTACCTTTTTGATTGTATCTGCAGGAAAAACACAAAAAATACCTTCCATTAAAGCGCAATATCTCAAAAATAGGTATAAAAATGTGCTCATAATATAATTTAGGTGTATCAGTTTGCCACCGACCTGTTGACCTCACTTTTGGTTGAGGTCTAGAAATTTCTTTAGTAGCCTAGGTCTATTATATATTTTAGGTGTATCAAATCCCTCAAAATTAAAATGTTACTTGTCTTCAAGTGACACTTCAATTTTTATAAACTACAGATATATGATATGTATATGAGTTTCTTTAGGAGTTACTAAAATTTAGATTTAGAAATATAACAGTCTAATTTAGGNCACAAATAAAGTTAGTAAGCAATTTCTAGTGAACTCAACCATCACTTAAAGCATGACATTTACCCATTGTAACAAATTAATCACATAAAACTATTTTAATTTTAATTATTAGTTTCAATGTAGCATTTCTTGAAGGAAAGCATCCTAACCATTAATAAAGGGTCAAATGATGAACTAAAAGAAAAAAGATATATCTGCCCAAATGTTGAACATTTGTCAATTTTATAAAATCTTAAAGCTTCTGTTAATAAACACTTCTTCCTATCATCTTTCATCTAATTTTGTGGTTATCATTATTTTTAAGATTTTAATCTTATGAATAAACTTAATTTAATTATCCCCTTGCACAAGGAAAACANCCATCTGAGGCTTGAACTCTTTGACCAACTTTTAGTGAGCCAAACCAACCTTTAGGGAGTCTGGACCAGACCAAATATAGTCTTGGCCACCCACCAAAAGGCTCCCCAATAAAACCAAGCTCTCTCACATCCNGCATCTGAGGCTTGAACTCTTTGACCAACTTTTAGTGAGCCAAACCAGCCTTTAGGGAGCCTGGACCAGACCAAATATAGTCTTGGCCACCCACCAAAAGGCTCCCCAATAAAACCAAGCTCTCTCACATCCATTTCTCTTCATATTTGACATCACCATGTTCAAGACATGGAGAATTGTAAGAGCTCCTTCCCCACTGCCAAAAGCTTCCCAAACTCTCTGAATATCCTTTATGAAGTTACCTAAGTGTCTCCATCTCAAGCCATGTTGCCCCCACCTCTCCCATGACTACAAAAAAGGGAACCTATATTGCTCTGGTTGCCTCCTTTGTTATAACAGGAGCGGGGATTGTCAACCAGCAAACTCTCAAAGGTTCAATCACCCTTAAGCCTCCTCCCATCAGCATAGCCCTTTTACTTCTATGCCCGATTGTTGGATGACTCTGGTTTGATTTCTGAAGAGTTAATAAGGCCTTTCTCGTTGGAATTGTAGTTGTTTACTAGTTCCAAGAGATCCATAAAAGTTCTTGGTTTGAGTAGGTTTAGGTTTGTCGGCACTATTTTGGTTTGGAGGAGTTGCCCGTAAGAAGTTGTCTGTCACTAGAATCGAAATCCCCTCACCCACTTCGGAAGGAAATTTTAATGTTTAGAAAAAATATGAANGCTAGTTCCAAGAGATCCGTAAAAGTTCTTGGTTTGAGTAGGTTTAGGTTTGTCGGCAATATTTTGGTTTGGAGGAGTTGCCCGTAAGAACTTGTCTGTCACTAGAATCGAAATCCCCTCACCCACTTCGGAAGGAAATTTTAATGTTTAGAAAAAATATGAAATCAAACTGACTTCATATTTTTCATAATTTAAATGAAAGAGCGATGTACCTCAAACCATGTATCTATCCCGAAGGATGAGCATAAGACTTGAGGATGAGACTCGATGAAATAAACTGAGAAATATATGACGTTCGTTTGGTCTGTGAAACCATTTTATTTGCCAAAAATTTCCCTTATTTAATATGAAGAATTAAATAAGGTTTACATTAAGCTGGGTTTGGATGAGCTTTCTATAAGGGCAAACCCCTATAGTTAATTACATCCTATATGATCGAAGTCATCTAAGAAAACTCTTGATAAAAATCAGGAAATATTATCTTCAAGGATTTCAAAAGGATTGGACTTTTCAATGATATCGAAAAAAGAGGTGTAAAATAGGATTGGCTCAAATTTAGAACATTTTGATTTTGGAATCTAAAGGAAGAAGAACTACGGGATGTCATGGATCCGGAGGAGAACCTTGGTGACTTCCCGGTCTATCCTATTATTTGGCTTTAGTTTTGAGGATAAATTATTTAAGTATTTCATCCTGCCAATTTCATTTTTTTAGGGATTACATTAAAGTGAAACAATCACACAAATAGCCTTGGAGATGTGAGGATTTAGGTCGTCACGATCGACAACCTCTGAATCCTAAGACGAGTT
>JXCR01147224.1:19473-30422 GCA_002079205.1 Phalaenopsis hybrid cultivar
CCTTAGGAGTATAATTAAGGATGAATCTGTTAAGAAAAGCATATTAAGTTTAGCAGACCTCTAAGGTATCCAACAGGTTAGGAGGAAGAAGCAGGTCGATGCTTCCCTCTTATCACCTGGTGAAAAGCCTCGAGCCCATTTAAACTTATTATGCTGCTTAATAATTCATCCTATGAATGCCCTAATGCTCAATGAACATTGATGTCCTAATTATCCCTAAGAGTAGGGTAATTATTATTTGTAATTTAATTTTGAAGAATATGTGAATGAAGACCCTTAACAGGGCAAGCTAGTGTTGTTGGAACACTTAGCCAAATTTTGGTCCTAATTGGGCTTGCGGTGTTTTAAAGGTGTTAAATTTTTGTTATGTTTGCTTTTCTAATCCTCTTTTAATCACTCTTGATTTAGATTAGATCACTACTAAGCCCTTTAAACCTAGGTGAGTGTCTTAAATAATTTTGAAAAGGTTAAGTTTTAGGTGATCATGATTCATTATTTGAATTTCATTTGCACATCAAATAGGGGTATTAAATTGATTAATTATTTACTTCAAAATTCATAACCCTAAGTCCTAGGTTCATTTAATTTTAATAAACTTCCAAATTTTAATAATTTAGAAATTTATTAANAGTTAAATTTTTGTTATGTTTGCTTTTCTAATCCTCTTTTAATCACTCTTGAATTAGATTAGATCACTACTAAGCCCTTTAAACCTAAGTGAGTGTCCTAAATAATTTTGAAAAGGTTAAGTTTTAGGTGATCATGATTCATTATTTGAATTTCATTTGAACATCAAAAATAAGGGTATTAAAGTGATTATTATTTACTTCAAAATTCATAAATCTAAGTCCTAGGTTCATTTAATTTTAATAAACTTCCAAATTTTTATAATTTAGAAATTTATTAATTTATCCTTTTAATTAGAAAAGTTGGTTTTTACCAATTAATCCCCTTTTTAATTTCAGTCATCCAAACAAGTTAATTAAGATCATAGGTTGCACATTTTTCTCCTTGAATTAAGCATAAATGTTAATTAAGGCCAAATTCCTAAAATTACACTTTTCCCCCTAAAGCTCTAATACTTCATAATTTTTCAAATTCAATTTAAATGACTTTAAAATTTTTATCCTGCCTTATTCATGAGTCAATTAAGACATGAGAAGAGAAAATGTGATTTTTCAAAATTTGATAACTTGACCAAGGCAAAGCTTAATCCTTTGAAATTTTTGTNTAAATTCAATTTAAATGACTTTAAAATTTTTATCCTACCTTATTCATGAGTCAATTAAGACATAAGAAGAGAAAATGTGATTTTTCAAAATTTGATAACTTGACCAAGGCAAAGCTTAATCCTTTGAAATTTTTGTTGGAGCTAGAATTAGACTAGACAACCATTTGGACAAAATTTCATGATTTTTTGAATTTTATTAGAATTATTATAATTATTGTAATTTATGGGGTACTTATTAAATATAAAATATTTTAAATGAGGAAAATTAAGTTTTACATTATTGAGGAATCTCCCTGAGGTCAGAGAATCCAAAAAAGCAAATTTTATATTTTTCTGATTTTTCTTTGATTTATAAGAATTATTTTAGTGAAAATCCATTTTTTAGCCTTTAAAATTATTTTAAGCTTCAAAATACAATATCTTTATTTATAAAATCAGGAAAAATATTCCAATTATTTTTAAGTGCCTAGAAAATAATTTAAAACATCTTCATGAATTTTATTATTTTTGTGATTTCTATGAATTTTTAATTATTTTAAATATTTAAAAAATAAGCTAAAAATGAAGTTTTTATTTTAAATACCATTTTATTTTTATTAAATTCCTCGGATCACAAAGAACTCTAAACACAAGTTTTCATATTTTTTTAAGTTATATTTTGATTTTTTGAAAGTCATTTTAGTGCCAAAAAAGATATTTAACTTGGAAAATCAACTTAGGCCATCAAATGAATTCAAAATGCTTTGAAATTTATATGGAGAGTTATCTGGATCTTAAATAACAGCAGAGATAAAAAATCAAGTCATTTTGATGTTTGTGTTTTCCAAAATTAATTACCTTAGTGTTTTAGGGTCTATGAAGATTAGGTTCATTTTAATTGACTTGACTCATGAGAAATTTCCTAAGGATTTTTTGGTCATAGTGAATCTACCAAAATTTTCTTTGATTTTTCTAACCAACATGATGATTATTATGATTAATTTATGCAAATAATAGACATAAACTTGAAAAATATGAATCTTTGTTTAGAGGTCTCCTCTGAACTTTGAAAAAAATCAAGAAGTGTTCCCCTAGACAGAGGCTACAACATGCTAAAAATTCAAGCTATGGTGATATGTCTGCATGCATGAAGAGTTAAAAAACTCCTAACACTAATTCATTTTTTAAAAACAAAATATTCATCAAATGGAAATAAATTTTGATTCACATTATTCTCCTATGTTCAGTGAGGAAGAAGGTATTTTTATTTTATTTTTATGATTTTTCTACACAAAGTTATGTATTTTTGAAGTTTTGGGNTTTTTTATTTTAAATACCATTTTATTTTTATAAAATTCCCCGGATCACAGAGAACTCTAAACACAAGTTTTCATATTTTTTTGAGTTATATTTTGATTTTTTGAAAATCATTTTAGTGCCAAAAAAGATATTTAACTTGGAAAATCAACTTAGGCCATCAAATGAATTCAAAATGCTTTGAAATTTATATGGAGAGTTATTTGGATCTTAAATAACAACAGAGATCAAAAATCAAGTCATTTTGATGTTTGTGTTTTCCAAAATTAATTACCTTAGTGTTTTAGGGTCTATGAAGATTAGGTTTATTTTAATTGACTTGACTCATGAGAAATTTCCCTATGGATTTTTTGGTCATAGTGAATCTACCAAAAGTTTCTTTGATTTTTCTAACCAACATGATGATTATTATGATTAATTTATGCAAATAATAGACATAAACTTGAAAAATATGAATCTTTGTTTAGAGGTCTCCTCTGAACTTTGGAAAAAATCAAGAAGTGTTCCCTTAGACAGAGGCTACAACATGCCAAAAATTCAAGCTATGGTAATATGTCTACATGCATGAAGAGTTAAAAAACTCCTAACACTAATTCATTTTTTAAAAATAAAATATTCATCAAATGGAAATAAATTTTGATTCACATTATTCTCCTCTGTTCACTGAGGAAGAAGGTATTTTTATTTTATTTTTATGATTTTTCTACACAAAGTTATGTATTTTTGAAGTTTTGGGNCTACTGATCCTCTATATAATAAGATTTTAATCTATGTCCATTCACTTTAAAGATTTTCACAGATTTATGATCTTTAATATCCACAACTCCATAAGGTTAAACTTTCATTACAATAAATGGGCTCATCAACCTGGACTTAAGTTTCCTTGGAAATAATATTAACCTTGAATTATATAGTAAAACTTGTTACCCTGGCTGAAAATTTTTTGGAAGAATCTTTCGATCATGTCACATTTTCATCTTTTCTTTATAAATTTTGGCACTTTCATAGGACTCCTTCCTTATCTCTTCAAGCTCATTTATATGTAATAATTTTTTTCTCACTAGCATCTTTCAAATTATAATTGAATTCTTTTACTGCCCAATATATTTTATGCTCAGGTTTAACTGGTAAGTGACAAGCTTTCCCAAATATTAGCCTATCTGGGGACATTCCTGTAGGAGTTCTATATGTAGTCCTATAAACTCACAAAGTATAGTCAAGTTTGACTAACCAATCCATTTTTATTGGATTCACAGATTTTTCCATAATTCTTGTAATTTATCAATTGGATAATTCAACCAAACCACTTTTCTAAAGATGATAAGCAATAACAATCCTATGATTTAAATGATATTTCCTTAATAACTTCTCCATTATGATATTTCTGAAAAAACTTCCCCCATCAGTAATGATAACTCTTTGCATCCCAAATCTATAAAATATTTTTGTTTTCATAAATTTTACAACATTTTGAGCATCACATTGAGGTAAAGCAATAGCTTCTATCCATTTGGATACGTAGTCCACTGCAAACAGAATATATAAATTTTTGAAAGATGGTATAAATGGTCCCGTGAAATCTAATCCCCAAACATCAAATATTTCAAATAAGAGGATGCATTAACTCCTAAACTTACAAAAACCAATTGTAGGAGATGAAGTTGGGGAAAAATTGGAAGTTTTCGGTCCAAAATTTCACTTTAAATTGTTCGCAGACTGGTTTACATGAACCGACCCTTAAGCACAACTGGTTTACCTCTTAGGCGACAAACTCTTGAGTTAGCCAGTGTTCAAGCATGGAGTCTTGGAGCTGTCGCGCCTGTGCACAAATTTTGATATTTTTGGTTTTAAGTAACATGCACTTCTATCCTAAGTGAACCACTACTAATTGGTCTTATAAATCTTAAATAATTATTTTCTTCCTCTTAAACTCTCCTCTTCCTTAAGATTCACCAATATTAGCTAATTCAAATCAACACAAAATAACACATAATTCACATAAAAGAACATTTATATCAATTTACGAACAATTAAAAAACATTTTCAATACATAATTTTTTGATCTAAAGAGTCTTTGTTGAGATAGTTACTGAACACTAACACTAAACAAACAAAACATTAAAAACACATAAAACTAACTTAACACAAACAAACAAACACTTAACACAAACAAACACTAATTAAATAACTTAATTACACTCCCCTTTCGGTGGAACAAATCCTAGCTTATCATTAGTCTCTAGTTGAGCATTTGGATTATAAATTTCATAGAACGGAAAGTGATGAAGAACTTTGGTTGAGTCTTCTTCAATCCATTTTTTTTTCAAATACATAACCTTGTCCGCTTCTTCAATAAAATTGGTATTGCTAAATTGCATCTTAAGTTGCCATCCAGTATGCTCTAGATGTGCGTTAACTTCCATCACCTTTGCTTCAATTGAAGCCACATTAGCCTCAATTTTAGTAATTTTCTCCAATATCCCTTCGATACTAACACCTAGGAACCCATTGAAAAACTCTTGCACACCTTGAGAAATGAACTTTTTTTTCATAGCTTCCTCTTTCTTTCTCATGTCAATCTCCCAAAATGAAATCTTTCCAAGGACTCTCACTCTTTACTTAGAATTTAGGGTTAAAATTGAAGGGTGGTGAGAATTCTCCTCATTCCCTTCTATTTATAGGCTTTAGATCAAGCCTAAAACTATTACACACGTTTTCAAACCACTAACACATGTTAAACCAACTAAACCAAGTTTAAAAGTTATAGAAACATTGCTTAAGCGCCGAATGTTGGGGCTTTAGCGCCGATGCTTAATTTAGCACTGGTCAGCTTGAGGTCCAAAAACTCATTCAAACATGTCCAAGTCATCAATTAAGGTCTTAGAATCCTTACTTAATAATTTTATATTCAAAATACTACCAAAATTTTCTAAGTCAAACACGACAACATAACATTCAAAATAAACATAAGATAACTATGAGTTGCCTCCTACAAAGTGCTTGGTTTAATGTCAACAGCCAGACTTAACCAGTACTTATTCTAGTTGACCCAATTTCATGAGGTCAT
Source organism: Phalaenopsis hybrid cultivar (assembly GCA_002079205.1). Taxonomy (NCBI): domain Eukaryota; kingdom Viridiplantae; phylum Streptophyta; class Magnoliopsida; order Asparagales; family Orchidaceae; genus Phalaenopsis; species Phalaenopsis hybrid cultivar. The sequence continues at coordinate 25,068 of JXCR01147224.1, forward strand.
TTAATTTAAGTTAACTTAAGTTTTAGATTTCTTTATTAATAATTTAATAAAGAAATCTAAGATTATTTTTTTAGTTTTGGGATCTTCGATATTCACAACTCCATAGGGATAAACTTTTATCACAATAAATGGGCCCATCCATCTGAACTTAAGTTTTCCTGGAAATAATCTTAACCTTGCATTATATAGAAAAACTTGTTGCTCAAGCTTAAAATTTTTAGTAAGAATCCTTCGATCATGCCACATCTTCTTCTTTTCCTTATAAATCTTAGCGCTCTCATAAATCTCATTACTTATCACTTCAAGCTCCGTTAATTGAAATAGTCTTTTCTCACCAGCTTTTTTTAAATTGTAATTAAATTATTTTATAGACCAATATGCTTTATGTTCAAGTTCAACTAGTAAAAGACAAGTTTTCCTAAAAATTAGCCTGTATGGGGACATTCCTATAGGAGTTCTGTATGCAGCTCTATAAGGCCACAAAACATAGTCAAGTTTGACTGACCATTACATTTTTGTTGGATTCATAGATTTTTCAAATATTCTTTTTATTTCACTATTGGATAACTCAGCCAAACCACTTGTCTAAGGATGATAAGTAGTAGCTATTTAATGGTTGATATGATACTTCTTTAATAATTTTTCCATCATTGTATTTTTGAAATGACTTCCCCTATCTACTGCGATCACTCTCGATATCCCAAATCTATGAAATATTTTGGTTCATTAAATCATTGTAACACTTTGAGCATCACATCAAGGTAAAGAAATAACTTCTATCCATTTAGATGCATAGTCTAATTTTAACAATATATATAAATTTTTGAAAGATGGTACAATTGGTCCCATTAAATCTAATCCCCAAAATTAAAATAATATAACATGCAACACATAATTGAGAGGCATCTCATTGACCTTAGAATTTTTTCCTACTTGTTGACATCGATCACAAGATTTCATATAAGTGTTAGCATATCTAAAGATTGTAGCTAATAAAATTCATATTGCAAAATTATGTATGTTGTTTTATCAACACCAAAATGTACCCCAAAGTTAGAATTATGACATTTTTAGATAATTACATAAGTTTCTTCTAATGTCACAAATCTTCGAATAATAAGATCCTTTCCTTATTTATATAAAAATGGGTCATCCAAAAAAAAAGTCTTAGCTTTAGATAAAAATTTCATTTTCTTTTGGTATGTCATTCTATTGGGTATAATATCACTAACAATGAAGTTCACAATGTTGGCATACCATGGAACACGCCACTCATTAACACTGAATATTTTTTCTTTTGGAAAATGTTTATTAATTTGTTTTTCAAATAAAAGTGGATTTCTTAGTTCAAGCCGAGATAGATGATCAACAATTTGATTCTTGGTTCCCTTTCTATCTACTTTCTCAAAGTCAAATTCTTGCAAAAGAAGAATTCATCTTATTAGTCATGGTTTTATATCCTTCTGTCGGAGTTATTTCGGATTGGTTAGTGGGGTTGCCCGTAAGAAGCTGCCGGTCGCTGGAATCAAAATCCCGTCGCCCGCTTTGGAAGGACGTTGAAGTATGAAATCAAACTGACCCCATANGAGAGCATCAGAAGGTAAGGACTGACTTCAAAAGGGTGAATCAAAAATTAGGGACTGCTTCTAAAATGAGAATTTAAAGATAGTGATCAATCTTAAAAGAGAGCGTCGAAAGGTAGGGACCGACCTCAAAAGGGTGAATCAGAAATTAGGGACTTATTCTCAATGAGAATTGAAAGATAGTGATTATCGGCATTATTTCGGGATGGTTTGTGGGGTTGCCCGTAAGAAGCTGTCGGTTGCTGGAGTCGAAATCCCGTCGCCCGCTTCGGAAGGACGTTGAAGTATGAAATCAAACTGACCCAGTATTTTTNGTATAAAGTATTAAATAGGGTTTTAATTAAGCTGGGTTCAGACATGCTTCCTATAAGGGCAAGCCCCTATAGTTACTTACATCCTAAATGACCAATGTCACTTAAGAAGACTCTCGATAAAAATCAAGAAATATTATCTTCAAGGAATTTCAAAGGGTAGGACTCTTCAACAAAATCAGACGTAGAGGTGTGAAAGGGGATTGGTTTAAATTTGGAACAGTTTATTGTAGAATCCAAAGGAAGAAGAACTAGGCGTTGTCATGGATCCAGAGGAGAACCTCGGTGACTTCTCAAGCTATCCTAATGTTTGGTTTAAATTTAGAGGAGAAAAATTTAAGTGTTTCAACCTTCAAATTTTATTAGTTAGGGCTTACATTCGTGTGAAATGATCACACAAATAGCTTAAAAGATATGAGGATTTAGGTCATGACAAACGAGAACCTCGGAATCCTAAGACGAGTTAGGGCTTATATTGTATAGCAGGGCTATGCAAAGGCCTAAGAATCCTAAGACGAGTTAGGGCTTATATTGTATAGCAGGGCTATGCAAAGGCCTAAAGATAAAATCTCGAAATCCTAAGATGAGTTAGGGCTTATATTATATAGCAGGGCTATACAAAGGCCTAAAGATAAGTCCTAAGACGAGTTAGGGCTTATATTGTATAGTAGGGCTATGCAAAGGCCTAAAGATAAGGTGATTTACGTTGCATAAGCAAGCAACCTCGAAGTCTTATGGCTTTGTTGTTTAAGTCTAAAGAATGAGTTAGGGCTTATATTATATAACAGGGCTATACAAAGGCCTAAAGATAAGGTGAGGATTTATGAGTTAGGGCTTATATTGTATAGCAGGGCTATACAAAGGCCTAAAGATAAGGTGAGGATTTATGTGTTAGGGCTTATATTGTATAGCAGGGCTATGCAAAGGCCTAAAGATAAGGTGAGGATTTACGTTTAGGGCTTATATTGTATAGCAGGGCTATGCAAAGGCCTAAAGATAAGGTGAGGATTTACGTTTTAGGGCTTATATTGTATAGCAGGGCTATACAAAGGCCTAAAGATAAGGTGAGGATTTACGTTGCAATAAAAACAACCTCAAAGTCCTATGGCTTTGTTGCTTAAGTTTAAGGAAGGAAGATTGGTTTAGCTATCAAAGTCCTATGGCTTTGTTGTTTAAGTCTAAGGAAGAAAGATTGGGTTAGCTGGGGAAGAGGTCCTATGGCTTTGTTGTTTAAGTCTAAGGAAGAAAGATTGGTTTAGCTGGGGAAGATAGGGTTCGGCTATGCAAAGGCCTAAAGATAAGGTGAGGATTTACGTTGCATAAGCAAGCAACCTCAAAGGGGCTATACGAAGGCCTAAAGATAAGGTGAGGATTTACGTTGCATAAGCAAGCAACCTCAAAGTGGTTTAAGTCTAAGGAAGGAAGATTGGTTTAGCTGAGGAAGACAGGTTTTGCTGTTGAAGATGAGTTAGGGCTTATATTGTATAGCAGGGCTACACAAAGGCCTAAAGATAAGGTGAGGATTTATGTTGCATAAGCAAGCAACCTTGAAGTCCTATGTATTTATTGTTTAAGTCTAAGGAAGGAAGATTGGTTTAGCTGGGGAAGACAGGTTTTTCTATTGAAGAGTTGTTTAAGTCTAAGGAAGGAAGATTGGTTTAGCTGGGGAAGACAGTTTTTCCTGTTGAAGATGGCCGTGCTGCCCACCATGCTAGCTCCAAGCTCCTCACCGCGACGAGTTTGAGTTTTCTAGTGTGTGAAGTTATAATGTCAAATCAGGGGGCCCTATGGTTGAAGCTCTTTAAATTTTATGAGGACATATTAAAGTTGATTAGAGCAACACCGGTTAGGATCCTACGGTTCCCTCGTTNTCGACAGTGCCATCGACCCCGTCGTCGGCGAGATCACAAAAATACCTCTTTAATCGTGATTTTGCCCGATCAACCGCCACTATTCATCATCCCCTTCATCCTAAAAACACCATTTTTGAATTAGGGTTTGGTAAATTATGGATTGGGAGACGATTTCAAGACTTTTTGACACTGGATTTGATCTTCTTTAGGTAAGAGCTTCACTCCAAGTTAAAAATTTTTGATCTTCACCATGTATTTCTTCCACATTGAGGAAACCCAAAAATTTGAAAATGTGAAGAAAATCTTGGAAGGAAATTCATGGATCTTACTGTTGAACTCTTTGAATTACCATTGGAAGCCATGATTTACATATTAGATGTAATTTTAGAAATTTTTATTTGATTTGATTAGATTAAAAATGGCTCCACATCAAAAGAGAAGAGTTGAGTTCGACAATTCACGCTTTATTAATGTGATGACTCAAACTCGTTTTACTTCAATACTTAAAAGAAAAACGTGTATACAAGATTGAGTTTTCGAGTGTCCGGGAGGAGAAATTGAACAGGTTATTGCCGAGCGGAGGTGGGAAAACTTTTGTTACACCACCAATAAAGCCGATGCAAATGTGGTGAAGGAGTTCTACGCCAATGTGATTTACTTTGAAGACGGAATCGTACAAGTGGATTTCCTGTGGAATTTACTGCCGCCCGCATTAACACTTTCTATGAAGTCTCAAATTCTTACAACTTCCACTATGAATCATACGATGGAACGCCCCCTCAATGATGTGATTAACTTTCTCACTGATGGGAATGGAACGTGGAAGATAAAGCAGCGAGAACGGGTAAACTTTTTGCTTCAATGTTTAATGCCACCTCTAAGGCGTGACACTACTTCATTTCCTCTACTCTGTTACCGACTTATCACCATAGTGAGGTAACTAGAGATAGAGCTATTTTGAATTTTATTATTCAGAATAATAAAACTTTAAATTTGGGGAGAATTATTTTCAAGAATATATTGACTATGAGAAGAAGTAAGACTAATGGAGGTCTAGGACATTCTAGACTTATTTATACACTGCCAACTTTCTGGAGTGGAAGCTGGAGAGAAGAATGGGTTCACCCTATGAAACCCATTAGTAAATCTAATTTGAAGACTTATGTATCTCATGAAAAATGGAGAACTGGAACTAGGAGTCAGGAACCTTCTACCAGTAGAGATGTCCCCTCTACAAGTTATGACCCTCCTCCTCCTTCTAGCTCCCCTACCTTAACAGATTTGATGAATGAGTTGACCTTGCAGAGGAAGAGCATAAATTTAATAAACAAAAGGATTGGAGGTTTAGAACGCCGGCATGATTATGATAATTAGTACCTGCAGAGGCATTCCAATTTTGAGATAGCTTATTATGACGCTCAGTCCCGACACTATAGAGGAGAGCCTGATGTTACATTTCTTGAATACCCCCGATATACTCAGTATCAACCCAATCCACCTGCTGATCAAGTCGACAATGAAATAGCTTGGGATTTTGATATTTAGATTGAAATTGATGTACTTATGTTTGTTTTTTTATTTTATGTAATTATTTTGTAAGAGAAATGG
>JXCR01147224.1:35939-46002 GCA_002079205.1 Phalaenopsis hybrid cultivar
TTGGCCTTAGGATTGACCCTAGGTGTTGGTTTGGAGTTAAGGTACACAATACCCCCACAATACCTTGGCTAAGACCAATACATAAGGACCCAAAATGGGGATTTTATTGATCCATGATTCATTTAGAATAGATATCTATCCAATTCTACTTGAAAGGTTCATCATGGGTCTTTTGCTCCAGACACCCCCAAATTACCTAACTGCTCTTGGGACACTTCTTTAACCCAAAATCCCAAAAAAATTCAAAAATTCTCAAAAAATTCCAATAAATCCCAAATATTCCCAATTTTATTTCTTTCAACTACCACATGACCCAANTAATTGGATGCCAACTTGGAGCTTAAGGCAATCAATTGGGTGAAATTTGGGGACTAAGCCAATTTGGGGCTAAATTTGGAAAATTTGGATTTAGGCCAAAATCAAATGGATTTGAGGCTTCACCAAGGTAAATTGGTGGTTGATTTTGATGTATGTGAATGTTATAAATATTTTTCAACATCAATTGAGGCCAATTGACTAGGCTATGGGTTCAATTTGGTGAGATTAGGTATGGTGAAAATTGGGTTTGACTCAAAAAAAAATTGGGCTCAAATCATGGACCAATTGAGCTTGGATTTGGTTTAGTTTGGTCATATCAAAAGTGAATTTGAGTTTTGGATTAGAATTGGGGTCAATTGAGATCAACTTGGTGGACATTTGAGTTGGACTTGGGGAAATTTGGGTCTTTAAAGGCAATTTGGGGATTTTGGTTAAAGATGGTCAAATTGGTCAAATTGGCCAAATTGGGTCATGGGGTAGTTAAGATAAATGAAATTGAGAATATTTGGGATTTATTGGGATTTATTGGGAATTTTTGGGATTTTGAGCCCAAGAGGGGTATTTTGGTAATTAGGGGTGTTTTAGGGGTAAAAGGCCAAGATGGGTATTTTTGTAGAGCTGAGGTACCAATCATCACCAATAAGCCATGGACCAATGGAAAACCTATTTTGGGTCCTTTATGTAGTGGTTCTAGCCAGACCATAGCCCTAGGGCTAGTAGGTTTAGGGGACCGTCTACATGAGTATCCCAAAAGATCAAGGGATCTAGACTAGAAATTTGTGTTCAGGGTTGTGAGTGATTGTGGGTACAGATAAGTGTAATGAGTGGCTTAGCTCCAGACCAACACCCAAGGACAACCTTAAGGTCTAGCAATCCTAAGGGTGACTCATCTTGAGTTTCCCCCATAGTGACCCCACCTACAAGTACTTAGGGATTGAGACCAGCATGTGGAACTTCAAGTTGAGTAAATAAGAGGGTAGAATTTCTAATGGTGAGGGTTCCATGTCTAGTTTTCTAGGAATAGTCAACAGGAAAAGTCCTATGGCTAGACCCTAGGCTACTAAAGAGGAAAAACTAAACCTCAACAAAAATTGAGGTCAACAATAGTTGAGATTAAGCATAGGATGTTTTGTTATCATCATTTTGAGTGTTGTGGTTTCGATTGCAACGCTGAATTAATGTATTGAGGTTGAGAAAATACCAAATTTTGGTGTGTTATGTAATGTCTATTGTACCCCTTGGAATTTATATATAAATGTGATGTTTTGTTTTGTGAAAGTTTGTATGTGTTAAGTACATCATTTAACTATTTAAAATTATGTTTATAAAGATTAAACAGATATTATTTAGGCTTAGAATTGATTAAAATTGCAATAATACGGAAATTGGAAATAATCAATAGAGGCCGTCGCCGACGTCCTCGATGACGCCGACGACGGGAATTTTCCGAGACTTAGGTTCAGAAACATAATAGAGCGCGCCGACGGTGCCATCGACCCCGCCGTCGGTGAGATCACAAAAATACCTCTTTAATCGTTATTTTGCCCGTTCAACCGCCACTATTCATCATCCCCTTCATCCTAAAAACACCATTTTTGAATTAGGGCTTGGTAAATTATGGATTGGGAGATGATTTCAAGGCTTTTTGACACTGAATTTGATCTTCTTTAGGTAAGAGCTTCACTCCAAGTTAAAAATATTTGATCTTCACCATGTATTTCTTCCACATTGAGGAAACCCAAAAATTTGAAAATGTGAAGAAAATCTTGGAAGGAAATTCATGGATCTTAATGTTAAACTCTTTAAAAATGTGAAGAAAATCTTGGAAGAAATTCATGGATCTTAATGTTGAACTCTTTGAATTACCATTGGAAGCCATGATTTACATATTAGATGTAATTTTTGGAATTTTTATTTGATTTGATTAGATTAAAAATGGCTCCACGTCAAAATAGAAGAGTTGAGTTCGACAATTCACGCTTCATTAATGTGATGACTCAAACTCGTTTTACTTCAATACTTAAAAGAAAAACGTGTATACAAGATTGAGTTTTTGAGTGTCCGGGAGGAGAAGTTGATCAGGTTTTTGCCGAGCGGAGGTGGGAAAACTTTTGTTACACCACCAATAAAGCCGATGCAAATGTGGTGAAGGAGTTCTACGCCAATGTGATTTACTTTGAAGACGGAATCGTACAAGTGGATTTCCTGTGGAATTTACTGCCGCCCGCATTAACACTTTCTATGAAGTCTCAAATTCTTACAACTTCCACTATGAATCATACGATGGAACACCCCCTCAACGATGTGATTAACTTTCTCACTGATGGGAATGGAACATGGAAGATAAAACAGCAAGAACGGGTAAACTTTTCTGCTTCCATGTTTAATGCCACCTCTAAGGCGTGACACTACTTCATTTCCTCTACTCTATTACCGACTTATCACCATAGTGAGGTAACTAGAGATAGAGCTATTTTGAATTTTTGTATTCAGAATAATAAAACTATAAATTCGGGGAGAATTATTTTCAAGAATATATTGACTATGACAAGAAGTGAGACTAGTGGAGGTCTAGGGCACCCTAGACTTATTTATACACTGCCAACTTTCTGGAGTGGAAGCTGGAGAGGAAGAATGGGTTCACCCTATGAAACCCATTAGAACTTATGTATCCCATGAAAAATGTAGAACTGGAACTAGGAGTTAGGAACCTTCTACCAGTAGAGATGTCCCCTCTACAAGTTTTGACCCTCCTCCTCCTTCTAGCTCCCCTACCTTAACAGATTTGATGAATGAGTTGACCTTGCAGAGGAAGAGCCTAGATTTAATAAACAAAAGGATTGGAGGTTTAGAATGCCGGCATGATTATGATAATGAGTACCTGCAGAGGCATTCCAATTTTGAGATAGCTTATTATGACGCTCAGACCCGACACTACAGAGGAGAGCCTGATGTTACATTTCCTGAATGCCCCCGATATACTCAGTATCAACCCAATCCACCTGCTGATCAAGGCGACGATGAAATAGCTTGGGATTTTGATATTTAGAATGAAATTGATGTACTTATGTTTGTATTTTTATTTTATGTAATCTTTTTGTAAGAGAAATGGATGTTTATGTATTTGGACTTTCATTTTGTGTACTTAGATAATTTTATTATTTTAAATGTTTAATGTGGTAGTAGAAATGTGCATGTGTAAGTTGTAGATGTTGCTCAATACTTTATGGATTTAAATGCGATGTGATATTTATTTTCATTTTAGTATTTTTGTCTTTTGTTTAGCATTGTAATTGTGTTAGGAAATGTTGTATGCTTTTGTTTTAGTTTCTATACTTATTTCAAAATTTTATTTCCCAGAAATTCCTCTAATGATTTATATGTGTATAAAGCTCCTAATATTACAAACCAAGGTGAAGTAAAAAATTGAGAAGGCCTGCAGAAATTTCGGAATGATAAAGATGCCTACAATACTGAGGTATGATTTATATTTATAGTATTTTCTTTCCACCTTATTTCATATTTAAAAACTTAAGTTTGGGGGAGGGAAGAAAAAGATTAACTATTAGATGTCATTTCAAAAATTATTTATATGATTTTATGTAGTAAATTTAATTCAGGTAACTATATTTTTGTACCTAGGAATTAATTGCAAAATATTTAAAAATGCAAGTTTGGGGGAGGGAAGAAAAAGATTAACTATTAGATGTTCTCAATTTAAATATTTTTAAAATTTATGTTTGGGGAGGGAAGAAAAAGATTAACTATTAGATGTCCTCTATTTCAATATTTTCAAAAATTATATGATTTCATGTATTGAATTTAATTCAGGTAACTATATTTTTATAACTATTTAAATATTGGAGGGAAGAAAAAAATTAACTATTAGATGTCCTCTATTTCAATATTTTAAAAAATTATTTAGGGAGGAAAGAAAAAGATTAACTATTATATGTTCTCAATTTAAATATTTTCAAAAATTATTAATATGATCTATATAGTGAATTTAATTCTGTAACTATATTTTTGTAACTATTTAAATATTATGGTAGATTTAAAGAAAGTAAATTTAATTCAGGTAACTATATTTTTGTAACTATTTAAATACTATGGTAGATTTAAAGAAATATTTTTGTTAAGTTTGGGAGAGGGAAGAAAAAGATTGACTATTAGATGTCCTCTATTTCAATATTTTCAAAAATTATTTATATGATTTCATGTAGTGAATAGATAACTATATTTTTGTAACTATTTAAATATAATGGTAGATTTAAAAAAATATTTTTGTAATGAAAATTAATTTTGTAAGTTAAGATATTTAGTATAAGAGAATAAGATTATAGTTAATTATTTAAAGTAAAGGAAACTATATTTTGAAGTATTAAGAATCTGGAAATTCATTTGAGAAGAAAAGATTGGGATTCAATGATGTGAAAACTATGAAATATTTATAAGGTAAGAAATGCTTTGAGTTTCAAATTTAGGGAAAGAAAAATGAAGTTCAAAATCATTAAATGCTATCCAGATATAGTAATCCTCACTTGATAAAGGAAAAAGAAAGGATTGAAAACAATCCCTGAAANTTTTATATAGTGAATTTAATTTAGATAACTATATTTTTGTAACTATTTAAATATAATGGTAGATTTAAAGAAATAATTGTGTAATGAAAATTAATTTTGTAAGTTAAGATATTTAGTATAAGAGAATAAGATTATAGTTAATTATTTAAAGTAAAGGAAACTATATTTTGAAGTATTAAGAATCTGGAAATTCATTTGAGAAGAAAAGATTGGGATTCAATGATGTGAAAACTATGAAATATTTATAAGGTAAGAAATGCTTTGAGTTTCAAATTTAGGGAAAGAAAAATAAAGTTCAAAAACATTAAATGCTATCCAAATAAAGTAATCCTCACTTGATAAAGGAAAAAGAAAGGATTGAAAACAATCCCTGAAATGAAAAGAAAAAAAACATAGGATTGAAAACAATCCAAATGAAAAAAAAAATGAAAGTGAGGAGAAGCTTGAGGATATGCCTAATNAAAACATAGGATTGAAAACAATCCAAATGAAAAAAAAAAATGAAAGTGAGGAGAAGCTTGAGGATATGTCTAATCAAAAATTGGCTTCACTGAACCTACATAAAGGGAAAACGTAATACATTCCCGAACTTATATTTATGGAATAGATCTTTTTACTAATAGAGTTCTCATGAAGTTCTTATCTTTTGGATATTCTANGTAATACATTCCTGAACTTATATTTATGGAATAGATCTTTTTACTAATAGAGTTCTCATGAAGTTCTTATCCTTTGGGTATTCTAAGTGATTTAATATTATAATATTAGTCATTCTTGAAATAAATAGAAAACTAGAACTCTTAAAACTTAATGACTAGATAATCTGATGGATACAGAGTTAATTCAATTACTTTGAAATTTTCCTGAAAATCTCAGTATGATATTTATCTAAATCAAACTTATAGTATTTTTGAATTAAAATATTACTACAGTAGATCATAATTTTTATATAGTACTAAAATTACTTGAGGACAAATAATAGTAAGTTTGGGAGATTTTGACCAAAGTAAAATATATTGAGACTTTTGTACCTCTTTTATATTATTTTTAATGATATTGCACTTTAAAGAAAGGTATTTTTGATGTTTTGTTGCANGTATGATATTTATCTAAATCAAACTTATAGTATTTCTGAATTAAAATATTACTACAGTAGATCATAATTTTTATATAGTACTAAAATTACTTGAGGACAAATAATAGTAAGTTTGGGAGATTTTGACCAAAGTAAAATATATTGAGATTTTTGTACCTCTTTTATATTGTTTTTAATGATATTGCACTTTAAAAAAAGGTATTTTTGATGTTTTGTTGCAAGAATGATGAATTAAGGTCAATGGAGCAAAAAGATGCAAAAAGGAGCAAATTTAGTGCAAAAAGGACCAAAATGTGGATAATTGCACAAAGGGCACAAGGGCGCCGACGATTCCATCGACGCCTCCAACGGCGAGCTTTTTCCGAGGCTACAGGACAAAATCTCCAGAAGGCTGCCGACGGCGGGATCGAGGGTTATGAGTACCTGTACAATGGATAAGGCCAGATTTTAGAGGGGTGCATAAGCAACTCTTGGGAAAACTCATCCACATCTTTAAAGAGAAGATTTTGGCTGAAAATAGGATAGTCCTGGAGGTTGGATAGGTTGCATTAATGTGTAGAGAGCTTGCTATAGCGTGTAATTGTGAGGAATTCTTCGAGAAATTATAAGGGTGGAGGGAAAGTGAGAGATTTATTCCTCCTTGCTACTTCGAAGAGGAATTCCGTTTGTTGTAAGGAAATGAAGAGATTTAGAGGAACTTCGAGGAGAGTTCTTGGGGAGAAATTTAGAGATAAGTTATTTACTTCTTATAGTTTGTATGGCTTTAATTTTATATATGAATTCCGAGTTTTTTTGTGCTTTTCCCATGAGTTCTGAGTAGTTTTCTCTGTCTTTCTTCTTGTCTCAAGATTTGTGAAATGGTGATTTGAATTGGTGAAGCCATAAAAATCTTTAAGAAATATTGATGAGTTTTTCAGTTCGATCTTATTTTACTTTCAATCTAGTCAATTGATTTGTTAAAATATGTTGAGTTTTACAACTAAAGTGAAGGTTACATCCANATCTTGACAAGGAGAACGATGCTTTCTTATATATTGAATATCATAATTAAACCCTACTTTCTATCATTAGTTATTTATTAGTTTTCTAAATTATCTACTTATTTCAATTGTCTATTAGTGATAGATAAGAAAATTGAACGCCCTCGTTGTAGTTGAAGTATTACTTTTATTAAGCCTTAGTCCGTAGTATTCTATTTCTCCTTGTGGGATCGATAACTAAGACTCCATTAGAGCCCTATATTACTTGAGCGATATGTATACTTGCGTTGACAAATTTGACTTTGACATTATTGAATATTATATCTAAACATCTTTATTAAATCAAACACATATATATAAAGTCGCAGTCAAGATTTTGACACCATTGGTGGAATTTAAATCTTCTAGTAGCGTCATCAAATTCTTGTAATTGTTGATTTACAAAAAGAAAAAGGTCGGTCATAGTCCGGCTACACTGTCAGGTAATCACTTTGTCTTTATCTTTAGGATTGCAGGAATGATGGGTAAGATCTTTGGACCCAGTCTTGACTTAACCGATTGACGGCCTGTGGTCATGCTGGTTGTATGATCAGTAGTAATCACTACGATATCAACTCTGTTCCCTAAGCGGAGCCAAACGGGAATGCGAGTAGGCGGTGCTCTATTTGTCTTATGGGATTGTCTGGTGGATTTGATACTTTTCAAAATTTCCTTCTTCACGCAAGGGGAAATTGCATCTCCCACTCATTTGAGTAACTCGCTAACCAAACATCCTTCTTTGGTAACAAACCTTCTGAAAACTGCGCTAAATCGAGTGATAGGAGTGAACTTCTTTTCCTCCTCACTATGTCCATGAAGTGATGGTAATGTGACAACGATCCTCTGGATACTCTCATATCCATCTGTATTTGTAAGAGGATGGAATCTACTCCATTGTAGGAGTGGATAAATTTTCGGTAACACTTCTTCAACTTGATGAGGGTCCTCCTCAACGGGTGTCTCCTTGAGAGCCTAGGCTTTAATGGCCCTCCAAACTCTTCTATTGTGGTTCTTCCTTTGAGTTCGGGTCAGTGGTACAGTCCTTGAGCTTGACCCAATTTCAAACACGGGAGGTGGGAAAGTTAATCCCTCAGTTGGATCTTCAACAATCACTACTTCCTTCCCCTTAGCAGCAGTGGGGATAACGGGTTTGGTGGGTGCCATGATGACAGTAGCTTTAGCCTTCTTGCAGGCAAAGAAGTCTTGAAGGTAATTCAAACTGAATTCTGCAAACGGTTCTTGTATTTTTGGAGTAGCAATCTTAATTACCACAAACGGGGCTTTCCCGAGAATGACCTTGAGATCTTCAAATCCGGCTCCAAATTTGATGGTAGGAGCGATGTTGTGGGCTTCATGACTTGTCGGCAGGTCGGATGAAAAATTCAGCATGGGGTAGGCCATCGTAGCAGGCTTTAAATAGAAAAAAATTTTAGGGTTAGCTATATGGCCAAAAACCTCGTAATCTTTAGTGCAAGCACTGAAAATAAAGGTTGATCTATAGACCAGGCGGGTCTTAATTTATGGGTATTTTAAAAAATTAAGGGGTGTAAAATTTAATTAATGCAAAAAAGTTTCAAAGTGCGCGCAGCACAACAAGATTTGGTTTAATTTGTGGAATAACAAATCAAATTTGGAAGGGAGATGTGAGATATTTTAAGACCCAGTGCGTGACCCAATTAGTGCCAGAAAATGCCCAGGTGGAACTAGTCTACCGACACATCTATTGGGAAAGCAACCCTATATAAAAATTTAAAGAGTCCGTAATGGCCTTCTGAACCCCTCTATTCAGAAATGGTTGAACAACTAGTCCTGAAGTCCAAGGAGTTGATTGTACCTTCCCAAGACAGAAATGGGTAAAGTGTGTCAACAGAATAAAGGTAATTTGGTCCAAGAGGGGTATGGACACATTACCAATATGTGGAGATAATATTTCCTGATTTGTATGGAGAGAAAATCTTGTCCCTAGAGGAGTCACCAGAAAATGTTGGCACTATTTTAGGGGTTTGTGGGGAGTTGCCCTTAAGAAGCTGTCGGTCGCCTGAATCAAAATCCCGTCGTCCACTTTGGAAGGATGTTGAAGTGTGAAATCAAACTGACCCCATATTTTTCATAGTTTAAAATGAAGGAGCACTGTACCTCAGATCCTGTATCTATCCTGAAGGATATACATAAGACTTGAGGATGAGGCTCGATCAAAAAAACTAAGGAAAGTATAACGTCCGTTTGGTCTGCAAAACCTTTGTATTTACCGACAAGTTCCCTTATGTAATATAAAGGATTAAATAGGTTTTATATTAAAATGGGTTTGGACATGCTTATTATAAGGGCAAACTCTTATAGTTAATTACATCTTAAATGACCAAAGTCACTTAAGAAGACTCTCGAAAAAAATCAAGAAATATTATTTTCAAGGAATTTTGACTTTTTAATGAAATCGGACGTAGAGGTGTGAAAGGGGATTGGTTCAAATTTGGAACATTTTATTGTCGAATCCAAAGGAAGAAGAACTAGGGGATGTCATGGATCCAGAGGAAAACCTCGGTGACTTCCCAAGCTATCCTAATGTTTGGCTTCAATTTTGAGGAGAAATATTTAAGTGTTTCATCCTGTCAATTTTATTAGATGAAGCTTATATTCTTGTGAAACAAACACACAAATATCCCAGAAGATGTGAGGATTTAGGTCGTGAGAAACGACAATCTCGGAATCTTAAAACGTGTTAGGGCTTATATTGTATAGCAGGGTTATGCAAACGCCTAAAGATGATGTGAGGATTTACGTTGCATAAGCAAGCAACCTCGAAGTCCTATGGCTTTGTTGTTTAAGTCTAAGGAAGGAAGATTGGTGTAGCTGAGGAAGATAGGTTTTAATGTTGAAGATGGTCATGCTGCCCACCATGCTAGCTCCAAGTTCCTCACCGCGACGAGTTTGAGTTTTCTAGTGTGTCAAGTTAGAATGTCAAATCAGGTGGCCCTATGGTTGAAGTTCTTTAAATTTTACAAGGGCATATTAAAGTTGATTAGAGCGACACCGGTTAGGATCCTACG
>JXCR01147224.1:49884-82049 GCA_002079205.1 Phalaenopsis hybrid cultivar
AAATAAATTTAAATTAAATGAACACAGATTAAAACTGTATTTTGAGGGTAAAAGGCCAAATTTTAAAGAGGTTTTAATGATCAGTCAACCTGAATAANAATTAAATGAACACAGATTAAAACTATATTTTGAGGGTAAAAGGCCAAATTTTAAAGAGGTTTTAATGATCAGTCAACCTGAATAACATCTAAATAGGTTGGGCCGACGACTTTAAACCAAGCGCTTTATGGGAGGCAACCCATAGTTATCTTTACTTTTACTGCGATTATAGTAGTTTTTATTTGAAATTATTATTCTTTTGTGGTAGTATTAAGCTCTACTACTCTTTTTTACCCTTGTATCATCATTAAAATTTGATTCATAAAGAAAAATTGGAACGCATTCGGACCAGAGCAAAACTGTGTCTTCAGCACCCTCAACGCCGCCGGCGGCAAATTTTTTTTGAGAATCAAGGCAATATAAATACAGACGCTTGCCGACAGCGCCCTAGACGTCTCCGACATCGAGACCGGCGAGATGGTGGTTTCTTGGGTTTGAATGGCGGTTTTTGGCAGTTCTTAGGCTGGAGTTACCCTTTTAAACTCTTAATTTCGATTCCTAAAGTCATATTTCCCCCAAAAATTAAGTGAAACTTCACCAATTTCATTCCTATGGCGTCCAATTCCCCTGATAATCCCATAATGCGAGTTTTCAATTGGCGAAAGTTTATTAGTNTGATGATAGTAGTTTTTATTTGAAATTATTATTCTTTTGTGGTAGTATTATGCTCTACTACTCTTTTTTACCCTTGTATCATCATCAAAATTTGATTCATAAAGAAAAATTGGAATGCATTCGGACCAGAGCAAAACTGTGTCTTCAGCACCCTCAACACCGCTGCCGGTGGGTTTTTTTTTGAGAATCAAGGCAATATAAATATAGACGCTTGCCGACAGCGCCCTCGACGTCTCCAACATTGAGACCGGCGAGATGGTGGTTTCTTGGGTTTGAATAGCGGTTTTTGGCACTTCTTAGGCGGGAGTTACCCTTTTAAACTCTTAATTTCAATTCATAAAGTCATATTTCTCCCAAAAATGAAGTGAAACTTTACCAATTTCATTCCTATGGCGCCCAATTCCCCTGATAATCCCATAATGCGAGTTTTCAATTGGCGAAAGTTTATTAGTACAGAAGCGCTGCGAATCTTCAATAAGTTACTGACGAAGAAAAGATTGATCAAGGAATAAGGATTCGTAAATCGCATATTGAATAATCCCTCGACGACAATTGAAGAGACGATAGTGCGATGAAGAAGGGAAGTACTGTGCTACACTACCACCGCCATGGTTATTCCTGTGGTAAAGGAGATTTATGCAAATTTGCATGGAATCAACCAAAGAGTTGTTTATGTATGAGGTAGATGGATCACTTNCGAAGAAGGGAAGTCCTGTGCTACACTACCACCGCCGTGGTTATTCCTGTGTTAAAGGAGATTTATGCAAATTTGCATGGAATCAACCAAAGAGTTGTTTATGTATGAGGTAGATGGATCACTTTCACTCCTGTATGGATCAATGAATTATACATGATCGAGAACGTTCCTGTCTGCCACTATTCTAACTTTGTCCCGACAAGAAACCAGATGAATGAAATTTACCAATATTTAACGGACGAAACTGACGACTAGCAAATGAGAGAGAACGGGTATGTTAGTTTTTCTGCGACACTCCTAAATCCCATTTCAAAGCACTGGCACTTTTTCATTTCTGCGAAGTTGTTACCGACAATGAAGATTCGTAAAGTTTCTAAAGAAAGTGCTATTTTAAATTACTGTATCTTAAGGGGGCTGCCGATTGATATTGGATCAATAATTGTGAAGTCGGTTTTGGGCATGGTTGTTCATGGATCAACNGGGTATGTTAATTTTTCTGCGACACTCCTAAATCCCATTTCAAAGCACTGGCACTTTTTCATTTCTGCGAAACTGTTACCGACAATGAAGATTGGTAAAGTTTTTAAAGAAAGTGCTATTTTGAATTACTGTATCTAAAGGGGGCTGCCGATTGATATTGGATCAATAATTGTGAAGTCGGTTTTGGGCATGGTTGTTCATGGATCAACTTATGGGCTTGGACACCCTTCCACAATTTTCACACTTTGCAGTCAGTTCCAAGTGTCCTACAAAAATTGAGAAAAGGTACTTCTACCTTGGAAGCCTTTGGACCNGTAATTTTGACCAGTCAACCGCCACTATTCACGTCCCCTTCCTCCTAAAAATGCAATTTTTGACATAGGGCTTGAGAGATCTTTGATTGGGAGGCAATTTCAAGGCTTTTTGACACCAGATTTGATCATCTCTAGGTAAGAGCTTCACCCCAAACTAAAAATATTTGATTTTCACCATAGATTTCTTCCACATTGATGATCTAAAAATTTTGAGAATGTAAAGAAAATATTGGGAAGAAATTCATGGAACTTAGTGTTGAACTCTTAGAATTACTTTTAGAAGCCATTATTTGCATATTTGAAGTATATTTTGGAATTTTTCTATAATTTGATTAGATTGAAATGGTTCCACGACAAAAGAGATGGGTTGAGTTCAACTAGTATGCTTCATCAATGACATGGCTCAAACAAGATTTACTTCGGTATTTAAAAGAAATAAGTGTATACAAGATCGAGTTTTTGAGAATCCGGGAGGAGAAATTGAGCGAGTTTTTGCCAAACGGAGGTGGGAAAACCTTTGTTACACTACTAATAAAGCTGATGCAAATGTTGTGAAGGAGTTCTACGCCAATGTAATCTATTATGAAGATGGAATCGTTCAAGTGCGGGGATTCCTTATTAAACTTATTGTCGTTTGCATCAACACCTTTTACGAAGTCCCAGACTCTTATAGCTGCCACTATGAATCCTATAATACAATGAAAGGCTCCCTAAATGATGTGATCAACTTTCTCACTAATGGGAAAGGAACGTGGAAGATTAAACAACGAGAACAGGTGATTTTTTTGCTTCCATGTTGAATGCCACCTCTAAGGCGTGACACTATTTTATTTCCTCTACTCTGTTACCAACTTATCACCATAGTGAGGTAACTAGAGATAGAGCTATTCTAAATTTTTGTATTCAGAATAATAGAACTATAAATATGGGGAGAATTATTTTTAAGAATATATTGACTACGGCAAGGAGTGAGACAAGTGAGGTCTAGGACATCCTGACCTTATTTATGCACTTTGCCAACTTTCTGGAGTGGAGGCTGGAGTTGAAGAATGGGTTTACCCTATGAAACCCATTCGTAAGGCTAATTTAAAAACTTACGAATCCCATGAGAAATGGAGAACTCAGAGTAGGAGTCAAGAGCCTTCTACTAGTAGAGATGTCCCCTCTACAAGTTATGGCCTTCCACCTTCTAGTTCCCTTATTTTGACTGACTTGATGAATGAGTTAACCTTGCAACGAAAAAGCATAAAGTTGATAAATGAAAGAATTAGAGGTTTAGAACGTCTACATGATTATGATAGTGAGTACCTTCAAAGGCATTCAAATTTTAAGGTAGGTTATTCCGAAGCTCAGGCCCGACACTACAGAGGTGAGCCTGATGTTACTTTCCCCGAGTGCCCCCGATATACTCAGTANAAAAAAGCATAAAGTTGATAAATGAAAGGATTAGAGGTTTAGAACGTCGACATGATTATGATAGTGAGTACCTTCAAAGGCATTCAAATTTTAAGGTAGGTTATTACGAAGCTCAGGCCCGACACTACAGAGGTGAGCCTGATGTTACTTTCCCCGAGTGCCCCCGATATACTCAGTATCAGCCTGATCCACCTGCTGATCATAGAGATGAAGACATAGTTTAGGATTTTGATATTTGAATGTAATTGATGTACTTGTATTTGTACTTTTATTTTTGTGATCTTTTGTAATAGAAATGGATGTTTATGTGCATTTGGACTTTCATTTATATAATTATGTTGTACTTCAAAAATTTTATTTATTGTTATAAAGTTAGTGTGGTAGTTAAATTTGCATGTTTAGTATAATAAACGTTGAGCAGTATTTTGTAATGTAATGTGATTTTTGTTTGCATTTTAATTTTAATTGTTTTGTTTTGTGGTTGTGTTAGGAAATATTGTGCTTGTTTAAAGTTTTAGTTTTNATATAATTATGTTGTACTTCAAAAATTTTAATTATTGTTATAAAGTTAGTGTGGTTGTTAAATTTGCATGTTTAGTATAATAGAAGTTGAGCAGTATTTTGTAATGTAATGTGATTTTTGTTCGCATTTTAATTTTAATTGTTTTGTTTTGTGGTTGTGTTAGGAAATATTGTGCTTGTTTAAAGTTTTAGTTTTATACTTATTTCAAAATTTCATTACCTAGAAATTTCTCTAATGATTTATATGTGCAGAAAGCTCCTAATGTTACAGACGAGGTGAAGTAGAAATTTAAGTTTGGGGGAGGGAAGAAAAAGATTAACTATTAGAAGTCCTCTATTTAATTATTTTCAATAATTATTTATATGATTTTATGTAGTGAATTTAAATCAGGTAACTATATTTTTCAGCTATTTAAATATTATGGTACA
Organism: Phalaenopsis hybrid cultivar; assembly: GCA_002079205.1. Taxonomy (NCBI): domain Eukaryota; kingdom Viridiplantae; phylum Streptophyta; class Magnoliopsida; order Asparagales; family Orchidaceae; genus Phalaenopsis; species Phalaenopsis hybrid cultivar. Next base: position 54,457 of record JXCR01147224.1, read on the forward strand.
TTTAAAGAAATATTTNTGTAGTGAATTTAAATCAGGTAACTATATTTTTCAGCTATTTAAATATTATGGTACATTTAAAGAAATATTTTTGTAATGAAAATTAATTTTGTAACTTAAGATGTTTAGTATAAGAGGTAAGATTATAGTTAACTATTTAAAGTAAAGAAAACTATATTTTAAATTATTAAGAATCTGGAAATTCATTTGAGAAGAAAAGATTAGGACTCAATGATATAAAAGCTACGAAATATTTATAAGGTAAGGGAATGCTTTGAGTTTCAAATTTAGGAAAAGAAAAGTGAAGTTCAAAATCATTAAAGGCTATCAAGATATAGTAATCCTCACTTGAAAATCAAAAAAGAAAGGATTGAAAACAATCCCTGAAAAGAAAAGAAAAATATATAGGATTGAAAGCAAAAAAGAAAGGATTGAAAATAATCCCTGAAAAGAAAAGAAAAATATATAGGATTGAAAGCAAAAAAATAAATGATTGAAAACAATCCCTGAAAAGAAAAGAAAAATATATAGGATTGAAAGCAATCCAAATGAAAAAGAAGAAAAGAAAGAAAAGATTATGGAAGTGAGGAGAAGCTTGAGGATATGCCTAATCAAAAATTGGCTTCACTGGACCTACGTTAAAGGGAAAACCTTAATACATTCTTAAACTTATATTTATGGAATAGACCTTTTACTATTAGTGTTACCTTGAAGTTTTTATCATTTGAATATTCTAAGTGACTTAATATTACAACATATAGTCATTCTTGGAACGAATAGAAGACTAGAACTCTTAAACTTGATGATTAGATAATCTTGTGGCTACAAAGTTAATTCAATTGCTTGNAGTATTAAATTGATTAATTATTGGCTTCAAAAGTCATACCCCTAAGTCCAGGATCATTTAATTATAATATACTTACAAATTTTAATAATTTAGGAATTTATTAGTCTTAATTAAGAAAATAAGATTGGTTTCCTGAATTTCAATAATTTAGAAATTTATTAACTTAATTGAGAAAGTGAGATTGGTTTCTACGAATTAACCCCTTGTGTTCCAAACATCAAATAAATTGATTAAGATCAGAGGTTGCCGATTTCCCTCCTTAACTTAAGCCTAAACGTTAATTAAGACTCAATTTCCAAAATTACACATTTGTCTCTAAGGCTCTAACACTTCATAATTTGTCAAATTCAATTTAAATGACTTTGAAATTTTTATCTTACCTCATTCATGGATCAATTAAGACATCAGTGAAGAAAATGTGATTTTTTAAAATTCAATTTATTTTATATAATTATTTTCATACAAAAATAAGATTTTCAAAGAAAATTCATAACTTGACCAAGGTAAATTATAATCCTTTGAAATTTCTATTGGAGGTAGACCTAGACTAGAGAAGCCTTTGGACCAAATTTCATGATTTTTTGAATTCTCTGTGATTTATCAGAATTATTTTAAGTTCTGGGTTATTTAATATAAATAAAATATTTTAAATGATGAAAATTAATTTTTGTGTCTTTGAAAAATCTCCTTAAGGTTAGAGAACCCAGAGGAGCAAATTTCATATTTTTCTGATTTCTCTTTTATTTATTGGAATTATTTTAGTGAAAACTCATTTTTAGCCTTTAAAAATTATTTTTTAAGCTTTGAAATTCAATATATTTATTTAGAAAATGAGAAAAAATATTATAATTGTTCCTAAGAGATTAGGAAGCAATTAAGAACATTTCCATGAATTTTGTTATTTTTGTGTTTTTTTATGAATTTTTAAATATTTAAAATAGGCTAAAAANGGGTCATAGTCCGGCTACACTGTCAGGTAATCACTTTATCTTTATCTTTGGGATTGCAGGAATGATGGGTAAGATCTTCGGACCCAGTCTTGACTTAACCGATTGACGGCCTGTGGTCCTGCTGGCTGTATGATCAGTAGTAATCACTACGGTATCAACTATGTTCCCTAAGCGGAGCCAAACGGGAATGCGAGTAGGCGGTGCTCTATTTGTCTTACGGGATTGTCTGGTGGATTTGATACTTTTCAAAATTTCCTTCTTCACGCGAGGGGAAATTGCATCTCCCACTCATTTGAGTAACTCGCTAACCAAACATCCTTCTTTGGTAACAAACCTTCTGAAAACTGCGCTAACTCGAGTGATAGGAGTGAACTTCTTTTCCTCCTCACTATGTCCATGAAGTGATGGTAATGCGACAACGATCCTCTGGATACTCTCATATCCATCTGTATTTGTCAGAGGATGGAATCTACTCCATTGTAGGAGTGGATAAATTTTCGATAACACTTCTTCAACTTGATGAGGGTCCTCCTCAACGGGTGTCTCCTTAAGAGCCTGGGCTTTAATGGCCCTCCAAACTCTTCTATTGCGGTTCTTCCTTTGAGTTCGGGTCAGTGGTACAGTCCTTGAGCTTGACCCAATTTCAAACACGGGAGGTGGGAAAGTTAATCCCTCAGTTGGATCTTCAACAATCACTACTTCCTTCCCCTTAGCAGCAGTGGGGATAACAGGTTTGGTGGGTGCCATGATGACAGCAGCTTTAGCCTTCTTGCAGGCAAAGAAGTCCTGAAGGTAATTCAAACTGAATTCTGCAGATGGTTCTTGTATTTTTGGAGCAACAATCTTAATTACCACAAACGGGGCTTTCCCGAGGATGACCTTGAGATCTTCAAATCCGGCTCCAAATTTGATGGTAGGAGCGATGTTGTGGGCTTCATGACTTGTCCGCAGGTCGGATGAAAAATTCAGCGTGGGGTAGGCCATCGTAGCAGGCTTTAAATACAAAAAAATTTTAGGGTTAGCTATATGGCCAAAAACCTCGTAATCTTTAGTGCAAGCACTGAAAATAAAGGTTGATCTATAGACCAGGCGGGTCTTAATTTATGGGTATTTTAAAAAATTAAGGGGTGTAAAATTTAATTAATGCAAAAAAGTTTCAAAGTGCGTGCAGCACAACAAGATTTGGTTTAATTTATGGAATAACAAATCAAATTTGGAAGGGAGAAGTGAAATATTTTAAGACCCAGTGCGTGACCCAATTAGTGCTAGAAAATGCCCACGTGGAACTAGTCCACCGACACATCTATTGGGAATCCAACCCTATATAAAAATTTAAAGAGTCTGCAATGGCCTTCTGAACCCCTCTATTCAGAAATGGTTGAACAACTAGTCCTGAAGTCCAAGGAGTTGATTGTACCTTCCCAAGACAGAAATGGGTAAAGTATGTCAACAGAATAAGGGTAATTTGGTCCAAGAGGGGTATGGACACATTACCAATATGTGGAGATAATATTTCCTGATTTGTATGGAGAGAAAATCTTGTCCCTAGAGGAGTCACCAGAAGCTGTCGGCACTATTTTAGGGGATTGTGGGGAGTTGCCCTTAAGAAGCTGTTGGTCGCCTGAATCAAAATCCCGTCGCCCACTTTGGAAGGATGTTGAAGTGTGAAATCAAACTAACCCCATATTTTTCATAGTTTAAAATGAAGGAGCACTGTACCTCAGATTCTGTATCTATCCTGAAGGATATACACAAGACTTGAGGATGAGGCTCGATCAAATAAACTAAGGAAAGTATAACGCCCGTTTGGTCTGCAAAACCTTTGTATTTACCGACAAGTTCCCTTATTTAATATAAAAGATTAAATAGGTTTTATATTAAAATGGGTTTGGACATGCTTATTATAAGGGCAAAATCTCATAGTTAATTACATCTTAAATGACCAAAGTCACTTAAGAAGACTCTCGAAAAAAATAAAAAAATATTATTTTCAAGGAATTTTGACTTTTTAATGAAATTGGACGTAGAGGTGTGAAAGGGGATTGGTTCAAATTTGGAACATTTTATTGTAGAATAACTCTTCAACAAAATTGGATGTAGAGGTGTGAAAGGGGATTGGTTCAAATTTGGAACATTTTATTGTAGAATCCGAAATCAGACATAGAGGTGTGAAAGGTGATTGGTTCAAATTTGGAACATTACGTTGTAGAATCCAAAGAAATCGGACATGGAGGTGTGCAAGGGGATTGGTTCAAATTTGGAACATTTTATTGTAGAATCCAAAGGAGACTTTTCAATGAGATCGGACAAAGAGGTGTGAAAGGGGATTGGTTCAAATTTGGAACATTTTGTTGTAGAGTCCAAAGGAGGAGGAACTAGGGGATGTCATGGATCCAGAGGAGAACCTCGATGACTTCCCAAGCTATCCTAATGCTAGGGATGTCATGGATCCAGAGGAGAATCTCAGTGACTTCCCAAGCTATCCTAATGTTTGGCTTCAAGGATGTCATGGATCCAGAGGAGAACCTCGGTGACTTCTCAAGCTATCCTAATGTTTGGCTTCCGTAGAGGTGTGGAAGGGGATTGGTTCAAATTTGGAACATTTTATTGTAGAATCCAAAGGAAGAAGAACTAGGGGTGAATGGGGATTGGTTCAAATTTGGAACATTTTATTGTAGAATCCAAAGGAAGAAGAACTAGGGGATAGGATTGGTTCAAATTTGGAACATTTTATTGTAGAATCCAAAGGAAGAAGAACTAGGGGATGTGGGGATCCAGAGGCGAACCTTGGTGACTTCCCAAGCTATCCTAATGTTTGGCTTTAGTTTTGAGTTCAGAGGAGAACCCTGGTGACTTCCCAAGCTATCCTAATGTTTGGCTTCAGTTTTGAGAAGAAATAGAGGAGAACCTCGGTGACTTCCCAAGCTATCTTAATGTTTGGCTTCAACTTTGAGGAGAAGTAAGAGGAGAACCCTGGTGACTTCCCAAGCTATCATAATGTTTGGCTTCAGTTTTGAGGAGAAATATTTAGGTCTTAAGGAGAACCTCAGTGACTTCCCAAGCTATCATAATGTTTGGCTTCAGTTTTGAGGAGAAATATAAACCTCGGTGACTTCCCAAGCTATCCTAATGTTTGACTTCAATTTTGAGGAGAAATATTTAAGTGTTTCATCCTGTCAATTTTATTAGATAAAGCTTATATTCGTGTGAAACAAACACACAAATAGCCTGGAAGATGTGAGGATTTAGGTCGTGAGAAACGACAACCTCGGAATCCTAAAACGAGTTAGGGCTTATATTGTATAGCAGGGTTATGCAAACGCCTAAAGATGATGTGAGGATTTACGTTGCATAAGCAAGCAACCTCGAAGTCCTATGGCTTTGTTGTTTAAGTCTAAGGAAGGAAGATTGGTGTAGCTGAGGAAGATAGGTTTTAATGTTGAAGATGGTCATGCTGCCCACCATGCTAGCACCAAGTTCCTCACCGCGACGAGTTTGAGTTTTCTAGTGTGTCAAGTTAGAATGTCAAATCAGGTGGCCCTATGGTTGAAGTTCTTTAAATTTTACAAGGGCATATTAAAGTTGATTAGAGCGACACCGGTTAGGATCCTACGGTTCCCTCGTTCCGACACCACTATTTTCTATTGGTTTTACTTAGTCCAAATGAACTTACTAAACCCAACTTAATGAGTTTCATAATTTCATTTAGACCATGGGAAGCCACGTTAGCAAATGTAGGTTACCTCCTCTGAGGGATTCCCGATCATCCGATTGAGACATCTTAATTTAGTAGCGATTGTAGTTTTTTGTGATGTTTGTGAGTAAATTTTGAGTTGTTTTATATTTTGAATGTTGTGACGGTGGATTTTATTTTGGTTAATTTTAGTTTTGGGCTTGGGCTTTGGTTTTTGTTAACATGCAAGTTTATTTTATTTTCATACATGTAGGTAAATGCAAGTATAAAAAAGAAACAACGTAAGTATAAAGAGAAGCATGTAAGGAAAAGGCACAAGAAAGACGGTACTATAAACTGTAAAAGCATACCTGGCGAGTNCTTACCTCCTCCGAGGGATTCCCGATCATCCCATAGAGACATCTTAATTTATTTGAAGTTGTGGTTTTGTGTGATGTTTGTGATTAAATTTTGAGTTGTTTATATTTTGAATGTTGTGGTGATGAATTTTATCTTGGTTGATTTTTAATTTTGGGTTTTGGTTATGGTTATGGTTAACATGCAAGTTTATGTNTCTCGTTAGCAACCATAGGTTACCTTCTTCGAGGGATTCCCGATCATCCAGTAGAGACGTCTTAATTTAGTTGAAGTTATGGTTTTGTGTGATTTTTGTGATTAAATTTTAAGTTGTTTTATATTTTGAATGTTGTGGCGGTGAATTTATCTTGGTTGATTTTTAATTTTGGTTTTGGTTATGGTTCACATGCAAGTTTATGTAGGTAAATGCAAGCATGAAACATGTAAGAAAAAAGGCAGAATAAAGACGGTACTATAAACTGTAAAAGCGTACCTAGCGAGTCTTCTCGTTCCACCACCTGAAACTTAAAAATGCATGTGAGGGCATTTATGAAGAGTAGGAAAGATAAAGTTTTGATAATTTTCCTAACCCTATGTCATATCTTGGTAAGTCCTTAAAAAGTTTAATTAAGGTGAGTTCCATTGAGCAAAGAATATTAAGTTTAATAGGTCTTTGAGGTATCCAACAAGTTAGGAGGGGGAAGCAGGTCCATGCCTCCCTCTAACCAACTGGTGAAAAGTCTCGAGTCCATTCAAACTTCTTATGTTGCTAAATAATTCATCATGTAAATACCCTTATTACTCAGTGAACATTGATGTCTCAATTATCCTTAAGAAAAGGGGTAATTATCATTTGTCACTCAATTTAAGAATTATGTGGGTGAAGACCCTTAAAGGGGCAAGTTAGTGTAATTTGAACACTTAGCCAAATTTTAATCCTAATTGGGCTTAGTGGTGTTTCGATGATGTTTGATATAATTATTTTTATTTCTCTAATCCTTTTTTAGTCAATTTTGATTTAGCCTAAGTCACCACTAAGCCCTTAACGGCCTAAGTGAGTGTTTTAGTTTTGAAAAGGGTTAAACTTTAAGTGGTCATGATTCATGATTTGGATTTTATTTGACAGTTTAATTAATTTTTAATTTAGCCTAAGTCACCACTAAGCCCTTAAGACCTAGGTGAGTGTCTTAATTAGTTATTTAGCCTAAGTCACCACTAAGCCCTTAAGACCTAGGTGAGTGTCTTAATTAATTTTGAAAGGGTTAAGCTTTAAGTGGTCATGATTCATGATTTGGATTCTATTTGAAAATCATGAAAAGGGTTAAGCTTTAAGTGGTCAAGATTCATAATTTGAATTTTGTTTGGAAATCAAGATAGGGGTATTAAGTCGATTAATTATTGACTTCAAAATTTATACCCCTAAGTCTAGGATCATTTAATTTTAATAAACTTCTAAATTTTAATAATTTATATATTTATTAATCTTAATTAAGAAAGTAAAATTGGTTTCTACCAATTAACCCCTTTTTGTTTCAAGAATCAAATAAATTGATTAAGATCAGAGGTTGCCCGTTCCCCTCCTTGACTTAAGCCTAAATGTTAAATAAGGCAAGATTTCCAAAATTACACATTTGCCCATAGGGCTTTAACACCTCATAATTTGTCAAATTCAATTCAAATGACTTTGAAATTTTTATCCTATCTCATTCATGGGTCTGAGACATCAGACAAAAAAATTTGATTTTTCAAAATTTCATTTAATTGATATAATTATTTTTATGAAAACATAAGATTTTTCAAAGAAAATTACTAACTTGACCAAGTTAAATTATAATCCCTTGAACTTTTTACTGGAGGTAAACCTAGACCAGAGAAGTTTTTGGATCAAATGTCACAACTTTTTGAATTCTTTGTGATTTATTAGAATTATTTTATCTTTTGGGTTATTTAATAAAAATAAAATATTTTAAGTGGTGAAAATTAAGTTTTATATTTTTGAAAATCTCCCTAACGTCAGGGAACTCAGAGGAACAAATTTTATATTTTTCAGATTTTTCCTTGATTTTTTGGAATTATTTTAGTGAAAACTTATTTTTAGCTTTTTAAAAGTTATTTTTAAGCTTTAAAATTCAATATCTTTATTTAGAAAATCAGCAAAAATATTCTAATTGTTCCTAAGTAATTAGGAAGCAATTTAGAACATTTCCATGAGTTTTTTTAATTTTGCGATTTTTCATGAATTTTTAATTATTTTAAATATTTAAAATAGGCTAAAAATCAATTTTTTATCTTAAATATCATTTTATTTTTAGAAAATACCCCTGATAACAGAGAACTCAAAAAATTAAGTTTCATAATTTTTTGAGTTATGTCTTGATTTTTAAAAAATCATTTAAGTGTTAAGAGTCTAAGTTTCATAATTTTTGGAGTTATATTTTGATTTTAAAAAATCATTTAAGTGTTAAGAGTGGTATTATATCTTTAAAAATCAATTTAAGTTATTAAATGGACTCAAAATATTTTGAACCTTTTATGACGAGTTATCTAGATCATAAATCACAGTGGAGATCATAAATCATGTCATTTAGATGTTTATATTTTTCAAAATTAATTATTTTAGTGATTTAGTATTTGGAAAATTTAAGAATTTTTTAAATGACTTGACCCATGAAATTATTTTCAAAGGTTTCTCTGGTCATGGTAGACCTTCCAAAATTTTCTTGGGATTTAATAACCAGTATGCTAATTTCCATGATTATTTTAAAAAAATGGTGTGAAATAACTTGAAAAATATGAATCTCTATAAAGGAATCTCATCTGACTTTGGAAAAATCAGAGAATGTTCCCCCTTACAGAGGCTACAACATGTGAAAACTTCAAGCCAAGGTAATGTGTCAATATGCATGAAGAATCAAATGATTCAAAATAGTGTTTAATTAATTAAAAATAAAATATCCATCAAATGGACTTGAAATTTATTCCACATTATTCTCCTTTGTTCACTGAGTAAGAGGGTATTTTTATTTTATTTTTGTAATTTTTCTACACAAAGTTATGTCTTTTCTAAGTTAAGGGTATTTAAATAAATAGGAAAAAAACCCTATTTATCAATTTAAACAGTGCATGCTGACTAGATCCTAGGCAGCTCCAAAGGCATGTGTGGCGCGCTCTGGTTGGATGCCGCTGTCCACGTAGCTACTGACTCGGTCCGCGGTTCACGTCCTAAAGTGTTGTCCGGCGCGATCTCCCCCATCCATTTGATACACGCTTGATCGAACGGGTCCCCGTCATCGTCCCTGATAGAATGATCCCGTGCCCTTCCACACTAAAACTTAAGATCTCGGCGTAGACTCAACCAAATCACTTCGGGTTTGATCCCATGGACTCGTCTAAGTGAGACGAACATATCCATACGGTTAAGATGCCATGAAATCCAGATTAAGTAAATGGAGAATCAAAATAAGCTCGGGAGAAAGAGAAGTTTTATACCTTCGCTCTAAGAGGGGAGGCTTTGATTAGAGGTGCTTGGCACATTTGTTGGGGTCCAAGCAGGCTAGGGATTGAGTCCCTGGACTTGGTGTAAGGCCTAGGTATGAATTCAATCACGGTCGGATTTGGGTGTTGCTCTAGAGCTATGGTAGAGGCTCTGTGGAAGGGGGATTTGATGGGGCTTTTGCTTCTTTCACTCTTGTGAAGGTGTGGGAACCAGAAATTGAAGTTTGGTTGAGTGTAGAGGTGTATTGGGTTCTGTCCTGGTTTTTGGCAGGGTTTCAAGCTAAAAATTGAGCTCCGGCAATGGGAATGGGTGAGGGAAAATGGTTGGAATGCACTGAGGGGATATGGGAAGCTCTGTGTGAAGTTTGGAGAGGCCTCTCTGAGAAATTTTCAGCACACTTCCCATGGCGGAAGTTCTATGTGAAGTTTGGATAGACCTCTCTAAGGAAATTTCAGCACACCTCCCATGGCTGTGGGAGGTGAGTTTTTATAAAAATGGCCATGGGGTGAAGAAATTTTTAGCACACCTCCCATGGCCATGGGAGGTGAGTTTTTATAAAAATGGTCATGGGGTGGCTCTCACGGAATAAGTTTGGGTGCATTGTGGCGCTTAGGTGGAGGGCAGAGGAGCGCCATAGTTTGATTTGGATGAGCTGGCCTTTAGGTTTTATTTGGGTGAGGTGCCATGGGGTGGCTCTTGGTTTTGGGTTTTTCTGGCCACTTGGTTGGCCAGCCGGTCAAGGGGAGGTTGCTAGGAGCTCAGGGAACCCAGAGGAATCCATCACAGCAATTTAACGCAAATGTGTTTGGATTTTGCAAAGATATCTTAAGAATGTGCATTTTTTGAAATAAGATCCCTTAATTTGGGGAACCTTTGGTCCATGGCTTAATTTAGGTGATTTCATGGTGTTTGGACCGGTCACTAAGTCCAACTAATGGCAGCTTTAAGGTGGGTGCAAATGACCAAAACTTAGGTTTAAGGTGGTTAGGTCACATTTAGTGTATGGGTCAAAGTGGGTGCAAATGACCAAAACTTGGGTTTGGGCTAGGTTAGCCATATCAATTGGCTCAATTTATTGGTGAATTTGTTGTAGATGATTAGAAGGAACCACTTTGGTGAAGGATGGAAATGGTTTTGAGTTCAATTGAAGGAATTTTGAACTTTAATCAATTTGGTCATGTTGGGCTAGGCTTGGGTCTAGCTTTGATTAGCCTTGGGCTAAGTACAAATTGATTATTGTAAATGGTCAATAGGGACCTTATGAAGAGTTTTCAACATGAATTGGATGTCAATTTGGAGGTTAAGTCAATCAATTGGGTGAAATTTAGGGACTTAGCCAATTTGGGGCTAAATTTGGGAATTTTTGATTTAGGCCAAAATCAAATGGATTCGAGACTCCACCAATGTCAATTTATGGTTGATTTTGATGTATAGGAATGTCATAAAGATTTTTCCAAATTAATTGAGGCCAATTGACTAGGCTATGGGTTCAATTTGGTGAGATTAAGTCATATGGTCAAAATTGCGGTTTTGACCCAAATCAAAATTGGGCTCAAATCATGGACCAATTGAGCCTAGATTTGGTTTATTTTGGTCATATAAAAAGTGAATTTGAGTTTTGAATTGGAATTGGTGTCAATTGAGATCAAATTGATGGACATTTGAGTTGGATTTGGGGAAATTTGGGTTTTTAAAGGGCAATTTGGGGATTTTGGTAGCCAAATTGGGTCATGGGGTAGTTGAAAGAAATGTAATTAAAAATATTAGGGATTTATTGGGATTTTTTAGGAATTTTTGGAATTTTTGGGATTTTGAGCCCAAGAGGGGCATTTTGGTAATTAGGGGGTGTTTTAGGGGTAAAAGGCCAAGATGGGTATTTTGGTAGAGTTGAGGTACCAATCATCATCAATAAGCCATGTACCAAAGGAAACCCCATTTTGGGTCCTCTACATAGTGGTCTTAGCTAAACCATAACCCTAGGGCTAGTAGGTTTAAGGGACCAGCTACATGAGTATCCCAAAAGATCAAGGGATCTAGGCTAGAAATTTGAGTTTAGGGTTGTGAGCGATTGTGGGTGCAAATTAGTGTAGTGAGTGTCTTAGCTCCAGACCAACACCCAAGGTCAACCTTAAGGTCCAGCAAACCTAACGGTGACTCATCTTGAGTTTCCCCCATAGTGACCCCACCTACTAAGTACTTAGAGGTTGAGACCAACATGTGGAACTTCAGGTTGAGTAAAGAAGAGGGTAGAATTTCTAATGGTGAGGGTGCCATGTCTAGTTTTCTAGGAATAGTCAACAGGAAGAGTCCTATGGCTACACCCTAGGCTATGAAGGGGGAAAAACTAAACCTCAATAAAAAATGAGGTCAACAAATGGACCCCCAATAGGTGTGGTGTGCTGGGAAAGCACACCGCACGCATTGACCGATGAGATCAACAAAAACCAATACAGACTCCTAAGTCAACAGACCTCGGAAGTATGTGTTGAGTTGTGTGTGTGATTTGTTTCTGCTAGGGAATTAGCAGGTGTGTGTTTAATCAATCCGAGAAGTACGGACTCTCGCTCGGGATCGGAGAGTGGACTTTGAGTTATGAAATTTCAAAGATTTCCAAAGGATGGGAGTCATACTGTAAGCGTTGACCCCGAGGTAGGAATTGACATTCAAATATCCACTCAAAAGAAGGAGAGTGAGAGAGAGAGTCGGAGTGTAAGGACCGACCTCGAATGTAATGAATCAAAAATGTAGGACTGATTCAGAAATNGATTTTTGAAGTTTAGGGAGTTTAAATAAAAAGAAAAAGCCCTATTTTTCTATTTAAACCGTGTGTGGTGACTAGATCCTAAGCAGCTCTGAAGTCATGCGTGGCGCGCTCTGGTTGGACATCGCCATCCACTTATCTGCTGACTCGTCTCCCTGTTTATGCCCCGAAGCGCTATCCAGCTCGATCTCCTCCATCAATTAGATACACGCTCGATCAAATGGCTCCCCGTCATCATCCCTGATAGAATGATCCCATGACCGTCCACTCTAAAACCCTAAGATCTCAGCCTAGACTCAACCAAATCACCTTGGNTATTTTTGAAGTTTAGGGAGTTTAAATAAATAGAAAAAGCCCTATTTTTCTATTTAAACCGTGTGTGGTGACTAGATCCTAAGCAGCTCTGAAGTCATGCGTGGCGCGCTCTGGTTGGACGTCGCCGTCCACTTATCTGCTGACTCGTCTCCCTGTTTATGCCCCGAAGCGCTATCCAGCTCGATATCCTCCATCAATTAGATACACGCTCGATCAAATGGCTCCCCGTCATCATCCCCAATAGAATGATCCCATGACCGTCCACTCTAAAACCCTAATATCTCAGCCTAGACTCAACCAAATCACCTTAGGTTTGGTCCTATGGACTCGTTTAAGTGAGACAAATACATCCATACGGCAATCATGCAATTAAATTAAGCCTAATTAAATGGAGAATCGAAATAGACTCAGGATGAGGTGAGGTTTTATACCTTTGATCTGAGAAGTTAAGCTTTGATCAGAGGGTCTTGGCACATTTGTTATGATCCAAAGAGGCTAGGGATTGAGTCTCTAGTCTTGGNACTCGGGATGAGGTGAGGTTTTATACCTTTGTTCTGAGAAGTGAAGCTTTGATCAGAGGGTCTTGGCACATTTGTTATGATCCAAAGAGGCTAGGGATTGAGTCTCTAGTCTTGGTGTAAGGCCTAGGTATGAACTCGGTCACGGTCGGATTTGGGTGTTGGTCTAGAGCTATGGTAGTGGCTCTGTGGAAGGGGTATTTTATGGGGCTTTGGCTTCTCTCACTATTGTGAAGGTGTGAGCAGAGTTAATCTGAGTTTGGGTGGACTGTGGAGGTGTATTGGATTCTATCCTTGTTTACAACAAGGTTTCAAGCTCAAATGTGAGCTCCGGCTGTGAGAAGTGGTGAGGGAAATGGTTGAAATGCACTGAGGGGATCTTAGGGAAGCTCTGTGTGAAATTTGGAGAGGCCTCTCTAAGGAAATTTCAACACANGCAACAAGGTTTCAAGCTCAAATGTGAGCTCCGGCTGTGAGAAGTGGTGAGGGAAAATGGTTGGAATGCACTGAGGGGATCCTAGGGAAGCTCTATGTGAAGTTTGGAGAGGCCTCTCTAAGAAAATTTCAACACACCTCCCATGGTCGTGGAGGTGAGTTTTTATAAAAATAATGGGTGGCTCTCAGGGTATAAGTTTGGGTGCATTGTGGTGCTTAGGTGGATGGCAGAGGAGCTCCATCAATTGGTTTGGCTGAGCTGGCCTCTAGTTTTGATTTGGGTAAGGTGCAATGGGGATGGATCTTAGTTTTGAGCTTTTCTGGCCACTAGGCTTGCCGTCCGGCCAGGGGGAGGTGGCTAGGAGCACAGGGAACCCAGGGGAATATGTCACAGCTATCTAGTGCAATTATACCTAATTTTGGTAAGGATACCTTAAGCACATGCATTTTTGGAAATAATATCCCTTGATTTGGGGGACCTTTAGTCCATGGCTTGATTTATGTGGTTTCATGGTGTTTGGACTAGTCACTAAATCCAACTAATGGTTGTGATGGAGTTAATTTGGTGACTTTAGGGTGGTTAGGTCCATTTAGTGCATGGGTCCAAGTGGGTGCAAATGACCATAACTTGGGTTTAGACTAGGTTAACCATGTCAATTGGCACAAATAAATATTTCATTTGGTGTAGATGATCATAAGGAACAATTTTGGTGAAGAATGGAAGTGGTTTTGAGCTCAATTGAAGGNAAGGGGTGGCTCTCAGGGCATAAGTTTGGGTGCATTGTGGTGCTTATGTGGAGGGCAGAGGAGCTCCATCAATTGGTTTGGCTGAGCTGGCCTCTAGTTTTGATTTGGGTGAGGTGCAATGGGGATGGATCTTAGTTTTGAGCTTTTCTGGCCACTAGGCTAGCCGTCCGGCCAGGGGGAGGTGGCTAGGAGCACAGGGAACCTAGGGGAATATGTCACAGCTATTTAGTGCAATTATACCTAATTTTGGTAAGGATACTTTAAGCACATGCATTTTTGGAAAGAATATCCCTTGATTTGGGGGACCTTTAGTCCATGGCTTGATTTATGTGGTTTCATGGTGTTTGGACTAGTCACTAAGTCCAACTAATGGTTGTGATGGAGTTAATTTGGTGACTTTAGGGTGGTTAGGTCACATTTAGTGCATGGGTCCAAGTGGGTGCAAATGACCATAACTTGGGTATAGACTAGGTTAACCATGTCAATTGGCACAAATAAATATTCATTTGGTGTAGATGATCATAAGGAACAATTTTGGTGAAGAATGGAAGTGGTTTTGAGCTCAATTGAAGGGTCAATTTGAGGGAATTTTGAATTCAATCAATTTGGTCATGTTGGGCTAGGCTTGGGTCTAGCTTGGGTTAGCCTTGGGCTAGGTCTAAATTATTTTGGTCATGTTGGGCTAGGCTTGGGTCTAGCTTGGGTTAGCCTTGGGCTAGGTACAAATTGATTATTGTAAATGGTTGGGAAGAGGTTTTGAGCTCAATTGAAGGGTCAATTTGAGGGAATTTTGATTTTTAGTCAATTTGGTCATGATTTTGAGCTCAATTGGAGGGTCAATTTGAGGGAATTTTGAACTTTAATCAATTTGGTCATGTAGGCTAGACTTGGGTCTAGCTTGGGTTAGCCTTGGGCTAAGTCCAAATTTGATTATTGTAAATGGTATAGGCTTGGATCTAGCTTGGGGTAGCCTTGGGCTAAGTCCAAATTGATTATTGTAAATGGTCAATAGGGACCCTATGAAGAGTTTTAAGCATGAATTGGATGTGAATTTGGAGGTTAAGGATATCAATTGGGTGAAATTTGGAGACTTAGCCAATTTTGGGCTAAATTTGGGAATTTTGGATTTAAGTCAAAATAAATTTATTTGAGGCTTCACCAAGGCCAATTGATGGTTGATTTTAATGTGTAAGAATGTGTAAGAATGTTATGAAGTTTTTTCAACATTAATTGTGGCCAATTGACTAGCTTATGGGTTCAATTTGGTGAGATTAGGTCATATGGTCAAAATTGGGGTTTTGACCTAAATCAAAATTGGGCTCAACTCATGGGCTAATTAAGCTTGGATTTGGTCTAGATTGGTCATATCAAAAGTGAATTTCAGTTTATGATTGAAATTGGGGTCATTGGGGTCAATTGAGGTTAAGTTGATGGACATTTGGGTTGAATTTGGGGAAATTTGGGCCCTTAAAGGCAAATGTGGGGATTTTGGTTAAAGGTGGTCAAATTGGCCAAATTGGGTCATCTGGTAGTTGAGAAAAATGAAATTTGAAATATTTGGGGCTTATTGAGATTTTTTGGGAATTTTTGGAAATTTTTACGATTTAGGCCCAAGAGAGGTATTTTGGTAATTTGGGGGTGTTTAGGGGCAAAAAGCCAAGATGGGTATTTTGGTAGAGTTGAGGTATCAACCATCACCAATAAGCCATGGACCAATGGAAACCCCTATTTTGGGTCCTCTACATAGTGGTCTTAGTTAAACCATAGCTCTGGGGCTAGTAAGTTTAGGGGACTATTTACAAGAGTATCCTAAAAAATGAAGGGACCTAGGCTAGAAATTTGAGCTCAGGATTATGAGTGATTGTGGGTGCAAATAACTGTAGTGAGTGCCTCAGCTCCAGACTAACACCCAGGGTCAACCTTAAGGTCCAGCAGTCCTAAGGGCGACTCATCTTGAGTTTCCCCCATAGTGACCCCACCTACTAAGTATTTAGAGGTTGAGAACAACATGTGGAACTTCAAGTTGAGTAGAGAAGAGTTTGGAAATTCTAATGGTGAGGGTGCCTTTTCTACTTTTCTAAGAAAAGTCAATAGAAAAATCCTATGGCTAGATCTTAGGCTACTAAAGAGGAAAAAACTAAACCTCAACCAAAAATGAGGTCAACAAAGTTCAATATATAAGAAAACATCCTTTTCCTTATCAAGAAATTAAACTGAATGGATGAAGTGAATTAGTTCAAATTGTATTATGCCAAATAAGAGCATACCTATGTTTTACCTATTGGTCCAGACATAAAGAACATTGACTAATCATATGCTTGGTTATTGAATCTGCGGCTAGGTTGGGAGGATTCCGGCTCTCACTTCAAAGGTCTCACGTTCCCCTCGCCTGAGGGATAACATCTACACTTCAACACCCAAACGATAGGACTGAATTGAGGAATTTTGTATGTCACTCTAAAATCTCCAATTCTACACCCGATAATTTTATTTTCCTATTTATTTGTACCCAACTTTCAAGGACTTTGACCTCCCTAAATCTTGAATGTAATCTTCACTTTAGTTGTAAAACTCAACATATTTGAACAAATCAATTGACCAGATTAAAAATAAATTAAGATCAAAGTGAAAAGATCATCACAACTTCTTCAACATTCTCATAGCTTAACCAATTCAAATCATCATTTCACAAAATCTCAAGACAAGGAGAAAGACAGAGAAAACTACTCATAACACATGGGGCAGATACGACAAAAATTAGAACTTATATATAAAAGCAAAATCATAAAACTTAAACAAGTAAATACCACTTATCTCTAATTACTTCACAAGCAAACTCCTCGAAGTTCCTCTGNACATAGGGCAGATACGATAAAAATTAGAACTTATATATAAAAGCAAAGTCATAAAACTTAAACAAGTAAATACCACTTATCTCTAATTACTTCACAAGCAAACTCCTCGAAGTTCCTCTGAATCTCTTCGTTTCTTTACAGCACACAGAATTCTTCTTTGAAGCGACAAGGAGGAATAAATCTCTCACTTTCTCTCCATTCTTAAAATCTCTCAAAGAATTCCTCACAATACTAACCCTACATTAAACTCTCTACATTCTACAAACAACAAAAACTCAGCGAACACCACCACTGGGCTCCACTTTTTTTGGCCCAAATGTCTCTCTTAAAGTTGTAGAAGAGTTTTCCAAGAGTTGCCTAAGCATCCCTTCAAAAATCATCCACATTCAATGCACCTATTAAGAGAACCTCCATTCTCGCCGTCGGAGGCCTCAATGGCGCCATCGACGGTATTCTAGAATATTTGATTATAGACTCCTGGGAAAAATCCGTCGTCGGCACCGTTGGGCTCGTCGTCGGCGCCCTAGTTTAAATTTTCATATTTTGGTCCTTTTGCTCCAAATTCGCTACTTTTTGCATCTTTTTGCTCCAATAACAATAATTCAACATACCTGCAACAAAACATAAAAAATACACTTCTTTAATATATAATATCATCAATATTAGTATAAAGTACGTGACCGNTCTTTTTTTGGCCCAAATGTCTCTCTTAAAGTTGTAGAAGAGCTTTCCAAGAGTTTCCTAAGCATCCCTTCAAAAATCATCCACATTCAATGCACCTATTAAGAGAACCTCCATTCTCGCCGTCGGAGGCCTCAATGGCGCCATCGATGGAGTTCTAGAATATTTGATTATGGACTCCTGGGAAAAATGTGTCATCGGCACCGTTGGGCTCGCCGTCGGCGCCCTAGTTTAAATTTTCATATTTTGGTCCTTTTACTCCAAATTCGCTCCTTTTTGCATCTTTTTCCTCCAATAAAAATAATTCAACATAACTGCAACAAAACATAAAAAATACACTTCTTTAATATATAATATCATCAATATTAGTATAAAGTACGTGACCACGACTTCATATATGCTTAAAAATAAAAGTATTTAATACTGCTGTTAAAAGATTTAATTCCTTAGCAACTGTACCAAAACTTTATAACAATTATAGATTTGATAAATATGGACGTAATTAATATTCAATAATTGTAAAGTCACACTTATCAACGCAAGTATATGCATCACTCAAGTAATATAGGGCTCTAATGGAGTCCTAGATATCGATCCCACAGGGAGTAAATTAGAACTACGAACTAAGACTTTAGAAAAGCAATACTTTTAATCACAATAATGAAGTTCAATTTGCTTATCTGTCATTAATAAGCAATTGAAATAAATATGTAATTTTAATAACTATTAAATAACTAATTAGACTAATGAAGGTTTAAATGTGATATTCAATATAAAAGAAAGCATCCTTCTCCTTGTTAAGAATTATAGTGAATGGATAAAATGAATTAGTTCAAATTATATTGTGCCAAATAGAAGCATACCTATTATTCGCNGCGACTTTATATATGCTTAAAAATAAAAGTATTTAATACTGCTGCTAAAAGATTTAATTCCTTAGCAACTATACCAAAACTTTATAACAGTTATAGATTTGATAAATATGGACGTAATTAATATTCAATAATTGTAAAGTCACATTTATCAACGCAAGTATACGCATCACTCAAGTAATATAGGGCTCTAATGGAGTCCTAGATATCGATCCCACAGGGAGTAAATTAGAACTACGAACTAAGACTTTAGAAAAGTAATGCTTTTAATCACAACAATGAAGTTCAATTTGCTTATCTGTCACTAATAAGCAATTGAAATAAATATGTAATTTTAATAACTATTAAATAACTCACATTATACTGATAAGGTTTTTAATGTGATATTCAATATATAAGAAAGCATCCTTCTCCTTGTCTAGACTAATGAAGGTTTAAATGTGATATTCAATATATAAGAAAGCATCCTTCTCCTTGTCAAGAATTATAGTGAATAGATAAAATGAATTAGTTCAAATTATATTGTGCCAAATAGAAGCAAACCTATTATTCACTCTTTGGTCCAGACATAAAGAACATTGACTAATCCGACACTTGTTTACTCAATTTGCGGCTAGACTGGGAGGATACCATCTCTCACTTCGGAACTCCCACATTCCCCTCACCTGAGGGCTATCATCTACACTTCAGCACCCAAATGATAGCACCGAATTGGGGATTTTAGTCTGTCACTCTAAAATCTCCAATTCTATGCCCGATAATATTATTTATTTATTTGCACCCAACTTCCAAGGGCTTTGACCTCCCTAAATACCGATAATTTTATTTCCCTATTTATTTGCACCCAACTTCCAAGGGCTTTGACCTCCCTAAATCACAGCCAAACGATAGGACCGAATTGGGGATTTTAGTCTGTCACTCTAAAATCTTCAATTCTACGCCATAGTATTATTTCTCTATTTTCGATAATATTATTTCCCTATTTATTTGCACCCAACTTCCAAGGGCTTTGACCTCCCTAAATCCTTAGTTGGGGATTTTATTCTGTCACTCTAAAATCTCCAATTCTACGCCCGATAATATTATTTCCCTATTAGATTTTAGTTTGTCACTCTAAAATCTCCAATTCTACGCCCGATAATTTTATTTCCCTATTTAATTTGTACCCAACCTCCAAGGGCTTTGACCTCCCTGAAACTTGGATGTAATCTTCACTCTAGTTGTAAAACTCAACATATTATAACAATCAATTGGCCAAATTGAAAGTAAATTAAGATTGAAGTGAAAAAATCATCACAATTTCTTTAACATTTTAGTGGCTTAACCAATTCAAATCACCATTTCAAAAATCTCAAGACAATGAGAAAGATAGAGAAAACTACTCAGATCTCTTGGGGAAAACACAACAAAACTTGGAATTCATATATAAAATCAAAATCATACAAACTACAATAATAAATAAACTTATCTCTAATTTCTTCCCAAGAAAACTCCTGGAAGTTCCTCTGAATCTCTTCCTTTCTTTACAGCACACAGAATTCCTCTTCGAAGCGGCAGAGAGGAAGAAATCTCTCACTTTTCCTCCACTCTTACAATCTCTCGAAGAATTCCTCACAATTTTTACACTCTAGCAAACACTAATGAAACTTTATAACCTTCAGGAACTCTAGAGCCTTTCGATTTTTGACCAAAAGCTTCTTTTAAAGTTGTGGACGAGCTTTCCTAAGAGTTGCCTAAGCATCTCTTCAAAATTTGTCCTTATCCAAAGCCTGATTGGTCATAACCGCTGAGCTCACCGTTGGCGGCCTCGATGGCGCCATCGGCGAACCTTCTTAATAAATTAATTCTAGAGTCTTGGGAAAATCTCACCGTCGATGGGGTCGATGGCGCCGTCGGTGCCCTAGTTCAATTCTTCACATTTTGGTCCTTTTCACTTCAAATTCGCTCCATTTTGCTTCATTTTTCTCCAATGACCCTAATTCATCATTCCTGCAATAAAATATCAAAAATACCTTTCTTTAAAGTGTAATATCATNCCAGAATTCCTCTTCGAAGCGGCAAGGAGGAAGAAATCTCTCACTTTCCCTCCACTCTTACAAGCACATAGAATTCCTCTTTGAAGCGGCAAGGAGGAAGAAATCTCTCACTTTCCCTCCACTCTTACAATGCACGAAATTCCTCTTCGAAGTAGCAAGGAGGAAGAAATCTCTCACTTTCCCTCCACTCTTACAATTAAATTCCTCTTCAAAGCGGCAAGGAGGAAGAAATCTCTCACTTTCCCTCCACTCTTACAAACTTAAAGAGTTCCTCACAATATTGGAACCTTTCTAACCTCTATGAACTCTCTCTAGCACCTCCTATTTCTCTTTGAAGTAGCAAGGAGGAAGAAATCTCTCACTTTCCCTCCACTCTTACAATCTCTCGAAAATTCTTCTTCAAAGCGGCAAGGAGGAAGAAATCTCTCACTTTCCCTCCACTCTTACAATCTCTCGAAGCAATTCCTTTTTGAAGTAGCAAGGAGGAAGAAATCTCTCACTTTCCCTCCACTCTTACAATCTCTCGAAAATTCTTGAAGTAGCAAGGAGGAAGAAATCTCTCACTTTCCCTCCACTCTTACAATTTTGAAGAATTCCTCACGGAAAGGAGGAAGAAATCTCTCACTTTCCCTCCACTCTTACAATCTCTCAAAGAATTCCTCACAATGTTACACTCTACTGGAAATTCTATACACTAATGGTAACCTCCAAGGCCTCTAGCACTCTTCTATTTTTGGCCAAACTATTGGAAATTCTATACACTAATGGAACCTCTTTAACCTCTAGGACCTCCAGGACTTCGAGTCAAACACTATTGAAACTTTATAACCTCCAGGAACTCTAGAGACTTTCAATTTTCGACCAAAAGCTTCTTTTAAAGTTGTGGACGAGCTTTCCTAAGAGTTGCCTAAGCATCCCTTCAAAATTTGTCCTTATCCAAAGCCTGATTGGTCATAACCGCCGAGCTCACCGTTGGCGGCCTCGATGGCGCAATCGGCGAACCTTCTTAATAAATTAATTCTAGAGTCTCGGGAAAATCTCACCGTCGATGGGGTCGATGGTGCCGTCGGTGCCCTAGTTCAATTCTTCACATTTTGGTCCTTTTCACTTCAAATTCGCTCCATTTTGCTTCTTTTTGCTCCAATGACCCTAATTCATCATTCCTGCAATAAAATATCAAAAATGCCTTTCTTTAAAGTGTAATATCATCAAAAATAATATAAAATAGGTATGAAAATCTCAACATATTTTCCTCTGGTCAAAATCCCCCAAACTTAACTATTACTTGTCCTCAAGTAATTTCAGTACTATAAAAAAATTATGATCTATTGTAGTAAGTTTTTAATTCAGAAATACTATAAGTTTAATTTAAATAAATATCATAGTGATATTTTCAGAAAAAGTTCAAGTAATTGAATTAACTTTGTAGCCACAAGATTATCTAATCATCAAGTTTAAGAGTTCTAGTCTTCTATTCATTCCAAGAATGACTATATGTTGTAATATTAAGTCACTTAGAATATTCAAATGATAAAAACGTCAAGATAACACTAATAGTAAAAGGTCTATTCCATAAATATAAGTTTAGGAATGTATTAAGGTTTTCCCTTTAGGTAGGTCCAGTGAAGCCAATTTTTGATTAGGCATATCCTCAAGCTTCNGAAAATCACCCGTTCTCGTTGTTTAATCTTCCACGTTCCTTTCCCATTAGTGAGAAAGTTGATCACATCATTCAGGGAGCCTTCCATTGTATTAAAGGATTCATAGTGGCAGCTATAAGAGTCTGGGACTTCGTAAAAGGTGTTGATGCAGACGACAATAAATTTAATAAGGAATCCCCACACCTGAACGATTCCATCTTCAGAGTAGATTACATTGGCGTAGAACTCCTTCACAACATTTGCATCAGCTTTATTAGTAGTGTAACAAAGGTTTTCCCACCTCCGCTCGGCAAAAACTGGTTCAATTTCTCCTCCCGGATTCTCAAAAACTCGATCTTGTATACACTTCTTTCTTTTAAATATCGAAGTAAATCTTGTTTGAGCCATGGCATTGATGAAGCAGACTCGTTAAACTCAATTCATCTCTTTTGTCGTGGAGCCATTTCAATCTAATCAAATTATAGAAAAATTCCAAAATATACTTCAAATATGTAAATAATGGCTTCTAAAAGTAATTCTAAGAGTTCAACACTAAGTTCCATGAATTTCTTCCCAATATTTTCTTTACATTCTCAAAATTTTTAGATCTATGGTGAAAATCAAATATTTTTAGTTTGGAGTGAAGCTCTTACCTAGAAATGATCAAATCTTGTGTCAAAAAGCCTTGAAATTGCCTCCCAATCAAAGATCTCTCAAGCCCTAGGTCAAAAATTGCATTTTTAGGAGGAAGGGGATGTGAATAGTGGCGGTTGACTGGTCAAAATTGCGGTTAAAGGGGTTTTTTTGTGAGCTCACCATTGGCGGGGTCGATGGCGCAGTCGACCCGCTCTATTGGAATTAAATCCTAAGTCTCGGGAAAAATCTGTTGTCGGTGGCGTCGAGGGCGCCGTCGGCGAGCTCTATTGATTTTGTTCAATTCTCAAATTTTTAGTATTTCGATCAATTTCAAGCCTTAACAACATCCATTTAATCATCATAGACATAATTTTAAGTGACTAAATAATGTACTTAGCACAAATAAACTTTCACAACACAAAACATTACATTTATATATAAATCCCAAAGGGTACAATATACGTTACATAACACACCTAAATCTGGTATTTTCTCAACCTCAACACATTGATTCAGAGTCGCAATCCAAGCCACAACACTCAAAATGTTGAAAAGAAAAACATCCTATGCTTAGTCTCAACCATACAGAGATCTAAAAACACAATAATAAATATAAAGTCCAAATCAAAATACATAGATAGACAGATAGGTAGTAATAAAAATCTACTATTCTTTAGATTCAGTACTAGATTCTCCTCTGAGATCACCCATTGATTGCACATGAATGAAGANGAACCATACAGAGATCTAAAAACACAATAATAAATATAAAGTTCAAATCAAAATACATAGATAGACAGATAGGTAGTAATAAAAATCTACTATTCCTTATATTCAGTACTAGATTCTCCTCTGAGATCACCCATTGATTGCACATGAATGAAGAGGTTGTAGAAGGGTCANTTCTGCTTCCATACCATCTTCCAAAATTTTATGCCCTAACACAATTCCTCCTGCAACCATAAAGGTCTGCTTCCATACCATTTTTCAAAATTTTATGCCCTAACACAATTCCTCCTGCAACCATAAATTGACATTTCTCCACTATTTTTTGAAATTTTATGCCCTAACACAATTCCTCCTGCAACCATAAATTGACATTTCTCCCACAGAACTAAATTAGTTCTTTCACATAACTCCAAAACTTTTTCAAGATAATTTAAGTATGCGTAAAATGACGTTCGAAATACAGAGAAATCATCCATAAATACTTCCAATCCATTATCAATTAATTTAGTAAATATGGACATCATACATCTCTGGAATGTTACAGGTGCATTACATAATCCGAAAGGCATTGTTCCGAAAAGCAAAAGTTCCAAAAGGACTAGCAAATGTTGTCTTTTCTTGATCCTCAGGAGCAATAAAAAAGCAAAAGTTCCAAAAGGACTAGTGAATGTTGTCTTTTTTGGATCCTCGGGAGCAATAGGAATTTGATGGTAACTAGTATATCCATCTAAAAAACAAAAATATTTGTGCCCAGCAAGTCTATCTACTATTTGATCTAAGAAAGGGAAAGGGAAGTGATCTTTCCTGGTGGCAGTGTTTAATTTTCTATAATCAATGCAAATATGTAAAGCGAAGTGAGCTTTCATGGTGGCGGTGTTTAGTTTTCTATAATCAATGCAAATATGCCACCCAGTAACTTATCTGATAGGTATTAATTCATTATTTTCTTTTGTTTCAACAGTCACTCCTCCTTTCTTAGGAACACGTTGAATTGGACTTACCCACACACTATCTGAAATAGGATATATAATTCCAGTGTCTAACCATTTCAAAATTTCTTTCTTAACTACTTTCATCATTGGATTTAATCTTCCTTGTGGATCAACTCTTAGTTTATATTATTCATCTAATATAATTCTGTGCATATAAATCTAAATATTGATTCCCTTAATATCAACTAAGGTCCAACCAAAAGCTTTCTTATTTATTTTCAATGTATCTAACAGTCTTTGCTCTTGAAAATTATTTAATTCTGAAGATATAATAACAGGTAATATAGATGAGTCTCCCAAAAATACATATTTCATATAGCTAGGAAATACATTCAACTCAAGTTCAGATAGTTTTATAATTGACGGAAATAGATTCTTATCAGTATTTTATGTAATATCCAACATCTCAAATCTTTCCTGAACATATCTAATTTGTCCAAAATAATTTCATTACTTTCTTGAAATTTCTCTTTCTCTTTAAAATATTCTTTAAAATGTTCTTTCAATNATAAAGAATCAGAGATGTGGCACTGATTCAGAAATGAGAATTGAAATGTAGATCAATTCTGAAAAGAAAGTGTCAGAATGTATAGACCGACCTCAAACGTAGAGAATAAAAAATTTAGGACTGATTCGGAAATGAGGATTGAAATGTAGGTCAATTCTCAAATGAAAGTGTCGGAATGTAAGGACCGACCTCAAATGTAAAGAATCAGAAATTTAGGACTGATTCGGAAATGAGAATTGAAATGTAGGTCAATTCTAAAAAGAAAGTGTCGGAATGTAAGGACCGACCTCAAACGTAAAGAATCAGAGATGTGGGACTGATTCAGAAATGAGAAATGAAATGTAGGTCAATTCTCAAAAGAAAGTGTCGGAATGTAAGGACTGACCTCAAACATAGAGAATCAGAAATTTAGGACTGATTTGGAAATGAGGATTGAAATGTAGGTCAATTCTCAAAAGAAAGTGTCAGAATGTAAGGACAGACCTCAAATGTAAAGAATCAGAAATTTAGGACTGTTTCGGAAATGAGAATTGAAATGTAGGTCAATTCTCAAAAGAAAGTGTCAGAATGTAAGGACCGACCTCAAACGTAAAGAATCAGAGGTGTGGGACTGATTCAAAAATGAGATTTGAAATGTAGCTCAATTCTCAAAAGAAAGTGTCGGAATGTATGCACCGACCTCAAACGTAGAGAATTAGAAATTTAGGACTGATTCGGAAATTAGGATTGAAATGTAGGTCAATTCTCAAAAGAAAGTGTCGGAATGTAAGGACCGACCTCAAATGTAGAGAATCAGAAATTTAGGACTGATTCGGAAATGAGAATTGAAATGTAGGTCAATTCTCCAAAGAAGGTGTAGAAATTTAGGACTGATTCAAAAATGAGAATTAAATTGTAGGCCAATTCACAAAAGAAAGTGTAAGAATGTAAGGACCGACCTCAAACATAAAGAATCAGAGATGTGAGACTGATTCAGAAATGAGAATTGAAATGTAGGTCAATTCTCAAAAGAAAGTGTCGGAATGTACACCGACCTCAAATGTAAAGAATCAAAAATTTAGGACTAATTTGGAAATGAGAATTGAAATGTTGGTCAATTCTCAAAAGAAAGTGTTGGAATGTAAGGACCGACCTCAAACGTAAAGAATTAGAGATGTGGGACTGATTCATAAATGAGAATTGAAGTGTAGGTCAATTCTCAAAAGAAAGTGTCGGAATGTAAGGATCGACCTCAAACATAAAGAATCAGAAATTTAGGACTGATTCGGAAATGAGAATTGAAATGTAGGTATTAATTTAAAGGTATGAGAATTGAAATGTAGGTATCAATTCAAAGATGAAAGAATTTAAATGTAGGTATCAATTCAAAGATGTGAGAATTAAAATGTAAGTATCAATTCAAACATGTGAGAATTGAAATGTAGGTATCAATTCAAAGATGAAAGAATTGAAATGTAGGTATCAATTCAAAGATGTGAGAATCAGGAATTAGGTACTGATTTGAAGGTGTGATTTGAAATTTACAAAGAGCTTGTGATGTTGAATTTGCAGTAGTGTATTATGTGAGAAGGTTGATTTTGAAGAAGATTTGTAGAGCTTTGTGTAGTTATGTGCAGGATGTGCAATTTTGTGAAGATGTGCGGAGAGTTAGCGTAGATAACGATGGTTGTGCTGCGCGCATAAAGAGTAGGAAATTCTGAAAATGGAAGTATCCACTCAACATGTTTATTTAATTTTCCTGTTGTGTTTATGACAATTTAATTTTTCAAAATTTGTTTTTCAAGTTTTAATTTCAATTGGTTGATTTTCAAAAGAAATTTGTTTTATTTATTTATTACAATTATCTTTTATTTGTGTTTTATTTATTATTGAAAATTTGTCGTTTCGTTCTTTGTTCATTGGAACTCTTAACCATTGCATGGTTTGTGGCTTTCATCCATTGCACAAAAAGACAATTGACAAAAAAGCACAACTTGAGAGAAATTTCCATTAATCTGCTTCAATAAAGATACTACAGATCAAATNCGTACTCCTGGTATGCAGTCCTTAGCCACGTCTGCACCGTTGCCCTTCAGAACAAGTACTGAACCAACTTGGAGAGGAATTTCCACAGCTCCTCTGAATTCACCAGAGTCGATTACATTGATTTATTTTCCAAACAAAATATTGCTCTTACTCATGAATGAGACCGTGCAAAAAGGCCTCACAAAGTCATGATGGTCAATGTACGGGGGAATGCAGTCACCTTCTTCATAAATATTGATGATGCAACTGTTAGGAATGCAAGTGGCGGGTAGGATATTCCACTTGACAATTCTCTTTATCATCCACTTTATCATCGTGGGTAACTGATCCACTTGGTTGTATCTGAGGAACCCAGGCGGATTCCCCTGTCTGTCATTTGTAAAATTGTAGCAACATCCGCACTTGTCGGCACTATTTTTGGTGTGGAGTTTGCCCGTAAGAAGCTGTCGGTCATCGGAATTGAAATCCCATTGCCCGTTTCGGAAGGACGTTTTTTTTTTTTTTTTTTTTAATTTTTATTTTT
>JXCR01147224.1:87999-111005 GCA_002079205.1 Phalaenopsis hybrid cultivar
TAATGGAGTCCTAGATATCGATCCCACAGGGAGTAATATTAGAACTACGAACTAAGAACTTAGAAAAATAATACTTTAATCACAACAATGAAGTTCAATTTTCTTATCTGTCACTAATAGGCAATCCAAATAAATATGTAATTTTAGTAACTATTAAATAAATAATTATACTAATGAAGTTTCAAATGTGATATTCAATATATAAGAAATCATCCTTCTCCTTATCAAGAAATTATAGTGAATGGATAAAGTGAATTAGTTCAAATTACATTGTGCCAAATAGGAGCATACATATTCTTTACCCTTTGGTCCAGGCATAAAGAACATTGACTAATCCTACGCTTGTTTAGTAAATCTGCGGCTAGGCTGGGAGGATACCAGCTCTCACTTCGGAGCTCCCACGTTCCCCTCGCCCGAGGGCTTACATCAACACTTCAACACCCAAATGATAGGATCAAATCATGGATTTTAGTATGTCAGTCTAAAATCTCCAATTCTATGCCTGATAATATTATTTCCCTATTTATTTGCACCCAACTTCCACCATGAATCATGAATGTAATCTTCACATTAGCTGTAAAACTCAATATATTTTAACAATCAATTGACCAGATTGAAAGTAAATTAAAATTGAAGTGAAAAGATCATCACAATTTCTTTAACATATTTGTAGCTCAACCAATTCAAATCTCCATTTCACAAATCTGAAGACAAGGAGAAAGACAGAGAAAACTACTCATATCTCATGGGGAAAACACACAAAACTTAGAAGTCATATATAAAATCAAAGTCATACAAACTACAACAATAAATAAACTTATCTCTTCCTTTCTTTACAGCACACAAAATTCCTCTTCGAAGCTGCAAGGAGGAAGAAATCTCTCACTTTCCCTCCACTCTTTCAATCTCTCAAAGAATTCCTCATAATTTTTACACTCTAGCAAACACTAATGGAACCTTTCTAACCTCTAGGAACTCTAGAGTCTTTTCAATTTTTTGCCAAAATCTTCTTTTACAGTTGTGGATGAGCTTTCCCAAGAGTTGCTAAGCATCTCTTTAAAATTTGTCCTTATCCAAAGCCTGATTGGTCATAACCGTCGGCGGCCTCAAGGGTGTCGTCGGCTGACCTTCTTAATGAATTAATTTTAGAGTCTCGAAAAAATCTCACCGTCGGCGGGGTCGATGGCGTCATCAACACCCTAGTTCAATTCTTCACATTTTGATCCTTTTTGCTCCAAATTCTCTCATTTTTGTATATTTTTGCTCCAATGACCCTAATTCATCATTCCTGCAACAAAACATCAAAAATACCTTTCTTTAAAGTGCAATATCATCAAAAATAGTATAAAATAGGTATGAAAATCTCAACATATTTTCTTTGGTCAAAATCCCCCAAACTTATTAATTACTTGTCCTCAAGTAATTTTAATACTGCATAAAAGTTATGATCTATTATAGTAAATTCTTAATTCAGAAATACTATAAGTTTGATTTAAGTAAATACCATAGTGAGATTTTCAGAAAAAACAATTCAGAAATACTATAAGTTTGATTTAGATAAATACCATAGTGAGATTTTCAGAAAAAATTCAAGTAAACCATAAGTTTGATTTAGGATAAATATCATAGTGAGATTTTTAGAAAACAATTCATTTAATTGAATTAAGCCTATAGGTATAAGAATATCTAGTCATCAAGTTTAAGAGTTCTAGTTTCTATTCATTTTGTGATATCAAGTCACTTAGAATATTCAAATGATAGGAACTTCATGAGAACACTGCAAGTAGAAGATGTTATTTCATAAATATAGGTTCAGGAATGTATTTAGGTTTTCCCTTTAGGTAGGTCCAAGTGAACCAAATTTTTAATTAGGCATCTCCTCAAGCTTCTCCTCACTTATTTATTTTTTTTCTTTTTTTTTTCATTTGGATAGCTTTTAATCCTATATTTTTCTTTGCTTTTCTTTTCAGGGATTGTTGTCAATCCTTTCTTTTTCTTTTACAAGTGATGATTACTATATCTGGATAGCCTTTAATAATTTTGAACATCACCTTTCTTCCCTAAATTTGAAACTCAAAGCATTCCTTTACCTTATAAGTATTTCATAGCNGCAGTCCTGTAAGCCCATAATGCAGTATCCAGTTTAGTGGACCAATCTACTCTACTAGGGTTTACAGTTTATTCAAGTATTTGTTTAATCTCTCTATTAGAAACTTCAGCTAACCCACTGGTTTGTGGATGATAGCCATTAGAGATTCTATGAATAATATTAAACTTTTCGGCCAATCTCTGAATATATTTATTCTTAAAATGGGATCCTCCGTCAGTGATAATTATTCTAGGCATTTTGTATCTAGGGAAAATATTTTTCATTGAAAATCTTGAAACACTTTTAGCATCACAATGAGGTAAAGATTTCACTTCAATCCATTATTCTACTGCAATTAATATATATAAGTTTCCAAATGAAGGAATAAATGGTCCCATNTTGAATATATTTATTCTTAAAATGGGATCCTTCGTCAGTGATAATTATTCTAGGCATTTTGTATCTAGTGAAAATATTTTTCATTGAAAATCTTGAAACACTTTTGGCATCACAATGAGGTAAAGCTTTCACTTCAATCCATTATTCTACTGCAATTAATATATATAAGTTTCCAAATGAAGGAATAAATGGTCCCATNTATATTGCAGCAATCAGCGAAGCTAACATAGTTATTACATCAGAATCATAGACACTAGCTACTCTTTTAGGATTTACCCGTTCAGAGGGCCATTGAAAATTATTGGTAGTCATCTCTTCTATTAATGAATAAGCCTCATCAAAAGGTTTTGACACTAAAGAACCACTAGTCACAGCATCTATAATCGATCTAAGTGATCCTACTAATCCATTATAAAAGAATTGAGTTATCAACCAATCTGGTAATGAATGATGAGGGCATTTCCTAAGAAGAACNTTATTACATCGGAATCATAGACACTAGCTACTCTTTTAGGATTTACCCGTTCAGAGGGCCATTGAAAATTATTGGTAGTCCTCATATCTATTAATGAATAAGCCTCATCAAAAGGTTTTGACATTAAAGAACCACCAGTCACAGCATCTATAATCGATCTAAGTGATCCTAGTAATCCATTATAAAAGAATTGAGTTATCAACCAATCTGGTAATGAATGATGAGGGCATTTCCTAAGAAGAACTTTAAATCTCTCCCAAGCTTCGTATATTGACTCTCCATCAATCTGACTGAACGATGTTATGTCATTTCTAGGTTTAGCAGTTTTGGATGGAGGGAAATATTTGGATAGAAATTTCTGTGAAAGTTCTCCCCAGTCTAGCAGTTTTGGATGGAGGGAAATATTTGGATAGAAATTTCTGTAACAGTTCTCCCCAAGTTTGATGTTATGTCATTTCTAAGTTCAGCAGTTTTGGATGGAGGGAAATATTTGGATAGAAATTTCTGTGAAAGTTCTCCCCAAGTTCTAATAGATCCTGATGCTAACAAATTTAACCACATCTTAGCCTTATCTCTCAGTGAAAACAGAAAAAGTTTAAGTCTAACAGCATCGTTTGAAACTCTGTCATATTTAAAAGTAGCACACAGTTTTAAAAAATTAGTGAGGTGTAAATTAAGATCTTTATTTGGTGTACCTCTGAATTAATTTTTCTGTACCATTTTGATAATAACAGGTTTAAGCTCAAATGAATTAGCCACAACATCGGGATTTTGGATAGATAAGTGAATTTCATCTGCTGTATGATTTGCATAATCTTGTAGGGGTCTAGGTTGGTGTTCATTCTCTATTCCTTGATTGTTCAGGTTGTTTTCCATTGTATCAGAATTTCNCAGAAAAAGTCTAAGTCTAACAGCATCGTTTGAAACTCTGTCATATTTAAAAGTAGGACACAGTTTTAAAAAACTAGTGAGGTGTAAATTAAGATCTTTATTTGGTGTACCTCCGACTTGATTTTTCTGTACCATTTGGATAATAACAGGTTTAAGCTCAAATGAATTAGCCGCAACATCGGGATTTTGGATAGATAAGTGAATTTCATCTGCTGTAAGATTTGCATAATCTTGTAGGGGTCTAGGTTGGTGTTCATTCTCTATTCTTTGATTGTTCAAGTTGTTTTCCATTGTATCAGAATTTCTAGGTTCTCTTCTCAATCTACAATTTAAAATCAGTACACAATAAAACATTTACTAAGTATGAAAGTAATTTGCAATTCCAGTAAAAATTCTCTAATAATCCTAATTTGTCCGTTACTCTAATTGTAATTTTTATTTACTCACTCCCCGACAACGGCGCCAAAAACTTGAACGCGATTTTATATATGCTTAAAAATAGAAGTATTTAATACTGCTGCTAAAAGATTTAATTCCTCAGCAACTTTACCAAAACTTAATAACAATTATAGATTCGAAATATGGACATAATAAATATTCAATAATTGTAAAGTCACACTTATCAACACAAGTATACGTATCGCTCAAGTAATATAAGATAAATATGGACGAAATAAATATTCAATAATTGTAAAGTCACACTTATCAACGCAAGTATACGTATCGCTCAAGTAGATTAAATATTCAATAATTGTAAAGTCACACTTATCAACGCAAGTATATGTATCGCTCAAGTAATGGATTCGATAAAGATGGATGTATAAAATATTCAATAATTGTAAAGTTACACTTATCAACGCAAGTATACGTATCGCTCAAGTAATATATGGCTCTAATGGAGTCCTAGATATCAATCCCACAGGGAGTAATATTAGAACTACGAACTAAGACTTTAGAAAAATAATACTTTAATCACAACAATGAAGTTCAATTTGCTTATGTGTCACTAATAGGCAATCCAAATAAATATGTAATTTTAATAACTATTAAATAAATAATTATACTAATGAAGTTTCAAATGTGATATTCAATATATAAGAAATCATCCTTTTCCTTATCAAGAAATTATAGTGAATGGATAAAGTGAATTAGTTCAAATTATATTGTGCCAAATAGGAGCATACATATTCTTTACCCTTTGGTCCAGGCATAAAGAACATTGACTAATCCTACGCTTGTTTAGTAAATCTGCGGCTAGGCTGGGAGGATACCAACTCTCACTTCGAAGCTCCCACGTTCCCCTCGCCTGAGGGCTTACATCAACACTTCAACACCCAAATGATAGGATCGAATCATGGATTTTAGTATGTCAGTATAAAATCTCCAATTCTATGCCTGATAATATTATTTTCCTTTTTATTTGCACCCAACTTCCAAGGGCTTTGACCACCATGAATCATGGATGTAATCTTCACATTAGTTGTAAAACTCAATATATTTTAACAATCAATTGGCCAGATTGAAAGTAAATTAAAATTGAAGTGAAAAGATCATCACAATTTCTTTAACATTTTTTTAGCTCAACCAATTCAAATCTCCATTTCACAAATCTGAAGACAAGGAGAAAGACAGAGAAAACTACTCATATCTCATGGGGAAAACACAACAAAACTTAGAAGTCATATATAAAATCAAAGTCATACAAACTACAACAATAAATAAACTTATCTCTAATTTCTCCAAGAAAACTCCTCAAAGTTCCTCTTAATCTCTTCCTTTCTTTACAACACACAAAATTCCTCTTCGAAGCTTCAAGGAGGAAGAAATCCTCACTTTCCCTCCACTCTTTCGATCTCTCAAAGAATTCCTCACAATTTTTACACTCTAGCAAACACTAATGGAACCTTTCTAACCTCTAGGAACTCTAGAGTCTTTTCAATTTTTTGCCAAAATCTTCTTTTACAGTTGTGGATGAGCTTTCCCAAGAGTTGCTAAGCATCCCTTCAAAATTTGTCCTTATCCAAAGCCTGATTGGTCATAACCGTCGGCGGCCTCAAGGGTGTCTTCGGCTGACCTTCTTAATGAATTAATTTTAGAGTCTCAAAAAAATCTCACCGTCGGTGGAGTCGATGGCGTCATCAACACCCTAGTTCAATTCTTCACATTTTGATCCTTTTCGTTCCAAATTCTCTCATTTTTGCATCTTTTTGCTCCAATGACCCTAATTCATCATTCCTGCAACAAAACATCAAAAATACCTTTCTTTAAAGTGCAATATCATCAAAAATAGTATAAAATAGGTATGAAAATCTCAACATATTTTCCTCTGGACAGTAGGTATGAAAATCTCAACATATTTTCTTTGGTCAAAATCCCCCAAACTTATTAATTACTTGTCCTCAAGTAATTTTAGTACTACATAAAAGTTATGATCTATTATAGTAAATTCTTAATTCAGAAATACTATAAGTTTGATTTAAGTAAATACCATAGTGAGATTTTCAGAAAAAATTCAAGTAATTAAATTAACTCTATAGGTATAAGAATATCTAGTCATCAAGTTTAAGAGTTCTAGTTTCTATTCATTTTGTGATATCAAGTCACTTAGAATATTCAAATGATAGGAACTTCATGAGAACACTGCAAGTAGAAGATGTTATTCCATAAATATAGGTTCAGGAATGTATTTAGGTTTTCCCTTTAGGTAGGTCCAAGTGAAGCAAATTTTTAATTAGGCATCTCCTCAAGCTTCTCCTCACTTATTTATTTTTTTTCTTTTTTTTTCATTTAGATTGCTTTTAATCCTATATTTTTGTTTGCTTTTCTTTTCAGGGATTGTTTTCAATCCTTTCTTTTTCTTTTTCAAGTGAGGATTACTTTATCTGGATAGCCTTTAATGATTTTGAACATCACCTTTCTTCCCTAAATTTGAAACTCAAAGCATTCCTTTACCTTATAAGTATTTCATAGCTTTTACATGATTGAGCTCCAATCTTTTCTTCTCAAATGAATTTCTAAGATTCTTAATATTTAAAAATATAGTTTTATTTTCTCTAAATACTTTACTATAGTCTTATTCTCTTATACTCAATATCTTAATCTACAAAATTAATTTTCCTTACAAAAATATTCCTTTAAATCTATGATAATATTTAAATTTCTACAAAATATAGTTATCTGAATTAATATCACTAAAAAAATCATATTAATAATTTTTGAAAATATTAAAATTGAGAACATCTAATAGTTAATCTTTTTCTNCAAAAATCATATTAATAATTTTTGAAAATATTAAAATTGAGAACATCTAATAGTTAATCTTTTTCTTCCCTCCCCCAAACTAAAATTTTTCAATATGGAATATTAA
Source organism: Phalaenopsis hybrid cultivar (assembly GCA_002079205.1). Lineage (NCBI taxonomy): Eukaryota > Viridiplantae > Streptophyta > Magnoliopsida > Asparagales > Orchidaceae > Phalaenopsis > Phalaenopsis hybrid cultivar. Next base: position 95,221 of record JXCR01147224.1, read on the forward strand.
ATGTGGAAAGAAAATTCTAAAAATAAATCATACCTCAGTACTTTAGGCATTTTCATCATTCTAAAATTTTTGCAGTTTCTTCTCAAAATTTTAACTCCAACTGGTCTGTAATATTAGGAGCTTTCTATACATATAAATCATTAAAAAAATTGCTGGGTAATGAAATTTTGAAATAAGTACAAAACTAAATATTATACAAACACAATATTTCGTTAACAAATCCACAATACTAAACAAAAAACAATTACAAATATATTGAAATGCAAATAAAAATCACATCACATTACCATTTTACAAAGTACTAATTAACATATATTATAACTACACATGAAAATTTTAACTACCAAACTAAACATTTATAACAATAATTAAAAATTATTCAATTGCAACATAAAAATAAAAATGAAAGTACAGACACACAAACATCTATCTCTATTACAAAATTACAAAAATAAAATTACTATCATATATCAAAATCTCATACTATATCCTCATCTCCCTGGTCAGCAAGTGGATTGAGCTGATACTGAGTATAACAGGGGCATTCAGAAAAAGTAACATCAGGCTCACCTCTGTAGTGCCAGGCCTGAGCTTCATAGTAAGCTATCTCAAAGTTAGAATGTCTCTGTAGGTACTCACTATCATAATCATGTCTATGTTCTAATCCCCCAATTCTTTCATTTTTTTGTTCTATACTCTTCTGCTGCAAGGTTAACTCATTCATTAAATCATTCAGAGTAGGGGAGCTAGAAGAAGGAACGTCATAACTAGTAGAGGGGATATCTCTACTAGTAGAAAGTTCTTGACGCCTACTCCCAGATCTCCATTTTTCATGGGATTCATATCTCTTCAAATTATCTTTACTAATGGGTTTCATAGTGTAAACCTATTCTTCATCATCTTTAGCTTCAACTCCAGAAAGTTGGCAAAGTGCATAAATGAGGCCAGGATGTCCCAGAACTCCACTTGATTCACTCTTTATCGTGGTCAATATATTCTTATAAATAATTCTCAACACATTTGTAGTTTGATTATTCTGAACACAGAAATTCAGAATAGCTCTATCTCTTGTTACCTCACTATGGTGATAGGTTGGTAACATAGTAGAGGAAATAATATAATGTCACGCTTTATATGTGGCATTCAATATGCAAGAAAAAAAATTTACCCTTTCTCGTTGTAAGAAAGTTGATGACATCATTCAGTGGGACCTCCATTATACTGAAGGTTTCATAATTGCAGCTATAGGAGTCTGGGACTTCATAAAAAAAGTTAATGCGGGCGACACTAAACTCAACGGAAAAACCCCTTACTCGAACGGTTCCATCCTCAAAATAGAACGCATTGGCATAAAATTTTTTCACAATATTCACAGCAGCCTTATTGGTGGTATAACAGAAGNAAAAGAGTTAATGCGGGCGACACTAAACTCAACGGAAAAACCCCTTACTCGAACGGTTCCATCCTCAGAATAGAACGCATTGGCATAAAATTTTTTCACAATATTCACAGCAGCCTTATTGGTGGTATAACAGAAGTTTTCCCACCTCCGTTCAATATTAACTCGTTCAACTTCTTCTCCCAGACTCTCAAAAACGCGATCTTGTATACATTTCTTCCCTTCAAATACTGAAGTAAATCTCGACGGAGCCTTCGCATTGACGAAGCAAGACTTGTCAAACTTAAGTCGGCTCTTTTACCTCGGAGCCATGTCAATCTAATCAAAATTATAAAAAATTCCAAAATATACTTCAAATACTCAAATAATGGCTTCCAAGAGTGACTCTAAGAGTTCAAATCTAACTTCCATGAATTTCTTCCAAATATTTTCTCCACATTCTCAATTTTTTTGAATCACATCAATGTGGAAGAAATTCAAGGTAAAAATCAAATATTTTTAGTTTAGAGTGAAGCTTTTACCAAGAGATGATAAAATCTGGTGTCTAAATGCCTTGAAATCGCCCCAAATCCAAGATCTTCAAGCCCTANGAAATATTTTTAGTTTAGAGTGAAGCTTTTACCAAGAGATGATAAAATACGGTGTCTAAATGCCTTGAAATCGCCCCAAATCCAAGATCTTCAAGCCCTAGATTAAAATTTTCATTTTTTAAAAGAAAGGGGATGATGAATTGTGGCAGTTGACTGGTCAAAATTGGGGTTAAAAGTGTTTTTTCAGGATCTTACCATCGGCGTGGTCTTTAGTGCCGTTAGCGACCTCTATTGAATTAAATAGCCTAAGTCTCGAGAAAAATCTGTCGTTGGCAGCGTCAATGGCGCCGTCAGTGAGATTTTCAAAATTGGTTAAATTTCAAGATTTTTGCGATTTTGATCAATTTCAAGCCTCGACAACATCTGTTCGATCATTCTAGACATAAATTTTAAGTGATTAAATGATGTACTAACCCAAATGAACATTTACAGCACAAAACCTTAAGATTATATATAAATTCCAAGAGTTACAGTACACGTTACACGACACACATAAGTTTGGTATTTTCTCAACCTCAATACATCAATTTAGTGTTGCAATCCTAGCCACAACACTCTAAACGCTGAAAACAAACGTCATATGCTCAATCTCAACTATAACGNATCAATGGCGCCGTCAGTGAGATTTTCAAAATTGGTTAAATTTCCAGATTTTTGCGATTTTGATCAATTTCAAGCCTCGACGACATCTGTTCGATCATTCTAGACATAAATTTTAAGTGATTAAATGATGTACAAACCCAAATGAACATTTACAGCACAAAACCTTAAGATTATATATAAATTCCAAGTGTTACAGTACACGTTACACGACAGACATAAGTTTGGTATTTTCTCAACCTCAACACATCAATTCAGTGTTGCAATCCTAGCCACAACACTCTAAACGCTGAAAACAAACGTCATATGCTCAATCTCAACTATAACGAGATCTAAAAGCAAATTTAGAAAGTGACCTAAGCACATAAGTTCAAATCAAATCACACACTTAGACATATAGGTGGCAAAGTAAATCTACTACTCTTCCGATTCTATGCTTGTTTCTCCTCTGATATCACCCATTGATTGAACATGAACAAAGAGCTTATAGAAGGGTCGGTATGGGAATTATTCAGTAGGGTCTTATTCTATCAATCCCATCTTCTTCATCAATCGTATCAATCTTCCTTCGTTATGTCCAAAGTGATCAAAATGATCTTTCATCCTCTAGTCAAGATGATCGAAAAAATCAGAGATATTATCGATTGCATTCATAACATTTTGCACCTCTTTCTCCAGTTTCTTGATTATGCGCAGAATCACCAGTAACTTGTCAGGAACTAAAGGCTGAATAGGAAGTTAATTCTGAGACAATTGATCCACAATAACAGTCATATAATTCTCATCTTCATTGGCTGGGAACTTCTCGGTTGGGTCCAAAGGCTTCCATGGTAGAAGTACTTTTTCCCAATTCACATAAGATACTTGGAGCTGACTGCAAAGTAAGGAAATTTTTGAAGGATGACCAAGCCCATAAGTTGATCCATGAACGATCAGGCCCAAAACAGACTTCACAATTATCGATCCAATATTGATCGGCAGTCCCATTTGGATGCAGTAATAGTTTTGTAGAAATAAAGAAGTGCCAGTGTTTATAAACAGGGTTTAGAAGTGTCACAGAAAAACTAACATACCCATTTTGTCTCATTTCCCAGTCTTTAGTCTCGTCCGTCAAATATTGGTAGATCCATTCATTAGGTTTCTTGTCGGGATGAAGTTGGAATAATGGCAGACAGGAACATTCTTGATCATATATAACTCATTAATCCGTGCAGCAGTAAAATTTATCCATCTACCTCGCACACAGACGACTCCCTGGTTAATTCCATGCAAATTAGCATAAAACTCCTTCACCACAGGAACATCTACGGCTGCTATAATGTAGCACAAAACTTCACATCGTTGTCGCACAATCATCTATTCAATTGCTGTTAAAGGATTGTTCAATCCTCGATTTACGAATCCTCTTTCTTTGATTAATCTCTTCTTTGTCAGCACTTTGTTGAAGATTTGCTGCGCCTCAGAACTAATGAACTTTCTCCTGNATCGGGATGAAGTTGGAATAATGGCAGATAGGAACATTCTTGATCATATATAACTCATTAATCCGTGCAACAGTAAAATTTATCCATCTACCTCGCACACAGACGACTCCCTGGTTAATTCCATGCAAATTGGCATAAAACTCCTTCACCACAGGAACATCTACGGCGGCTATAGTGTAGCACAAAACTTCACATCGTTGTCGCACAATCATCTATTCAATTGCTGTCAAAGGATTGTTCAATCCTTGCTTCACGAATCCTCTTTCTTTGATTAATCTCTTCTTTGTCAGTACTTTGTTGAAGATTCGCTGCGCCTCAGAACTAATGAACTTTCTCCTGTTAAACACTTAAAATCTAAGGTTTTCAGTGGAATTGGACGCCATAAGGATGAATTTGGTGGAGTTTCAATTCGTTTTTGGGGTAATACAAACTTAAGAACCGAATTTGGAAGTTTTTATGGAGTAACTCCCGCCTAAAATTGCCAAAAAACCATCATTTCAAACTCCAGAAACTGTCATTCTGCCGTTCTCGCCGTCGGCGGTGTCGATGGCACCATCGGCAAGCCTTTAGAATTAATTGCCTGGACTCACGGGAAAACTCATCGTCGGCACCCAAAGCAAAAATTTCACAGTTTCGCTCTAGTCCGAATGCATNTCCGTCGGCGGTGTCGATGGCACCATCGGCAAGCCTTTAGAATTAATTGCTTGGACTCACGGGAAAACTCATCGTCGGCACCCAAAGCAAAAATTTCACAGTTTCGCTCTAGTCCGAATGCGTTCCAATTTTCCTTATGGATCCAATTTTTATGATGATTCAAGGGTAAATATGAGTAGTAGAGTTCAATACTGCCACAAACCAATGATAATTTTAAATAAAAATACTATAATCATAATAAAAATAAAGATAACAATGGGTTGCCTCCCATAAAGTGCTTGGTTTAACGTCGTCAGTCCGATCTATTCAGGTATTACTCAGGTTGACTAACCATTAAAACCTTTTTAAAATTTGATCTTTTACCCTCAAAATACGGCTTTAATCTGTGTTCATTTTCTTTAAATCTATTCCCAGTCTTTTGATCTTCAATTTCAACAGCACCGTAAGTACAAACTTGAGTCACAGTAAAGGGTCCTAACCAACGAGACTTCAANATCGTCAGTCCGATCTATTCAGGTTTTACTCAGGTTGACTAACCATTAAAACCTTTTTAAAATCTGATCTTTTACCCTCAAAATACGGCTTTAATCTGTGTTCATTTTCCTTAAATCTATTCCCAGTCTTTTTATCTTCAATTTCAACAGCACCGTAAGTACAAACTTGAGTCACAGTAAAGGGTCCTAACCAACGAGACTTCAATTTCTTAGGAAATAACTTCAGCCTTGTATTGTAAAGCAAAACTTTTTGTCTTAGTTCAAAGTTCTTATGGTTAATCTTCCGATCATGCCATAACTTTAGTTTCTTCTTATAAATTCTGTTGTTATCATAAAATTCATTTCTTAATTCTTCCAATTTATTCATTTGTAACAATCTCTTCTCACCAGCATCTTTCAAATTATAATTGAATTTTTTAATCGCCCAATATGCTTTATGCTTCAATTCTACTGGTAAGTGAAAAGTTTTTTTAAAAATTAGCCTCTATGGAGTCATTCCAATAGGAGTTTTATAAGCAGTCCTTTAAGCCCATAATGCGGTATCCAGTCTAGTAGACCAATCTACTCTATTAGGGTTTATAGTCTTCTCAAGTATTTGTTTAATCTCTCTATTAGAAACTTCAACTAACCAACTAATTTAAGGGTGATAAGAAGTAGAGATTCTATGAATAATATTAAACTTTTTGCCAATCTTTGAATGTATTTATTCCTAAAATGGGATTCTTCGTCAGTGATAATCACTCTCGGCATTCCGTATCTAGTGAAAATATTTTTCATTAAAAATCTTGAAACACNTTTTTTAAAAATAGCCTCTATGGAGTCATTCCAATAGGAGTTTTATAAGCAGTCCTATAAGCCCATAATGCGGTATCCAGTCTAGTAGACCAATCTACTCTATTAGGGTTTATAGTCTTCTCAAGTATTTGTTTAATCTCTTTATTAGAAACTTCAGCTAACCAACTAATTTAAGGGTGATAAAAAGTAGAGATTCTATGAATAATATTAAACTTTTTGCCAATATCTGAATGTATTTATTCCTAAAATGGGATTCTTCGTCAGTGATAATTACTCTCGGCATTCCGTATCTAGTGAAAATATTTTTCATTAAAAATCTTGAAACATTTTTAGCGCCATAACGAGGTAAAGCTTGTGCTTCAATCTACTTTGAAACATAGTCTTCTGCAATTAATATGTATAAGTTGCCAGATGAAAGAATAAATCGTCCAATGAAATCTAATCCCCAAACATCAAAGTTCTCAACTTCTAACATGAAATTCAGAAGCATTTCATTTCTTCTAGATATATTGCCTACTCGTTTTCAACTTCCAATATAAAATTTAGAGGCATTTCATTTCTTCTAGATATATTGCCTACTCGTTGGTATCAATCACAAGCTTTTATTTATCTGTAAACATCTCTAAAGAGAGTAGGCTAATAGAATCAAGCTTGTAAAATTTTATAAGCACTTTTATCAATCCAAAAATGTCCTCCAAATTCTAAATCATGACATTTTTAAATGATTAGTTCAGTTTCTTCATAAGGTACACATCTTCTCATAATAAGATCCTTACATTGTTTACATAAATTAGGTTCATCCCAAAGATATGCTTTCGCATCATGAATGAATTTTCTTTGTTGTTGCAATGTCAGCATAGGTGGCAAAATATCACTTACAATATAATTAACAATATAACATACCATGGTATTTTTCACTCATTAATATTATAAAATTGTTCATCAAGGAAACTGTCTATAATTGTATTGTCAATGTCAGATAATTCATAATATTCTAATCCCAACAAATGATTAGTAATTTTATTATCAATTTCCTTTCTATCAATAACCACAAAATCAAATTCTTGCTTCAAAAGTATCCATCTAATTAACCTTGGTTTGACATCCTTTTTTTGCATCAGATATTTAATAGCAGAGTAATCAGTGTGCACAACAGATTTAGTCCTAATTAAATAAGATCTAAATTTGTCAAAAACATAGACAATAGCTAGTAACTCTTTTTCAGTAACAATATAGTTAATTTGAGCATCATTAAGAGTTTTACTAGTGTAGTATATAACTTTAAAGATCTTTTCATACCTTTGTCCAAGAACAACTCCAATAGTATAATCACTAGCATCGCACATCAGTTCGAATGGTTTCTCCCAGTTTGGTGAAACTATAATAGAGGTTGTGATTAGTTTTTCTTTTAATAACTCAAAGGCACTTAAACAGTTTTCAGTAAATTCAAATTTCTTGCCCTTTTTTAAAAGTTGGCTTAGAGGTTTAGTAATTTTTGAAAAATCTTTAATATAACGCCTGTAAAAACCAACATGTCCGAGAAAACTTCTAACCCCTCTTACATTAGTAGGAGGTGTTAATTCAGATAAAACTTAAATTTTTACAGGGTCTACTTCCATACCATTTTATGAAATTTTATGCCCTAACACAATTCCTCCTGCAACCATAAATTGACATTTCTCCCAATTTAGAACTAAATTAGTTCTTTCGCACAACTCTATAACTTTTTCAAGATAATTTAAGCATGCGTCAAATGATGTTCCAAATACAGAGAAATCATCCATAAACACATCTAATCCATCATGAATTAACTTACTAAATACAATCATCATACATCTCTGGAATGTTGTAGATGCATTACATAATCCGAAAGGCATTCTTTGAAAAGCAAAAGTTCCAAAATGACTAGTAAATTTTGTCTTTTCTTGATCCTCAGGAGAAATAGGACTTTGATGGTAGCCGGTATATCCATCTAAAAATAAAAGTATTTGTGCCCAACAAGCCTATCCATTATTTGGTCTAAAAATGGTAGAGAGAAGTGATCTTTCCTAATGGCAGTGTTTAATTTTCTATAATAAATGCAAACACGCCACCCAGTAACTTGTCTGATAGGTATTAATTCATTTTTCTCTTTTGCTTCAACACTCACTCCTCCTTTCTTAGAAACACAATGAATTGGACTACTGTCTGAAATAGGATATATAATTCCAGTGTCCAACAATTTCAAAATTTCCTTGTTGACTACTTCTTTCATCATTGGGTTTGATCTCCTTTGTGGATCAACTCTTGGTTTATATTATTCATCCAATATTATTATGTGCATACAGATATAAGGACTGATTTCTTTAATTCTAACTAAGGTCCAGCCAAAAGCTTTCTTATATCTTTTTGATGTAATAAAAAATATTTCCTAGAAACACATACTTCAAGTGGTTAGGCAATATTTTCAACTCAAGTTCAGGTGGTTTTATAATTGACGGAACTAAATTCTTATCAGCATTTCCTATAATATCCAGCATCTCAAATATTTCATGAACATAATCTAATTCTTCATTTTCTATTTCGTACAAAATAAATTCATCTACGTCTTCAAATTGTTCTTTCTCTTCAAAATGTTCTTTAAAATGCTCATTCAGTAGATGTTCACTAATTTCCATGCGAAAACATTCATTATCTCTTTCAAAAGTAGGGTATTTCATAGATTTTGCAATGTTAAAAGTCACTTCTTGATCGTTAACTCTCATAGTTAATTCTCCCTTTTAAACATCTATCATAGCTTTTCCAGTAGCTAAAAACAGTCTCCCTAAAATGATAGGCCGGGAGGATACCAGCTCTCACTTTAGAGCTCCCATGTTCCCCTCGCCTGAGGGCTAACATCTACACTTCAACACCCAAGCGATAGGACCGAATTGAGGATTTAAGTATGTTACTCTCGAATCACCAATTATACGCCCGATAATTTTATTTCCTTATTTATTTGCACCCAACATTCAAGGACTTTGACCTCCTTAAATCTTGGATGTAATCTTCACATTAGTTGTAAAACTCAACATATTTTAACAAATCAATTGACCAGATTGAAAGTAAATTAAGATTGAAGTGAAACAACATATTTTAACAAATCAATTGACCAGATTGAAAGTAAATTAAGATTGAAGGAAAAGATATCGCAACTTTAACATTCTCATGGCTCAACTAATTTAAATCACCATTTCACAAAATCTCAAGATAAGGAGAAAGACAGAAAAATACTCAAAACTCATGGAGAAGATATGACAAAACTCAGAACTTATATATAAAAATAAAGTCATACAAACTTCAATAAGTAAATACAACTTATCTCTAATTCCTCCACAAGCAAACTCCTTGAAGTTNGAAAAATACTCAAAACTCATGGACAAGATATGACAAAACTCAGAACTTATATATAAAAACAAAGTCATACTAACTTCAATAAGTAAATACCACTTATCTCTAATTCCTCCACAAGCAAACTCCTTGAAGTTCCTTTGAATCTCTTCCCTTCCTTACAACACACAGAATCCTTCTTTGAAGCTGCAAGGAGGAAGAAATCTCTCACTTTCCCTCACTCTTAGAATCTCTCGAAGAATTCCTCACAATACTAACCCNGAATCCTTCTTCGAAGCGGCAAGGAGGAAGAAATCTCTCACTTTCCCTCACTCTTAGAATCTCTCGAAGAATTCCTCACAATACTAACCCTAAATTAAACTCTCTACACTCTACAAACAACTAAAACTCAGCAGACACCACCACGAGGCTCCTCTTTTTTTGGCCCAAATGTTTCTCTTAAAGTTGTTGAAGAGTTTTTCAATAGTTGCTTAAGCGTCACTTCAAAAATCATCCACATTCAATGCACCTGTTAAGAGAACCGCCGTTCTCGTCATCAGTGGCCTCGATGGCGTCGTCGACGGCTTTCTAGAATATTTTATTCTAGACTCTCGAGAAAACTCGCCGTCGGTGCCATTGGGCTCGCCATCAGCGCCCTAGTTCAAATCTTCATATTTTGGTCCTTTTTGCTCCAAACTCGCTCCTTTTTGCATCTTTTTGCTCNCCGCCGTAGGTGCCATTGGGCTCGCCATCGGCGCCCTAGTTCAAATCTTCATATTTTGGTCCTTTTTGCTCCAAACTCGCTCCTTTTTGCATCTTTTTGCTCAAATGACCATAATTCAACATACCTGCAACAAAATATCAAAAATACCATTCTTTAAAGTGCAATATCATCAATATTAATATAAAATAGGTATGAAAATCTCAATATATTTTTCTTTGGTCAATAACCCATTTTATAAATACCTTTAATGGTCAATGAATAATGATGTTTCAATTATCCCTAAGAGTAGGGTAATTATTGCTTGTGATTTAATTTTTAAATTATGTGGGTGATGACCCTTAAAAGGGACAAGTTAATGATATCAAGGCACTTGACCAACTTTTTAATTTGGGCTTGTAGTGTTTTAAAGATGTTCAATTTTAATTATGTTCACTTTTCTAATCTTNCAATGATGTTTCAATTATCCCTAAGAGTAGGGTAATTATTGCTTGTGATTTAATTTGTAAATTATGTGGGTGATGACGCTTAAAAGGGACAAGTTAATGATATCAAGGCACTTGGCCAACTTTTTAATTTGGGCTTGTAGTGTTTTAAAGATGTTCAATTTTAATTATGTTCACTTTTCTAATCTTCTTTTAAGCATATTTGATTTAGCCTACGTCATTATTAAGCCCTTAAGGTTTTGGTGGATGTCTTAGTATATATTTTGGAAGTGATTGAATTTTAAGTGATGATGATTCATTTTTTAAAGTCATTTGAACATCAAATAGGGGTATTAGATTAGTGAGTTATTAACACCCAAAATTATACCCCTAAGTCTAGGATCATTTATTTGACCAGACTTCCGAATTTTAATATTTTAAGGAAATTACAAATTTATCCTGAGATTGGTTTCTACCAATTAATCCCCTTGTATTTAAGTAATCCAAATATGTTAATTGGGATCAAAGGTTACCCATTTTTCTTTCTTGAATTAAGCCTAAATGTTAATTAAGGCTAAATTTCCAAAATTACATTTTTGCCCCTAAGGCTCTATTACTTCATAATTTATCAAATTTAATCCAAATGACTTTTGAATTTTCATTCCACCTCACTCATGGGCCAATTAAGACATCAGAAGAGAAAATATGATTTTTCAAGATTTAATTTAATTTGCATATTTATTTTAATGCAAAAATAGGATTTTTCAAATAAAACTCCATAACTTGACCAAAAAAAGCCTAATCACTTTAAATTTTTATTAGAGGTAGCCTTAGAGCAAAGACTCATTGAGACAAAATTTCATGATTTATTGAATTTTATTTGAAGTTTAAGAATTATTTTAATTTCTGGAGTATTTATTAATTAAAAAATATTTTAGTCTGGAAAATTAAGTTTTATATTTTTATTAAATCTCTCTTATGTCAAGGGACATAGAAAAAACAAATTTCTAGGAAATTAAAGTCAATACTATTTTTAATTATTGGAATTATTTTAGTGAAAATCTATTTTTAGCCTTTAAAAATTTTTTTTATGATTCAAAATTCAATATTTTCACTTAGAAAATTAGTAAAAATATTCCAAGTGTTCCTAAGTGCTTAGAAAATAATTTAGAATATTTCCATGAANAGAAATTGAAGTCAATACTATTTTTAATTATTGGAATTATTTTAGTGAAAATCTATTTTTAGCCTTTAAATTTTTTTTTTATGATTCGAAATTCAATATTTTAACTTAGAAAATTAGTAAAAATATTCCAAGTGTTCCTAAGTGCTTAGAAAATAATTTAGAATATTTCCATGAATTTTATTAGTTTTGTGATTTTTATCATTTTTTGATTATTTAAATATTAAAAATAGGTTAAAAATGAAGTTTTTATTTTAATTACCATTTTATTATTAGAAAACTCCTATGATCACAGAGAACTCCAAAAACTAATTTTTATAATTTTTGGATTTATATTTTAATTATGAAAAATCATTTTAGTGTTAAAAAATGACATTTAGTTTGAGAAATCAATTTGAGTTATTAAATGAGCTCCAAATATTTTGAATTTTTTTTGGGGAGTTCTCTGAACTTTGAATCTTAGTGAAAATTAAAAATTAAGTCATTTAGATGTTTGTGTTACCCAAAATTAATTTTNGTTTTGAAATTTTTTTGGGGAGTTTTCTGAACTTTGAATCTTAGTGAAAATTAAAAATTAAGTCATTTAGATGTTTGTGTTACCCAAAATTAATTTTCTTTTTGTGTTAGGGTTAGTGAAAATTAGGTGCGTTCTTAATGAATTAACCCATAAAACATTTTCTAAAAGGTTCTCTAGTCATAGAAAACCTTTAAAAATTTTATTAGAATTTTTTAAGAAACACACTAATTATTATGATTAATTTATGCAAATAATAGACATAAATTTGTAAAATATGGCTCTTTGTCTAGAGATCTCCTCTGATTTTGGAAAAATCAGAGAATATTCCTTAAGATAGAGGCAACAACATGCTAAAGTTTAACGCCATGGTGAAATGTTTATATGCATGGAGAATCAAAAAACTCAAAATAATGTTTAATTAATTAAAAATAAAACTTGCATTAAATGGACCTCAAATTACTTCCACATCGTTCTNCAAAATATGGCTCTTTGTCTAGAGATCTCCTCTGATTTTGGAAAAATCAGAGAATATTCCCTAAGATAGAGGCAACAACATGCTAAAGTTTCACGCCATGGTGAAACGTTTATATGCATGGAGAATCAAAAAATTCAAAATAATGTTTAATTAATTAAAAATAAAACTTGCATTAAATGGACCTCAAATTACTTCCACATCGTTCTCGTCTATTGACTGACCAAGAGGATATTTTTATTTTATTTTTGGGATTTTTTTTACACTAAGATACAAATTTTTGAAGTTAGGGCTATTTATTTAAATAATGAAATACCCTATTTATCTATTTAAATGCGCGACGCTGACTAGATCTTAGGCGGCTACAAAAATACGTGTGGCGCATTATAGTTGGACGCCGCCATCCACGTAGTCGCTGGCTCAGCCCGCGCTTTATGAACCAAAGCGCTGTCCGGCTTCATCTCGTCCGTTGATAAGATAAACGCGCGATTGAACGGTTCCACATCATCGTCCCCAAANGCGCTGACTAGATCTTAGGCGGCTACAAAAATATGTGTGGCGCACTATAGTTGGACGCCGCCATCCACGTAGTCGCTGGCTCAGCCCGCGCTTTATGAACAAAAGTGCTGTCCGGCTTCATCTCGTCCGTTGATAAGATAAACGCGCGATTGAACGGTTCCACATCATCGTCCCCAAANACACTAAGATACAAATTTTTGAAGTTAGGGCTATTTATTTAAATAATGAAATACCCTATTTATCTNGGAGTTTAGAATTTCTAATGGTGAGTGTTACTTCTCTATTTTTCTAGGAATAGTCAACAGGAAGTCCTATGGCTAGACCTTACGCTACTAAAGAGGAAAACTAGACCTCAACCAAAAATGAGGCCCCTAATTCGAAGGGTGTGTTATAGGGCAATTTAGTCATAAGCAAGTAACTAAATAGGTAAATTAGTAAAAAGCCTTATGCTTGGCTAATCCAACTGCTTGGCGAATTTGCTTCTTCATGAACACCCGAAATCTTAAAGACTTGATATTTATTGATAAAAATAATTTTAAATTTATCTCTTAGGTGACATCATCTATTCTATGACAATATGTCATTGTATTCTTTATATTCCTAATCTTCATTTTAAAATCCAAAACTAATAATCAATATTGAGTAATTTAATTTTCACTTGGAATGACCTTATGATCTCTACACTCTCGATATCCTTTTCTCATAATAAAATAATCAAATTATGGTTTATTAAATCCATTCTTATAAGTAATAAAATTCTCATCTCTTTCTTAAATAAAAACTTGGAATAACAAAAGCATATATTAAAGTAAAATTTAATAGGATTTTATTTTCTTCATTAATCACTTAGAAACTATAGCCACATTGAATATTTCTAAAATCTTCTACTACTTTACTTACATGTCCATTTAAATCTTCTTCAATAAAATTATTTCTCGAAGAGGTCTCATTTATGTTTAACTCTTCTAGGTCAATCCAGAATTTTTCTTTTGAATCTATATCGAAAGCTGCATGATGAGCTTAAGCACTGTAACACTAAAAAATTTAGTATTAAGAACAATCTTTAATGTTATAGTTATAAGTGCAATTCTATTAATTTTTACAATATTATCTTTCAAACTCTTATCTAAAATTACTCATATACTATTTCTAGTATGACTCCTACCTGAATACGGAAGTTTAAAACCTAAGCTATCAATATCCTTAGCCTCTTCTCCAACCCATTTAGTTTATTGAATACATAAGATATTTAGCTTCATATGAAATGTTGACCTCATTTTGGTGAGGTCTATCCCCTTCTCATTGAAGTTTAGATCGAGTTCCTTTTGGGATTGAAAATGCCTTAGGAGCACATACAAACATCACAATTCACTAAACAAAATATGAATCAAATTTAATTAAAATGACAACCCTCAAGCCACAAATTCGAGACTCTTCGGGACGAGTTGAACAACTCTTTAATGAAAGCATTCTGCTAAGCCTTGGTCGTCGCTTAGCCCAGGATCGGTCAGCATTTCGCTTGATGAATGTCATGAATATTATTTACCGTGATGCATGCCAATCAGATTTCAATTGGTCTGATTGTCGATGAATTTGTCCAGAAGACTCTGAATGACTTAACATACTATGAGAGCGTGTCCAGAATGCCGATTTATCTAAGGACACTAATTTTGCTAGGATTTTGTACAGAGGTAAATTGCATGAAAATCAATGCATATAACTAAAAAAAGACTTTTTAAAACTATCTCGACAGCCCTAACCCAACCCAATGCTTCTCCTTCACATGACGAGGATATGTTCTCCAGTCTCTGCCCGACACCCTCTGTCCGAACACCTCCTTTCTGAAGCCAGCGTCTGCTTCATTCTCTCCTTTTGTAATCTGCTAACTTACCCCTTTGGTAAGTTGAACATTGCAGACTTGTCACCCCGAAGCATTGGTTTGGCGAAGCCACCTCATTTCCGATGCTCTCAGCTCCCTAAGCTTCTATGACCAAAACCCCAGCTCGGCTAAAATTCCTCTCCTTCCTCTTCTTAAGCCATAAGCTAACGTTTCATTTGAATGCCCCAAGGGTAAGCTCTTGGGGCCTTCCCATTTACTGTGCAAAATTTTTTCAAACAGCTTGGGGAAGCCAGAACTTTTGAGCAAGGTGATCCCTCTCCTTTCTACTTCTTCATTGCCTTTTTTTTTCTTCGCTGCTTTGTCTTGGGCATATCTCCCGCAAATGAACATAGTGCAGAAAGATGTGGCTAATTAAGGGTATTATGAGGCTAAACCTTCTGAAGTTGATGTTTGGAAGGCAAAAATATGAAACCTCACTTGATGGATACCTCCAAGAATTAAATACAATTCATTTAGCTTTTGTCTGTGAAATGAAGCTGATACATTTATCCTCTATTGTATTGGGTTCTTTTTTCATCTATCATTCAAAGCCTCTTTAGCGATGCTTGACACATTTGAAGCCTTCTTAGGCTCACTCTCATCTATACCCCAGTAGAATTAGTTAGTGAATTTAATCTTCTGCTCAGAAGAGAAATTCATTCAATCATTATGTATTTACATATTTAACTCTTAAACTTTAACTTT
>JXCR01147225.1:4230-24963 GCA_002079205.1 Phalaenopsis hybrid cultivar
AGCCGATAGTCACCATGGTCGCAGAAACCGTAGCAGAGAAAAATCGCCGGCCGCCACCATGTTGTATGCATGTATGTATATATATGTATATATATATATATATATATGCATTCTTGTGTGAGTGCTTCTTTTTATAATTCTTAATTATTTTAGTACCTTACAATTTGAAATTATAACGAACACTAAGACAAATTTGAAAACAAAAAGAACTTAACAAAATGACAAACAATTTAAATAATCAAAGTAATGAAATGAACATCAGCATGTACAGAGACCTTTAAGAGACTATGCTAATGCAACAGTAAATGAAATTGACTTGAGTACACAAAATCCTGTTATAACTAATAATTCATTTGAGCTTGAAACTACTATTCAAATGGTACAAAATAATCAGTTTAGGGGGACACCATCTGAAGATCCTAAATTACAACTAGCAATTTTTCTAGAATTATGTGCTACATTTAAATATAATGGAGTGTTGAATGACGTTGTTAGACTTAGAATTTTTCCTTTTTCATTAAGGGACAAAGGTATGATGTGGTTAAACTCTTTATCACCTAGATCAATAAAAAATTAAGGAGAATTATCTCAGAAATATTTGGCTAAATATTTTCCACCTTAAAAAACCTGCTTAGCTTAGAAATGATATTACATCTTTTGGTCAGTTTGAAGATGAATCAATATATGAAGCTTGAGAACAATCTAAAGATGTCCTTAGGAAGTGCTCATGCCATGCTTTGCCAGATTGATTAATAAATCAAATGTTTTATAATGGATTAGTAAGGTCTCTTAGATATATTATTGATTTTAATCGTGGTGCATCATTAATGTCAAAACCATTTGATGATGCATATGCATTAACTAAAGAGATGGCTACTAACAAATTTTACTAGTCCTCTCAACTGGTAAATCCAAAAAGAATTGCCTCTTTTCATGACTCTGATGCAATTTCTATTTTAGCTTCTCAAATTGCTACAAAATCAAAGAAGTTCTATCAATTTGGAATGAATTTTTCTCAAACACCTCTTGTGGTTGAGGAAAATTCTTAAGGACAAATAATAGATTCTCAATCATCATATGAAACATTGAGTGTAATAAATAATCAACCTCATAATCTCTTTTCTAAGTATTACAATCCTGGTTGAAAAATCACCCTAACTTAAGTTAGAATAATAATAACTCTAATGGTGTAAGTCAAAAATGGGGGAACAATCAATCAAACCTAATTGGAAATGTAAATAGTTAACGAAATATTAATTATGAACCTTGTTATCCTCTAGGCTTTAATAAAAATTCATAATTTAAGGAGAAGAAATTGTTTATTGAATAATTTGTATTACAAATGGGTAATCAGTTACAAAGTCAGTGAGCAATAGCTAGAAACATTGAGAATCAAGTGGGACATATTGCTACTGCACTTAGCAAGTGGCCTCAAGGAACTCTTTCTAGTAATGTTGAGATTAATCTTAAAGACCAAAATAAAGAACAAAGAAGTGGAAGCGAAGTGGAGACAATAGTTCAAAAATAGATTGAAGCTGAGAAGGAACGGGTTGAAATTGAAAAGTCTGACGAAGATATTCTTCATGATTCAGAATATCGTATGAAACCAATGAAAATTAATATAAAAAAACTACCATCTCCATTTCCTCAAAGATCGAGCTAGCAAAAATTGGATAAACAATTCTCAAATTTCTTGAAAATAATTAAGAACTAATCATAAACATTCCGTTTGCTGAAGCCATAGAATAAATGTCGAGTTATGTAAAGTTCATGAAGGATATACTTAATAGAAAATGAAAGTTTACAGATAATGAGATTGTTGCACTTAGTGAAGAGTGTAGCGCTATAATTCAAAAAATATTTACTGTAAAACTTAGAAATCTTGAATGTTTTACCATTTCTTGTGCTATGGGTGAAAGATTTTTGGAAAAGCCTTATGTAAATTGGGAGCCAGTATTAATCGTATGCTTTTATCTATTTTCAAAAGGTTAGACTTAGGAGAGATTTTCCCTACTTCTATAACCCTTCAGTTATTTGATCGTTTGATCACCTATCCTTAAGGCGTTGTAGAAGATGTATTGGTAAAGGTTGTTAGATCTATCTTTCTTGTGGACTTCATCGTGTTAGAAATAGAGGAAGATAAAGAAATTCTAATCATTTTAGGGAGACCTTTTCTTACAACAGGAAGAGTTATGATAGATGTTATAAAAGGTGAGTTAAGCATGACAGTCAAGGATCAAGAAGTTATATTTAATATATTAAAATCCATGAATTACATAGCAAAAGGAAAAGATGATGAATGCTTTAGGATGGAAATTATTGATTCTTTTAATAATGAGCATTTTATAAAAGGTTTTGAAGTGAAAACAGAACAAGAAGATTTAAAGCCTAAAGATGAGAATAAAATGCAACATAAGTTCACTGAAATACGTAATGAAGATTTAGATTATGTTAAGGATAGATTAGAGTTGTTAGACACTAAAGAAAATAATAAAAAACTTACTCTTTCAATTGAAACACTTCCTGAACTCCAACTGAAAATACTCCGTGCACATTTAAAATATGTCTTTTTAGCAGATTTATCTACATTACCTATGTTGACCTCACTTTTGGTTGAGTTCTAGTTTCCTCTTTAGTAGCTTAGGGTCTAGCCATAAGACATTCTTGTTAACTATTCCTAGAGGACTAGAAATGGAACCCTTATCATTGGAAATTCTAAACTCTTCTTTGCTCAACTTGAATTTCCACATATTTGTCCTAACTACTAGCACTTAGTAGGTGGTGTCAATGTGGGAAAGCTTAGGGTGAGTCCCCATTGGACTGCTTGGCCATAGGGTTGACTCTGGGTGTTGGTTACACTACCACTCACTTGCACATCACATCCCACTCACAACCCTAAACCCAAACTTGTTAACTTTGATCCCTTTATCATTTGGGAGACTCATGTAGATGGTCCTTTAGACCCAATAGCCCTGAGCTAGGGTTTGACTAAGGCAAGTACATAGAAGATCCAAATAGACATTCCAATGGTCCATAAATCAAATTGGGTGGTTGGCACCTCACTTTCACCAAAATACCTACTTACCCTTTTGCCCCCCAAATCTACCCAATTGACCAAAACACCCCCAAACCTTAAGTTTGACAAAAATTCCCAATTTCATCCAAAATACCCAAACTTGTTCAAAAATTATCTCAAACTATTTGAAACCACCCAAATTGCCCAAAACCTCTCAAAATTTCCAAAATTACCAAAGTCCTCCCAAATTTGCTAAAATTACAAAAATACCCTTGGTGGCCCAAACTTTCCCAAAACCTTTAAAATCATTTCAAATGTCTCCAAAACAATTTTGGACTCTTCAATTGAACCTAATTTGACAAATTTTGGCCTCTTTCAACCAAAATCCCCAAATTGACCTTAAAGGCCTAATTACCTAAATTACCCCCAATGTTCACCAATTTGGTTGCAATTTCTCCCAATTTCAGTTCTAAACTCAAATTCATTATGTCCAAACTCAAATTAAACCAAATTGAAAACCNTAAATTGCCCTTAAAGGCCTAATTACCTAAATTACCCCCAATGTTCACCAATTTGGTTCCAATTTCTCCCAATTTCAGTTCTAAACTCAAATTCATTATGTCCAAACTCAAATTAAACCAAATTGAAAACCAATTGACCCACAATGGAATCCAATTTCAACCAAAATCCAAAAGCCCCAATTTGGCCCAAAATCTAAATCTCGCTCAATTGAACCCAAAATCTATCCAATTTCCCAAACTTTGCATCATAAACTCTTCAAAATACTTCCACATACCAAATTTAACCTTCAATTGGCCTTGGTTAAGCCCCAATTTGACTCAAAACTACCTTGGACCAGAATACCCAATTTTGCCCCAATTTAGCCATGTCTCAAAATGTCACCAAATTGAATGCCCAAATCCCAAAAGTAGGCAAATTAATGTTGAAAACTCTTCATATCATTCCACTAGACCATTTCAAACCCTCAATTTGGAATTGTCCCAAATCTAGCTTAACTTAAACCTAAGTCTAGCCCAACACCCACAAATTGACCAAATGTCCAAATTCCGTCAAATTAACCCACCATATCAATTCAGAAACACTCAAAATATTTTTTAAATTTTTTTTTGACAATAATCGACACAATATTGATCAATAAATTGAGCCAAATCTCATACCTAGCCCAACCCAATTTTAACTTCAAGCCAATTTGACCCAAATTAAACCCATCCACGAAATTTGACTAAGCCATGCCAAATTGATCAAGACAAAGCTTCTACAATTAACTTTTGGACCCTAGTGTCTAGGCTANACTCAATTGAACCCCAAATCTCTCCAGTTTCCCAAACTTTGCATCATAAACTCTTCAAAATACTTCCACATACCAAATTTAACCTTCAATTGGCCTTGGTTAAGCCCCAATTTGACTCAAAACTACCTCGGACCAAAATGCCCAATTTTGCCCCAATTTAGCCGTCTCAAAATGTCACCAAATTGAATGCCCAAATCCCAAAAGTAAAACAAATTAATGTTGAAAACTCTTCATATCATTCCACTAGACCATTTTAAACCCTCAATTTGGAATTGTCCTAAATCTAGCTTAACCTAAACCTAAGTCTAGCCCAACACCCACAAATTGACCAAATGTCCAAATTCTGTCAAATAAACCCACCAAATCAATTCAGAAACACTCAAAATATTTTTTAAAATTTTTTTTGACAATAATCCACACAATATTGATCAATAAATTGAGCCAAATCTCATACCTAGCTCAACCCAATTTCAACTTCAAGCCAATTTGACCCAAATTAAACCCATCCACGAAAATTGACTAAGCCATGCCAAATTGATCAAGACAAAGCTTCTACAATTAACTTTTGGACCCTAGTGTCTAGGCTAGACTCATCTAGCCCACCATGGATGAGCTATGGATCAATGGTCCAATGATTTAAGGGATTTCACCCATATTTGGCCTAAACATAAAATATATTGGCCATCATTGCTTACCCTTGGGAGTTAATCATAATTTGCCACCCTCTCACCTCCCTGAGCCAAGAGGTGACTAGACCCAGGCCTGCCACCACCTCAGCCATTGAAAATAGCCAACTCAAGGGTGCCCCAAATGGCCAAAATCCAAAATTAAACCTCCCTGAGTTGGCTAAGTCCCATTGGCCACTAAGGCCTTTCTTTTCTCCACCTCAGCAAGCTTTAGCACCCGATACCAAGCCCTAAGCTCCACCACGCAGCCATAAAAATAAAGGAAGCTCCCCATGGCCAAAGGAGAGAGAGCTGGAAACCTTGGGGAAACTCTGCCAAAATCTCACCAAAGCTTCTCCAAACTTTCTTAGGTTCAATCCCCTTCCTCTGAGCCACTCAACAAAGCAATTTCTTTAATAAAATTTGCCCGTAAAATAGGACAGATTTTCCCACACCTCCACAACCCTCCAAAGTTCAATTAAGTGTACCCAGACCATCACCAGAGTGAGAAAAGAAGATCCCCCACAAAAGCCCCATCCTAAACAGCCTCTAACCTAACTCTAGACCAACACCTGAAATCGGCCTTGCTCAAAAAGCATACCTAGATAATTTTTTGTAGCCCAAGACTTCATCTAGAGGTTCACTAGACCTAATCAAAGCTGCTAAAAACATCCTGTTGAGGCCTCCCCTCTCAGACAAAGGTATTGAGCCTCAAACATAAACCGAGCCTATTTTGATTCTCCATACATATTTACTATATTTCATACTGTATAAGCCATAAAGATATGTTCATTTTGAGTAGATGAGGGGTTTAGGAACAAACCTCATGCAATTTGGTTGAGCCTAGATGGAGATCTTAAGTTTTAAGTGTGGACGGCTTACAGGGTAAGTCACTTGAGGACGATGAACGGATGTCGTCCGATTGCACGTGTATTGGATGGATGGTTATGATGGAGTGAGATGAGCTGATGGAATGAAAAGGTGGGATGACGAGGAGGCTATGTGACTGGTGGCGTCAAATGGAGGAGTGCTGCATGGAGACTTCGGAGCTGCCGAGGTTGAGGTGGCGTCGTGTGTTTAACTAGAAAAATATGAGTTTTTCTGATTTATTTAGATGCAATAACTTCAAAAACCCATATCTTTTTATAGAAAAATCATACAAATAAATTAAAAATACCCTCTTGCTCAGTGAACAGAGGAGAATAATGTGGAGCAAAAATAAAAATTATTTGCTTATTCTTTGATTTTTAGTTAATTAAATACTCCCAGTGGTATTTCAATTCATNGAGCCTTTCTTTTCTCCACCTCAGCAAGCTTTAGCACCCGATAGCAAGCCCTAAGCTCCACCAGGCAGCCATAAAAATAAAGGAAGCACCCCATGGCCAAAGGAGAGAGAGCTAGAAACCTTGGGGAAACTCAGCCAAAATCTCACCAAAGATTCTCCAAACCTTCCTAGGTTCAATCCCCTTGCTCTCAGCCACTCCACAAAGCAATTTCTTTAATAAAATTTGCCCCTAAAACAGGACAGATTTTCCCACACCTCCGCAACCCTCCAAAGTTCAATTAAGTGTGCCCAGACCATCATCAGAGTGAGAAAAGAAGATCCCCCACAAAAGCCCCATCCTAAACAGCCTCTAACCTAACTCTAGACCAACACCTGAAATCGGCCTTGCTCAAAAAGCATACCTAGAAAATTTTTTGTAGCCCAGGACTTCATCTAAAGGTTCACTAGACCTAATCAAAGCTACTAAAAACATCCTATTGAGGCCTCCCCTCTCAGACAAAGGTATTGAGCCTCAAACCTAAACCGAGCCTATTTTGATTCTCCATACATATTTACTATATTTCATACTGTATAAGCCATATAGATATGTTCATTTTGATTAGATGAGGGTTTAGGAAAAAACCCCATGCAATTTGGTTGAGCCTAGATGGAGATCTTAAGGTTTAAGTGTGGACGGCTTACAGGGTAAGTCACTTGAGGACGATGAACGGATGTCGTCCGATTGCACGTGTATTGGATGGATGGTTATGATGGAGTGAGATGAGCTGATGGAATGAAAAGGTGGGATGACGAGGAGGCTATGTGACTGGTGGCATGAAATGGAGGAGTGCTGCCTGTAGACTTCGGAGCTGCCGAGATTGAGGTGGCGTCGCGTGTTTAATTAGAAAAATATGAGTTTTTCTGATTTATTTAAATGCAAGAACTTCAAAAACCCATATCTTTTCATAGAAAAATCATACAAATAAATTAAAAATACCCTCTTGCTCAGTGAACAAAGGAGAATAATGTGGAACAAAAATAAAAATTATTTGCTTATTCTTTGATTTTTAGTTAATTAAATACTCCCAGTGGTATTTCAATTCATTATGACTAAGCATTGCTCACCATAGCTTAAAACTTTGAGGGTTTGTTCCTCATGACAAAGGCTATGCTGTCTGATTTTTTAGGACCTTTGTGCTTCTAACCTAAATTTTCAAGCTAAGATGGCTATTTTTTTCTTAAATTAATGATATAAATTGAAATATCACTTCAAAAGTTATAGAATAAATTTTAGTAGGTTTCTTGTGGTTAGATAAGCTTAAGAAAAACATTATCAAAGTTTGAATAATTTTGTACATTTATGTAATTAATCAAGTGTGTATATTTTGTATTAATTTATGTAANCCTAAATTAATGATATAAATTGAAATATCACTTTAAAAGTTATAGAATAAATTTTAGTAGGTTTCTTGTGGTTATATAAGCTTAAGAAAAACACTATCAAAGTTTGAATAATTTTGTACATTTATGTAATTAATCAAGTGTGTATATTTTGTATTAATTTATGTAAATTAAATATTAATCAAAAGTCAAAAAAATCAAATCTACATTGTGCATAAAAATCATGTTAACCCAGTGTAAAAATTTGAAAATTATTTGATTAAGTTTAATTACTAAAGTTGATTTCCTAAAAAACATTATATTTTTGAACAAAAATAGTTATATTAAATTAAATACACTTAGAAAATTTATGAAAAGTGGTTTTCTGAGTTCCTTGTGATTCGAAACACTTAGAAAAAATAAAAATCCTTTATCATAAAATACATTTTTTAAGCTTTATTTTGAATTAAAAATAATTAAAATAATTAAAATTAAAAAAAATACAAAAATATTTCAAAATGTTTCTAATGGTTCCCTGATCACTTGGGACTCATTAAAATAATTTTTTTCTAGTTTTTTTAAGTTAAATATTAATTTCTAAAGGCTTAGAAATATATTTCCTTTATTTTCTCAGAAAAATAATTATAATAAATAATTAAAAATCATAAAAAATAGAATTTGATTCTCTGAGTTCTTTGGACTTAGAGAGGCTTAATGAAAATATAAAAATATTTTTTTGTCATTAAAACATTTTTTTCATTTAGTTAAATCACTAAAAATCAATAAATAATTATAAGATCAAATTAAAATTTAATTCAGAAAATCATGAAATTTTGTTGCGGACGTGATAATGAACCAGACGAATTTGATTCTCTGAGTTCAAGACAACATTTACAAGTCAAGGTCGAGGACGTGGACGAGGAAGGATCAATTTAATTGTTGAACGAACTTGGCCAACTATCAACTTTGGTGAGGAAGATAGTTTTGAAGACGAGATAATGATGACAAGATGGAAGAGACCTCAGTACGAGATATCCCTAGAAGATACATAACATAATGAATATGAAATAATGTATGATCGGATAAACCACTATGTGAATGCTATGACCCTCACTCCGATTCTCCCTCAAAAGGTCGAGAGTTTAGAGGTCAAGGAAGTCCGTAGTGTTTGTTCAAGGACGATCAAATTATACCATGCTTCTACCTCTACTGAGCTTGAAAAATATGTAAATTTGGATGATGATTCTAATGAATTAATGGAATTACCTTTTGGTTACTTCTCGCCTTGTGTTCAAAGGTTAATTCAATAGAGACACTGACCAAAACAAATGCAAAAGATAAATTTTAACTTTTTGGAAAACTATGGAATGGTAAAAGTTGAACTCCCAACTCGAAAGAGGGTCTCAGATTTGGTACAGTCGGACTAGTCGATGATTCTGAATTTTACATGATTGTTACTGGTGAATCAGAAGAGGATTGCCTCGATATAGAGGATGACACTACTTATCAAATAACAGAAGATGCTCCCCCAGAATTTGAGGAAGAAATTAAATCTACTGTTGATGAATTGAAAGAGATTAATCTCGGGACTGAAGAACAACCCCGACCTACATTTATAAGTTCTCTACTTAGTGATGAAGAATCATCGGAATTGATCAAACTATTAATAGAATTCAAAGATTGTTTCACATGGAGCTACGATGAAACGTCAGGACTGTCAACAGAGGTTGTAGTCCATAAATTTGTGGTGGACAAGAGTATAACCCCAGTAAAACAAGCTCCTATGAGAATGCGCCTCGAAATAGAACAACAAGTCATTGCCGAGGTGAAGAAATTGATAGATGCCAACTTTGTTAAAGAAGAACAATACCCCACGTGGTTAGACAACATCATACCCATTAAAAAGAAAAATGGACAGATCTGTGTTTGTGTGGACTTCAAAGATTTGAACAAGGCATGTCCAAAAGATGAATTCCCACTGCTAATATCAGAAATGATGGTGGACATCGCTTCAACACATGAAATTTTCTCCTTCATGGACGGATCATCGGGGTATAACTAAATCAAGATGGCTCCCAAGGATGCAGCACTTACAGCCTTCAGAACACCGATTGAGATTTTTTGCTACACAGTGATGTCGTTCGACCTAAATAACACTGGAGCAACATATCTGAGACACTTTATTTCTAATCTCTCATGCAGGTGTCAGCCTTTCTCGACATTAATTAAAAAAATGCCAAATTTATTTGGGAAGAAAAAAGTTATCATGCCATTAAATAATATCTAATGACACCTCCTGTCTTGGCAGTCCATATCCCAGGGAAATCATTGATACTTTATACCGCGGATTTAGATGACTCTCTTGGAGCCCTCTTAGCTCAAGTTAATGATGAGGTTAAAGAAAATACGCTCTACTATATCAGTCGCTGCCTAATATCGACAAAGATAAGGTATCCATTTATTGAGAAGCATTGTCTGGCGTTAATTTTTTCCGCCTAAAAGCTTAGAAACTATATGCTATCTCATAAGCTTACCCTGATCTCGAAAGTTAATCTATTGCAATATTTGATAACCCAAACAACATTCTCTGGATGTCTAGCAAGATGGTCAATGATCTTATTGTAATTTGATATAACTTTTGTTCCCCTCCGTGCTATCAATGGACAGATATTAGCAGACTTTCTCACTGCACACCCACTGCCAGCTGGGTCCTCTCTCAAAGACAATTTACCAGATGAGCAAATACTACAAATAGAGTTCTCCAGTGCGCAACGCTGGGAAATGTACTTCGATGGCACTTCGTCAGCAAAAAAAGACAATAGGTCAGGCATAGTTATACCAGGCAAAGCAAGGATTGGTTTGATCTTTATCACACCAGATAAGGGTATGTGAGATTCTCATACCACCAGACAGAGCCGTGCACCAACAATGAAGCACAATATGAAACTTTAATCGCCAGGTTGGAAATGGCAATCTCAATGGATATAACAAACATTGGCATTTATGGCGACTCCCAACTCGTCATCCAGCAAGTCGCCGGACAATACAGAATTTTGAAACCAAGATTAATAGAATACCATCAGTACATGATGAAGCTCAAGGAGCAGATTCCTAATCTAACTTTCTACAGGATTCTTAGGGGAGATAATGCCTAAGCTTATGCTTTAGCAAAACTCACTAAGGAAATGGCGTATCCCTCGGAGGACTCAATTTAAGTCACATTGTAAGGAAGACGAGGCTTATCTCGGATCAACTTTGAAACTCTACACAAGCTTGGAAAAGAAGAAACAATAAATACAATTGCAGACATCAACAAAGATTGGCACAAGCCATTAATAGAATATTTGCATACTAGAAAGCTTCCATAAGACAAGTCTGAGGCTCACCACATCACAAGAAGGGCTATATCTTACACCCTGATGGGAAATGTTCTCTACAGAAGATCATTCGACCAGATGTAGCTATGATGTTTGAGCAGAACCGAAGCACAGAATATTGTTAAAAAGGTACATGCCGGATTGTGTGGCGCTCACCAGTCAGGGTCAAAAATGAAGATGTAGATCAAAAGACTCGAATATTTTTTGCCAACAATGATGTCTGATTGCATGGATACAGCAAGAAGATGTCACCAATGCCAAGTGCATGAGGTGGTCTTACACCAGCATCCGAATGTGCTACACCCAACTGTTGTCTCGTGGCCATTCGAGTGTTGAGGCACGAACATAATAGGTTTGATAGACCCTCCATCTTCCAAATGACACAGGTTTATACTTGCCGCTACAAATTACTTCTCCAACTGGGTAGAGGCAATACCATCATGCGAGGTTACGGCACAGCACGTCATTCAATTTTTCAAAAGCCAAATCGTCTATCATTTTGGATTACCGCGAAGAATAATTTTTGCTATTGAAAAAACCTTAAGAAGTACAAAGATAAAAAATTTCATCCAAAAACATGGGATAGATTGTACATACTCTACAATTTAATATCCTAGAGCAAATGGTCTGGCAGAGTTTTTCAACAAAACACTGGTACATATTTTGAATAAAACATTAGATGAAAACAAAAGGGATTGGCACAACAAACTATTAGAAGTCTTGTGGGCCTACCGAACAACTTTCAGGACTCCCACTCAGTGTACACCCTATATGCTCGTGTATGGGTCCGAGGCCGTGCTACCGTTAGAAATCCAGACACCATCTCTCAAAGTTTCCGTTGTCAATCAACTCACAACGGAAGAAAGTGCAAAACCTAGATTTGATGAGCTGGAGAGTCCCGAGGGAAAACGACTAGAAGCACAACAATGTTTGGAGCTTTACCAGGCAAAGATGGTACAAGCCCATGACAAATTAGTCCGCCCAAGGACATGCAAAGTTGGAGAACTCGTACTTGTGCTCAAAAGGCCTATTCTTGCATGCCGCAAAATAGGTGGAAAATTAGAGCCAACTTGGGAGGGACCATTTGTCATTGAAAAGGTCTACACAGAAGGAGCCTACCAGTTAGTGGGCTTTCAGGGTAAAAGACCCATGTTACCAATAAACGAACGATATATGAAAACTGATTACGTAACCTGAGGTCGCTTGCTTCTGCTTGCTTTCAAACTTTGGAAACTTTGATTATTTTACGGTTATCTATATGGCCAAATGTCTATGACCGAGTCTAAATTTTGTAATTAACCTCCATATAATTAAAATTTTGAGGAATAAATTCTAAACTTCAAATTTTCTCCTTTCCACTTTTGAGTATAATGTTCTACTAAATTAAAAAAAACTCATACATAAAATAAACAATTCATTTCACCAAAATAAACTAAAATTTACTATAATAAATACTATGTTTTATTTTTGTTCATGACAAGTTTCGGCCCACTAACATTTTTTTTGTTGTCTAGGGACAGAGGCTGATCTTTGCCTTCCAGGATGGCTGGAGCCTCGCACTAAATGAGGAGATGGCGCCACAGGGCGGTACCATTGATTTTAACATAGATTTTAACCAGGTTGACATGGACTATGAAGGTCCTCTCATGGGTGTAGTCCGCTGTAAAGAGAAAGAGGGATTGTCTTCACTGACAAGGGTGACTGCTAAAGATAATGTATCACGCAAAGGCAAGAATGTGATAGCAGAGCAAGATCCGAAGGAATGGCTCAGTCGTCTGCCCTCCATCGTAGCTACACCTGCTGGAGGCTTAATAACTGCCAATAACAAAAGACTGCCAAGTACTCCGCTTCACAGGATGCAACTTAGAAACGCTAGTCGCAAGAAGAAAAGAGCTTTTCTACGCAAGAACGCAAACGTCAAAGAGAGAAGAACAACTTGCTCACCTCTATTCCTGAGGGGCACATTTATGATCCAGACCTGAAAGAAACTTCTGCTAGCACACCCACTACAGATGAAGAACCAGGTTTTGTGACAGAATCAAATAAACTTTCAGTTTCAGATGTTTTGTGCAAGGGTTGCCCGACGTGCAACGTTGAAATACCGACTGGGGCATCAGTTAAGGGCGCGTTTGTAGAATGCCCGGATTGCAATGTTCTGCATCTACAACGTTTCAGTACATAGGAAGAGTATACTTCAAGCACCGATGGGTCTCAAACTTCAGATTTTATGATGGATGAACCATATGTCCCATTGGGGACAGATCAGTATGTACCAAGGAGCCCAGGATCATACATCCCGCCAGAGGTCGAGTCTCATGCTCCAAATCAATCAGTGCCAGTTTGGGTTCCTGCCAATGCTCGAAGGAAGGAACACCCGCGACAACTGCCAACCCCTGGTATGATAGAATACTACAAGATAAGTAAAGTAAATAACCCCTGGTATGATAGAATACTACAAGATAGGTAAACTAAATAAAAGAGAATTTGAGTTTTATGAAGAAGTTCAAGAAAAGTTCATCAATATACCGGAAGGCCTGGAGTTGTATACCAGGGTTTTCTCCGAAAATGATGAAAGAAGCATTCTATACTGTATCTTTGATTTATGAGATAGAGGCCAAGTGGGCCTTCTCATGGAAGGGACATATTCCGAGCTAAAGGAATGGATGAGAGGAAAGGGAAGAATCACCATNGTACATTCCGCTAGAGGATGAGTCTCATGCTCCAAATCAATCAGCGCCTGCCAATGCTCGAAGGAAGGAACACCTGCGACAACTGCCAACCCCTGCTATGATAGAATACTACAAGATAAGTAAAGTAAATAACCCCTGGTATGATAGAATACTACAAGATAGGTAAACTAAATAAAAGAGAATTTGAGTTTTATGAAGAAGTTCAAGGAAAGTTCATCAATATACTGGAAGGCCTGGAGTTGTATACCAGGGTTTTCTTCGAAAATGATGAAAGAAGCATTCTAGACTGTATCTTTGATTTAAGAGATAGAGGCCGAGTGGGCCTTCTCATGGAAGGGACATATTCCGAGCTAAAGGAATGGATGAGAGGAAAGGGAAGAATCACCATCCAGTGTGGCTGTTGTTATAACTTCACGAATGAAAGACAGGGGAATCCACCTAGGATCCTCAAACATGATCAAGTAGATCCGCTACCGCCAATGATAAAATGGATGATCAAAAGAATGGTCAAATGGAATATTCTACCTACTACCTGCATTACCATCAGTTGCATTATCAATATCTATAAAGAGGGTGATTGCATTCCCCCAGACATTGATCATCATNAGAATATTCTATTGCATTACCATCAGTTGCATTATCAATATCTATAAAGAGGGTGATTGCATTCCCCCAGACATTGATCATCATAATTTTGTGAGGCCCTTCTGCATGGTCTCATTTCTGAGCAAATGCAATATTTTATTTGGGAAACAAATCGATATCATTGGCCCTCGTGAGCTCAGAGGTTCTGTGGAGATTCCTCTACCAGTCTGTTCAGTACTTATTCTTAAAGGCAACGGTGCAGATGTTGNATCATTTCTAAGCAAATGCAATATTTTATTTGGGAAAGAAATCGATATCATTGGCCCTCGTGAGTTCAGAGGTTCTGTGGAGATTCCTCTACCAGTCTGTTCAGTACTTATTCTTAAAGGCAACGGTGCAGATGTTGCCAAACATTGCATTCCAGAAGTACGACACCGTAGGGTGTCTGTGACTTTTCGCAGGATGGATGATAGCAAAATGCCGTGTGGATTTCAGTCGGACCCGAAACATGAAAGAACTACTGTCGTACGAGCTATGAGAGCGTTGTACCTCTAGGTACATGCAAAAGGAAATCTTATCCCAGAGCATGACTTAGAAGGTCTACTTGATCAGGAGCTCGTCATACCTAGTACAGACGGTCAGAGGGTTCACTTTNGGTTGTACCTCTAAGTACATGCAAAAGGAAATCTTATCCCGGAGCATGACTTAGAAGGTCTACTTGATCAGGAGCTCGTCATACCTAGTACAGACGGTCAGAGGGTTCACTTTTTTTAGCAACATGATATGTATCTGACATATTCAGCCTACAATGTATTCATAGCATGAGATGTTCTGAATGTATTTTGACATGGACTATATATTGTACCTTTTGAGGCGTTAGCCTATGTTGGATCTGTGACATGTTTTTATTAAAGCAGATTAATGAAAATTTTTCTCAGGAATGTGCCTTTTTGTCAGTTGCCTTTTTGTGCGATGGATGAAAGCCACGAATCACGCGTTGGTTCAGAATTTCAATGAACAAAGAATGAAACAACAAATTTTTGACAATAAATAAATTTTAATTAAAAATAATCACCAATGAATAAACAAAAAAAAAAAACAAATTTCTTTTAAAAATCAACTAATTAAAATTAAAACTCTAAATACATATTTTGAAAATTAAATNTTCGACATGGACTATATATTGTACCTTTTGAAGCGTTAGCCTATGTTGGATCTGTGACATGTTTTCATTGAAGCAGATTAATGAAAATTTTTCTCAGGAATGTGCCTTTTTGTCAGTTGCCTTTTTGTGCGATGGATGAAAGCCACGAATCACGCGTTGGTTCAGAATTTCAATGAACAAAGAATGAAACAACAAATTTTTGACAATAAATAAATTTTAATTAAAAATAATCACCAATGAATAAACAAAAAAACAAATTTCTTTTAAAAATCAACTAATTAAAATTAAAACTCTAAATACATATTTTGAAAATTAAATGTGATAAAAATTTGTTGAGTGGATTCTCTCATTTTCATGGTTTCTTACTATTTGTGCGTGCAACACAACCATCTTTATCAGCATTAACTCTCTTCACATCCCCACAAAATTTTGCATTCTGCACAAAACCCCATAAAGCTCTACAAATCTTCTTCAACAAAATCAACATTTTCACATGACACACTTCTGCAAATTCAACACCACAAGCTCTTTGTAAATTTCAATTCTCACATTTTTTAATCAGTACCAAAATTCTGATTCTCACCTTTCGAGGACGATACCTAAATTTTGACTCTCTTCTCGAGATTGATACCTAAATTTCAAATCTCATTTTTGAATCAGTACCTNTTTCTGCAAATTCAACACCACAAGCTCTTTGTAAATTTCAATTCTCACATTTTTTAATCAGTACCTAAATTCTGATTCTCACCTTTCGAGGTCGATACCTAAATTTTGACTCTCTTCTCGAGATTGATACCTAAATTTCAAATCTCATTTTTGAATCAGTACCTAAATTTTGATTCTCACCTTTCGAGGTCGATACCTAAATTTTGACTCTCTTCTCGAGATAGATACCTAAATTTTAATTCACATTTTTGAATCAGTACCTAAATTCTGATTCTCATCTTTCAAGGTCGATACCTAAATTTTGACACTCTTCTCGAGATTGATACCTAAATTTCAATTCACATTTTTTAATCAGTACCTAAATTTTGATTCTCACCTTTCGAGGTCGATACCTAAACTTCAACTCTCTTCCCAAGATTGATACCTAAATTTCAATTGACATTTTTGAATCAGTACCTAAATTCTGATTCTCACCTTTCAAAATTTCAACTCTCTTCTCGAGATTGATACCTAAATTTGAAATCTCATTTTTGAATCAGTACCTAAATTCTGATTCTCACCTTTCGAGGCTGATACCTAAGTTTTGACTCTCTTCTCGAGATTGATACCTAAACTTTAATTCTCACATTTTTGAATCAATACCTAAATTCTTATTCTCACCTTTTAAGGACGATACCTAAATTTTTCTCTCTCCTTGAGATTTATACCTAAATTTCAATTCACATTTTTGAATCAGTACCTAAATTCTAATTCTCACCTTTCGAGGTTGATACCCAAACTTAAATTTTTAAACATAAAATGATACAGGCTGAAAGAAAAAACTCTAAATATAAATCATACCTCGGTATTTTAGGCATTTTCATCATTCTGAAATTTTTGCAGTCCTTCTCAAAATTTCTACTTCACCTGGTCTATAACATTAGTAGATTTCTACACATATTTGGAAAATTTACTGGGTAATGAAATTTTGAAATAAGTACAAAACTAAACATTACACAAACATAATAATTCAACGACACATCCACAATACTAAAAAAACACTTACAATTAAAATGCAAAATAAAAATCACATCACATTACAATTTAACAATTTCAACTACCACACCAAACAATTATAACAAAAATTAAAAACTATCCAATTACAACATAACAATAAAAATGAAAGTACAGACAAACATTTGTTTCTATTACAAAAATTACAAACATAAAGTAAAAATACAAGTACATCAACTACATTCAGATATCAAAATCTTAAACAATGTTTTTGTCTCCTTGGGCAGCAGGTGGATTGGGCTGAAATTGAGTATATCGGGGGCATTCAGGAAAAGTAACATCAGGCTCAGCTCTATAGTGTCGAGCCTAAGCTTTGTAGTAAGCTATCTCAAAGTCTGAATGCCTCTGTAGGTACTCACTATCATAATCATGTCTACGTTCTAATCCTCGAATCCTTTCATTTATTAACTCTATACTCTTTTACTGCAAGGTCAACTCATTCATTAAGTTAGTCAAAGTAGGGAAGCTAGAAGAAGGAAGGTCATAACTAGTAGAGGGAACATCTCTACTAGTATAAGGTTCTTGACTCCTACTCCCAGTTCTCCATTTTTCATTAGATTCATAAGTCTTCAAATTAGCTTTACTAATGGGTTTCATAGGGTAAAACCATTCCTCATCATCTCCACCTTCCACTCCAGAAAGTTGGCAAAGTGCATAAATGAGGCCAAGAAGTTCTAGACCTCCACTTATTTCACTCATTTTCGTGGTCAATATATTCTTAAAAATGATTCTCCCCACATTTATATTTCAATTGTTCTGAATATAGAAATTTCCAATAGCTCTATCTCTTGTTACCTCACTATGGTGATAGGTCGGTAACAGAGTAGAGGAAATAAAATAGTGCCACACTTTAGATGTGGCATTTAACATGCAAGCAGAAAAATTTACCCATTCTCATTGCTTAATCTTCCATGTTCCTTTCCTATCAGTGAGAAAGTTGATCACATCATTCAGTGGGCCTTCCAACGTACTGAAGGTTTTGTAGTGGCAATTATAAAAGCCTGGGACTTCATAAAAGGTGTTAATGCGGGCGACATTAAATTCAACAAAAAATCCCCGCACTTGAACGATTCTATCTTCAGAATAGAACTCGTTGGCATAAAACTCTTTTACAATATTTACAGCAGCCTTATTGGTGTTGTAACAGAAGTTTTCCCACCTCCGCTTAGTAATAACTCGTTCAATTTCTCCTCCCGGATTCTCGAAAACTCAATCTTATATACACTTCTTTCCTTCAAATATTGAAGTAAACCTCGATTGAGCCTTCGCATTGACAAAGCAAGACTCGTCGAACTCAAGTCGTCTCTTTCGTCGTGGAGCCATTTCAATCTAATTAAAATTATAGAAAAATTCTAAAATATACTTCAAATATGAAAAAATGGCTTCCAAGAGTGATTCTAAGAGTTAAAAACTAAGTTCCATGAATATCTTCCCAATATTTTCTTCACATTCTCAAATTTTTCAGATCTCCTCAATGTGGAAGAAACTCATGGTGAAAATCAAATATTTTTAGTTTGGAGTGAAGCTCTTACCAAGAGATGATCAAATCTCAAATGTGGAAGAAATCAATGGTGAAAATCAAATATTTTTAGTTTGGAGTGAAGCTCTTACCAAGAGATGATCAAATCCGCCATAGTGAAAATCAAATATTTTTAGCTTGGAGTGAAGCTCTTACCTAGAGATGATCAAATCCGGTGTTTAAATGCCTTGAAATTGCCCCAAATTTTAGATCTCTCAAGCCCTAGGTCAAAAATTGTGTTTTTCAGAGGAAGGGCATGATGAATAGTGGCGGTTGACAGGTCAAAATCACAATTTAAGGTGTTTTTTTGAGATCTCATCGTCGGTGTGTTCTTCCGCACCGTCAGCGAGCTCTATAGAATTAATATGCTAAGTCTTGGGAAATGTCCACCATCGGCGGCATCGAGGGTGTTGTCGACGGGCTCTATTGATTTGGTTCAATTTCTAAATTTTTGTGATTTCGATCAATTTCAAGCCTCAACGACATTCGTTCAATCATTATAGACATAATTTTAAGTGATTAAATGATGTACTTATGACAAATAAACTTTCACAACATAAAACATCATAATTATATATAAGTTCCAAGGGTTACAATATACGTTACACGACAAACCTAAGTTTGATATTTTCTCAACCTTAATACATCAATTCAGTGTCGCAATCCAAGCCACAACACTCAAAACACTGAAAACAAACATTTTATGCTCAGTCTCAACTATACAGAGATCTAAAAGCAATATTCTAAAGCAAAGCAAACATAAAGTTCAAACTGAATTGCACACATAGACAGATAGGCAGCAATGTAAATCTACTATTCTTCAAATTAAGTGTTAGATTCTCCTCTGAGATCACCCATTGATTGCACATGAACGAAGAGATTATAGAAGGTTTGGTTTGGAAATTCTTTAGTAAAGTCCTCTTATATCAATTTCATCCTTCTCATTAGCCGTATAAAACTATCTTTGATATGTGCAGAGTGTTCAAAATGTTCTTTCATCCTCCAGTTTAGATGATCGAAGAAATCAGAGATATTATTAAATGCATTCATAACATTTTGTACCTCCTTCTCCAATTTATTGATTCTGCCCAAAATCACTAGTGTCTTGTCCGGAACTAAAGGTTGAATAGGTAGTGAATTTTGAGACAATTGATCCACCATAATAGTCATATCATATCCATCTTCATTAGCTAGGAATCTCTCAGTTGGGTCCAAAGGCTTCCAAGATAGAAGTACCTTTTCCCAATTTTCATAAGATACTTGGAACTGACTTCAAAAGAAGAAAATTGTGGAAGGGTGTCCAAGCTCATAAGTTGATCCATGAATGATCAGGCCCAAAACAGACTTCACGAGTATAGATCCAATATCGATCGACATTTCCATTTGGATGCAGTAATTCAGAATAGCACTTTCCTTAAACACTTTACCGATCATCATCGTCAGTAATAGTTTTGCAGAAATGAAGAAGTACCAGTGTTTAGAAATGGGATTTAGAAGTGTTGTAGAAAAACTAACAAACCCATTTTCTCTCATTTCCCAGTCTTCAGTTTCGTCCGTTAAACAGTGGTAAATTTCATTCATCTGGTTTCTTGTCGGGACGAAGTTGGAATAATGGCAGACAGGACATTCTTGATTATATATAATTCATTGATCCGTGTAGGACTAAAATTTATCCATCTACCTCGCACATAGATGACTCCCTAGTTAATTCCATGCAAATTAGCATAAATTCCTTTTCCACAGAAACAACTACGGCGGTAGTAGTGTAGCACAAGACTTCCCATCTTCGCCAAAATATCATTTCTTCAATTGCCGTCGAGGGTTTATTTAATCCTTGATTCATGAATCCTCGTTCCTTGATTAATATTTTCTTTGTCAGTACCTTGTTGAAGATTCACTGCGCTTCCGCACTAATAAACATTCTCCGGTTGAACACTCGCATTCAATGGTTTTCAGGGGAATTGGACGCCATAGAGATAAATTTGGTGGAGTTTCACTTCATTCTTGGGGGAAATATGAACTTAGGAATCGAATTTGGAAG